>JADRCH010000089.1:4603562-4620345 GCA_019843965.1 Rhynchomys soricoides
GAGAGAAAGGAGAGGAGGGGGAGGGGGAGAGAAAGGAGAGGAGGGGGGAGGAGAGGAGATAAGAGGAAAGGGAAGGGGTGAGTGGAGAAGAGGAGGGGGCTTATGAATGAGTTCCTGGCAACAATCGGATAAGAATAGGAAGCTCTTGGGAACTGTGTACTGAACATTTAAACAGCTAGAAGAAAGGGGTTTGAAGCAAGCAAAACAAACCCACAAAGAATTGATAAAGGTTTGAGAGAATAAGTAAATTGATTTAAATGTAATACAAGGTATACAATGTATTGACCACTGGTTCCTTATCAATCTGTACAGCTATATATCTTTGTGTGTCAATTAAGAACCTAAACACAAAGAAATGTGGGGGAAAAGTCAGAGAGAGAGAGAGAGAGAGAGAGAGAGAGAGAGAGTAGTGCAGGCTCACTTTCTTTTATTCTTAACGCCCAATTTCAAGTCAGAAAATACTGAGTTCTCATTTATTTCCATGACTCAAGAAATGCATTGCAAAACTAAAGAGCTGTGGTCTTGAAATCATTTGCAAACACCCCCACTCTCTCAGTCTCTTGGCCTGGTTTGATCTAGAAGATTAAATTATTGTCCTGTGAAATGAGAAACATTGTAATGTTGAATTTAACCAACATGCCAGTTCCCATCACTCAGAATAGAGCTGGGGAGGGGTGACATGGTTTAAAATTTTCGGTTAAAATCATTTTGTACATGGAAGGAGATCATTTTAATGCCCTCTGATCCTGAAGAGTAAACACCTGGTACACAATTCCCGATTGGTGTTGGCATCAAGCAGAAATGCATAGCTTAGATGCATCGGCGCACCTGGGTTCTATTTAAGGCTAAGCAGGATTACTCAGAGAGATCCAGTGTACGGAATTTAAGTATCACCAAATTGTTTGAGAGGGGGAGCTAAATTTGGAGAGCAGGATTAAAGCTGGGGGGGGGGGTGATTTAGAGAACCTGCCTACATCGACAGTGAGTCACCCAGCAGGACTGGGCTAAGTCTGGATGTTGGCTTGCTGATCACCAGTATCTCCTTAGGTTGAACCCAGCGGTGACATTACTTTCTCTGTCATTCTTTTCATAAATGTCATTCTCTGCAGAGTTTCCCCAATGTCTTGCCCTTTCCAAGCCATGCACTTCAGTTATTTGAATGTTCAATTACAGAGTGGCTGACATCCGAAAGACGTTACTAGGAAATGTCTAATCCATTCCAATTACCTTGCAGACAGGAAGCAAAATTATGAAGTGAAAAATATTTGGGGCCTTTATAAGAGTTACACATATGGGACTGTTATTTCTCAGGACAAAAAAAAAAAAGTTATTCAAGAGATTGCATTTGTCAGAAAATGAAAGCCAAGATTATTCTGGCAAGAGCAACCACAGCTCAGGAAGACTCCAGAGCTCAGGGACAACAGCGAATTCTTAAAAGGTTATGATGTTGTCTGCCTATTAAATGCATTTAGATTTTTTGTTTTATTTTGTGATAGGGTCTCATTTAGTTCAGGCTAGCCTCAAACTTGCTATATGTAGCCAAGGCTGGCCGTGAATCTCTATTCCACTTATCTCTACCTTCTAAGTGCTGGGATTACAGGCACAAACCACCACGCCCTGCACATTTAAATTGTATGGATAATTAAAATGCCTGCATTTAACCCAGGGTACACTTGATTTTCATTAGTACATGAATACTTTTTAAAATAATGATATGCTAAGCAGTGTGCATGTTGAAGAATTATTTTCAACTCAGAAGGTCGCTCAATGAAAAACCCACTACAAAATTTGGCAGAGAACATACTCTCGAACAGAAATATGGAAAACAAATCTATTGTAATTCCTATGCCAGTTGGTATGCAATTACCAACATAAGAGCTCCATGAGAGCAGAAATCTTGCTCCTTTTATCTGCTGCTAAGAGCTCTAGGTTCTGACTAGTACACAGGTGGTAACAGGTGCTAGAAACAGGCTGGAGTGATTGGCTTTTCTCAGACATCAGAAGTCAGCAAACCCAAAGGTATGAAGACTTTATCCTGAATAAATATGAGCGCTTAGTGCTTAGATTTTATTTCCATTCAGGTAGAGGTTGGGCATCAATTTGGAAGTCTTAAAGGGACTTTTCCTTCTTTGTGTGTGTGTGTGTGTGTGTGTGTGTGTGTGTGTGTATGTGTGTGTGTGTGTGCATGCGTGCACGTGCATGTACATGCTGCCTGTGTGCACCATAGGTGTACAGGTGCCTATGGCAGCCAGAAACAGGTACTGGATCTCCTGGAGCTGGACTTACAGGAGGTTGTGAGTCCAGTGTAGGTGCTGGGTACCAAACTTGGATTCTCTTCAAGAGCGGTAAGCATCCTAATCCACAGAGCCATCTTTCCAGCCCCTAGGAAGGGATTTTAGCTTTGATGCTGATTGGTGTTTTCCAAACCTTCAGCCTGCCTTTGCAATCAGGCCAGAACTGACAATAGACAGAAGGATCCTGTTTCTGTGTGTCTTCAGTGTGGCTTGTATATAGCAGGTTCGCAGATTTGCATTGGGAGCTGGCAAGTTAAGTTTCTATTTTTCTGGAACTATGCGCATCTGGACAAGAAAAGACATAAGGACTGGACAGATAGACATGCTGTTATTCAGTCCTGTTGAGATGATTAAGTTTGGTTTTATTTCCAGACTTGAGGGAAAAACAGTTAGCATATGGAAAATTTCTGGGAAATTTCTCCCAGCCTCCAGACATTTTCAAATGAAACACTATCTGCATAATTTCTCATATAGTTTTATGCTAAATTTCATGTATGCTCTATCAAGAAGCTATGGCTGCTAAGCATTTTAATACCAAGACCCTTCAAGGGCCATGTAGGGTGATGGCTGTTAGCTGAACTTGCACCAAGCTGGCACCTCATAGGCAGAACATAACCACAGGGCTGAGTTCTCACAGGAAGGCAGCAGAGAGAGTTGGCAGTCAGGGGGAGGGAACCAGTACATGGAGTGTACGTCCAGATTCCTCACCACCCCTTCCTCAGACACACTTTTCAGAGTTCTGACTTTCAACTCTTCCTTTCCAAGTAGGGCTCTTCATATCTAGAGCCTTGGGGTGCAGCATTTCCCTATTTAAGAAAATGTGTGCCTTTGCTGAATACAGTGTAAGGAGTTTGATTCCCACTATACCACATACGTGAGGACCTAGCTCCCAACTCGGATTTGCTGCATAGGGCCTGTCTTAGTCAGGGTTTCTATTCCTGCACAAACATCAGGACCATGAAGCAAGTTGGGGAGGAAAGGGTTTATTGAGCTTACACTTCCACCTTGCTGTTCATCACCAGAGGAAGTCAGGACTGGAACTCAAGCAGGTCAGGAAGCAGGAGCTGATGCAGAGGCCATGGAGGGATGTTCCTTACTGGCTTGCTTCCCCTGGCATGCTCAGCTTGCTTTTTTATAGAACCCAGGACCACCTGCCCAGGGATGGCACCACACACAATGGACCCTCCCCCCTTGATCACTAATTGAGAAAATGCCTTACAGCTGGATCTCATGGAGGCATTTCCTCAGCTGAAGCTCCTTTCTCTGTGATGACTCCAGTTTGTGTCAAGTTGACACACAAAGCCAGCCAGTACAGGGTCTATGCTTGAAGGTACATTTATGCTTTAAAATGGGAATTACATCTTGATTATTTGCCATTCCTGATAAGCAGAAGTAGGTGTGGGCATGCCAATAAGTAGTGGTTGGGCTAGAAAGTGGCTCCAGATGTGGCGTGCCACACAAGCATAAAGAACTGAGGTAACATCTCCAGAACCCACGTAAAGCCAGGCAGGATACATGTATCTGTAATGCTGGTACTTTTCCAGTCAGACAGGAGGTGGAGCCAAGAGAAGCCTCAGAAGCTGATAGTCCAGCTAGCCTGGAACACACAGCAGCAAACAGGAGACCTTGTCTCTAACAAGGCAGACAGCAAGGACAACACCCAAGATTTCCTTTTGACCGATGCATGAACACCATAGCACATAAACACCTGCACTCACATACACAAATGAATGAGCATGTACACACACACACACACACACACACACACACTGTAGTGGTCACTAGAAAGGAGTAATTTTGTTTTTTAAACTTAAAAGAGCCAGTGACAAAAGCTGGTTTAGACTGACCCTTGATCATCTCCACACCGCTGAAGCCATAGCCAGAGCATTTGATTGTCTCATTTCATGGAGGGCAATGTGGTATATAGATCATATCAGTTCTCTCTTAGAAGTCTGTCTTTCAATTCTTGAATTGCTTAGGGGCAGAAGGATGACTAATGACAAAAGAACCTCAAAGCCTCTCTCCTAAAACTTTTTTGATAGAATAAGAGATCCCATTGTACTATTAAAGGGCTTAAAGAGATTGGCAAAGATTTAAAAACCTGAGAGAAAGAAGCAGGGCAAAATATCAATAAGTACATGAGAAGATGAATCCAAAATAACAACAGAATTTGGAACTGCATGAATGAAACTAAAATAAAATTTCACTCTAAAACAAAAAATCTGGAACCATTTTCCCCCAAAGACCCTGAGAAACACATTTCTAGAAACATGACTGGCAGGTACTCTCTCCTGGCTTCCATTTGTCAGGTGAATTAAGGAAACAAACCTCCCTATTCAGTCACAACTCCTCCTCCTCCTCCTCCTCCTCCTCCTCCTCCTCCTCCTCCTCCTCCTCCTCCTCTTCTTTCCCACATGTAACAATAGGTAGATTGTCAATTTTAGATGTTATTAGATATTAATCTAGAAAGAGGAAGAAAAGATAAACGTTCAAGGGGGGAGTAAAACAGGCTCTGGAAACCCCCTTCATGTTATGCTGGCATTAAAGTAAAGCAAAGAAACTGTGACCTCTACTGATGCTGCCCACACAAATGAAAAAATGTGGTAGCTGTCCACAAAAAACTGAGCACAGGAGCCAGATTTGTTCTTCTGGGGACTGGGGGGGGGGCAGTAGGTGGGGGTGGCAAGCTTCACAAGCTTGAGGGGAGTAGCCTAAAGATACTTCCTCTAGATCAGGTGGCTCCCAACTTTAACAATGTAATTTCTTAGTTGCTTAGTTGAAGCAACTAAGTGGCAGGTCAGTGAGACCTTCAAACACTACTTCACCAAGCAGTGCACGAGTGAGAGGGGTTGACTTTGAGACTCGGAGACAATGACGTTACCTCTAACCTCTCTCACCTTTGTTTTTCTCTCCTATAAAATGGTGCCGATATTACTTACCTTGAAAGTCATGAGAAGACGAAAGGAAAGGAAATTTAATTTGTTATCTAGTCGAGTAGACGCTTGCAAAGACCCCTGGCAACCTCCTATCCCTAGAGGCACTGAGTCATGCGGCTTCAAGAACCCATTTGTCTGTGTGACTGAAACCGACAGAACACCTGCCTGTTGAACTGTGCTTACCAGAGTGGTTTCTATGAATGATGCTGCACTGTAGAATTGTGGCGTCCTTCCCACTTTAGCTTGACAGGCAGCTATTATTGTTGTTGTTATTAGTATTATTATTATTTGGTTTTTCAAGACAGGGTTTCTCTGTATAGCCTTGGCTGTCCTGAAACTCACTCTGTAGACCAGGCTGGACTTGAACCCAGAAATCCGCCTGCCTCTGCCTCCCAAGTGCTGGGATTAAAGGCGGGTGCCACCACTGCCTGGCAATAGACAGGCATTATTATTATTAGCACACTTCAAGAGTTTTCAATATAAAAGTGGCCAAAATATGGCTTTCCAAATCACAAAGGGTCTACAGATTTGCTTGGGGTAATAAATATAGTTAACCCTCCATGCATAAGGGCTCCATATCTATGCAACTATGGATTGAAAATATTTGGGGAAAAACTGTCTGTATTGAACATTTGTGATTTTTTTCATATCATTATTCTCTAACAAGACAGTGTAGCTATTCATACCGAACTGACATTGAATTTAGTATTATAGTGACCTAGAGGAGATTCAAAACATATGTGTGTGGGCTATATGCAAATGCCACATTGTTCTATAAAAGGGACTTTCGTGCCTTGGATTTGGGTGTTTCCTGGGAATCCTGGACCAAGTCCACAAGGAGAGGCATAGAAACACAGGCGGGTCAATCAGCTCTGCCTGGGGAAGCCTGATGTTTGAGCTGGACTCGTGAGTTCGGTGTTTGCCAAATAAATAAATAAATCCTGAATTGAACATGTCCTCAGCATGGCAGTGATGTTCCCATTATTTTTCATGGCTGTCACGGAGAGGTCTAGAGTTCTCTACGGCCTGTACTCTTAAACTCAGCAAGCTGGGAGAGAGGGATTGCAGGAAAGAGGTTGTAAGTATGCAAATTCTTTGATGATCATAAGTAATACGTGAATCTCTAACAGCCAACATGAGCCCTACTAAGGAGGCCACATCCTCTGACTAATGGCGACTTTAGTATCAGATCTGTGTATACAGCACAGTATCTATAGATTTCATCAAATGTTGACAACACTAATAAATCCCCAGCCCTGCTCCAGCAGGGCTTATGTAAGCTGGGAGGAATTTTGGCAGAGTCTCTCACATTTTCACACACTTTGTTTGGAAGTGTGAGATATTAATTACAGGAAAAAAACTGGATGGCAGCATTCATCCCCATGACAGCATCATGCCAACCATCTGCAGCGGTGGAGACCAGTTACTTCCTGAAGCTCCCTTGCCCTTGCCTCAGAGTCTCCACTTCTCCACTTAGCTCATGCCATGCCCTCTGGCTTCTAGGGAGAACTCTGAGATCTTCTAAATACAGGGTTAACTGTGCAGTGAGATAGTAGGACTAAAAGATAACTTACGAGAATTGATCAGCAAGTTACCTTACCTTGGGGTCCAGGAAAATCCTAGTGGTCTTAACTGTGCAAAGCTGAAGGCACGGGTCTCTCAGTAGATCTTAGAGCAGGGGTTCTCAGCCTGTGGGTCATGACCCCTTTGGGGGTCACATAGCAAATATTCTGCATATCAGCCACTTACATAAGATTGTATAACAGTATCAAAATTACAGCTATGAAGTAGCAATGAAAATAATTCTATGCTTAGGGATCACCACAGCACTAAGAACTGTAAATAATGATTGCAGTGTTAGGAAGGTTGAGAACCACTCTGCTGACTAGAGGACAGAGTCTGAGGAGGCACCTGCGAACAGAAGAGCTTTAGCCCTGTCAGCTGTGCCCAGCGTTGGAGGAGCAGAGGAATACAGTAGCTCAGGGAGTACTTTTGTGGTTTTTCTTCTTTCTCTGTGATGTGGCTCTGTGCATCCTGCTTTCTAGACTTTCAGGACTTTTTAGTCTGTGTGTGTGTGTGTGTATGTGTGTGTGTGTGTGTGTGTCTTTCTGTCTGTCTGTGTTGTGTATGTGGAGGTACACCTGTCTGTGACTGTGCATCTATAGGTCTGTGTATGTTGTGTGTATGCAGGTGTGTATGTATCTGTCTATTTGCCTCTGCATGTGTTGTGTGTATATGCAGGTACAGGTGTGTAGTGGCTATTTCTGATTGTCAACTTATTGTCAAATATCTGGAGTGAATTACAATCCAGAATTAGAAGGCTCACCTGTGATCTAGATCTTGCGTCTGGAAAACACAAGTGTCAGGTGTGGTGGTGCGCACACCTCTGATCTGGGCCACACCTGCTGATGGAGACCTACATAAGGACATTGGAAAGAGGAAGATTCAATCTTCTTTTGCCTTCATGCCTTGTGGGACTAAGTGACTGCTAGATCTTCAGGTTTTCGTTCACAGCTACTGCTGACCATTGTTGGGGAGTTTGACAACAGACTGTGAGTCATTAACAAATTCTCTTACTATATAGAGACTACCTATAAGTTCTGTGACTCTAGAGAACCCTGATTCATACAAGGTGTGTGTAGGCCAGGAGATAACCCTAGGTATCATTTGGTTTTTCTTCTTGGATTTTCAAGACAAATTTTTTCTGTGTATATCTGCTCCTTGCAGGCAGGTCCAGGAGAGAGGAGAGAACCAGGTCCAGCTGAGTCTGTCTAGGGCTGAGTGGGATGGTGAGTGTCGGAGGCCCAAAAGAAATGCACCGGGCTGGGAGTCTTGTCGAAGCAGGAACTCAATTTTATTGTACCAGCCCCTTGCTTATATAGAGAAGGCAAAGGGGGTGGGTACTTGGGTATGGGGAGAGATGACGTAGGAGGTGGGGAAGGGTGACAGAGGGTAAGGGGTAACTGACAGGGCCAATGGCAAAGCTTCACATCAGCAATGGCAAGGCAGAGGGAGGGCCAAACAGGTCTTGCTGAGTCACTCCTATATGGAAGTGACTGAGACAGGTCTCAGAACTTGAGCCAGGCTCGGGTTTTTCCTCAAGGCCCAAACCAGGGTCAAAATGGGGTCCAACACTACCATTGCCCGGGACCCCATCCTCTTGCCCTTGGGGCAGTGGAAGGGGGGAGAACACCCTCAGGACTGAGCCGTCAGGGTCCAGTTCTGAGCCCAGGCCCAGAGCTGCCACAGTCCCAGCTTGGCCCAGCAACATGGTGCCCAGTGCAGGAGGGCAGACGGGCAAGCCAGTGAGAAATCAGGACTCCGCTGTCACTACCAAAGTTGCTACTGTGAACCTGGGGCCCCTGAACCTTCCCCCCCCTCCTACTGCTGGGGCTGCCCCAGGCTCCCTATCCATGTGCCAGGGAGGCATACCCCATGACTGTCAGTGTCCCCTGAAGAGCAGGGGCCACTCTAAAGAGGATGTCAGAGCTCTCTCCTCCCTGTGACAGTGCCAACACAGTACTCAAAACCAAGGGCTCCCCGGACACAGTGCTGAGGGCTGGCACCATGGAGATGGCCTCAGGCCCCAGGCCCGGACTGGGCAGCCGAAGGAGAGTGGCGAGACCGAAGGAGAGTGGTGAGACCACGATCAGGAGCAGCAGCATCAACCTCGATCAGGAGGTCCAACATGTATAGTTCTCTAGGCTTCCTGGAACTTGTTCTGTAGACCAGGCTGGTCTCAAACTCAGAGATCTGTCTGCCTCTGCCTTCTGAATGGTGGAATTAAAGGTGTCTGACACTAGCACTATGCCTGTTGACCATTTGCCTTTTTAAAGATATCTCTTACTGACCTGGAGTTCACCAAGAGGCTCTGGAACTGGCTGGCCATCAAGTCCTGAGGATCAGCCTGTCCCCACCTACCCGGTGCTGAGACTGGGAACGAAGGCCACCACACCCAGCATTTTTCTCACGGGTTCTGGGGCTGGAGTGGGCTTGCTTTCCAGCCCTGTCCTGTCATCCTCTGCGGTCCTTCAGCTCTAACTTAAGAGCCATTTGTACTTTTCATAGAAAAATCTTCCCACCAGAAACCCTGGCTGATGGTGTTAATTTTAGTTTAAGATGCAGGTCTTAATATTTAAGAACTATTGCCTGCAAAGGAATAAATAATTATATTAAGCAAGTAGCATACTGTCTCTTACACAGGGATCTTTTCGAGATCCCTTCAGGATGCTTGAAACATTCTCTGTCTCTCCAGTTAACTTTTCTGTGGCTGCACTGGAGATCTGGCCTATTCTAGAATGTCAAGTAAATTCTCCTCATTCTCTAAGATGTGAAACCCTCTCTCAGGTTCTCCTCAAGTTTCTTCCCCTACAAAGCTTTGCCAGTGCCACCTGCAGTGGACTGGTCCTTAAGTCTTTTGTGTTTCCAGCAGTGAATTTGGATGGGGGACAGTCAGACTTGCTTCCTGGTTACCTATGACTGTGTCTGCCTTAGCATACTTAAGGATGAGCTTTACAAAGTCAGGGTCCCCATTAATCCTCCTACCCTGAGGATAGCCTAACATTTTTGTCACTGGAGATGTGGTAGTTGCCAACTAATTGACTGTCACACAGAACCAGGCCTATTTGAAAGGAGGACTGTAAAACACATACACTTGTCACAAAAGGAGCCTTGGTAAAATTCTCCTAGTTTTTAGAGTAAAATGCTTTTGTACTCTTCCTGGGTAAGAGGTCAGAAGATGAATATGTGACAGAGACCAGAGGTATGTAAAAGAGTCGAGCCTTTCTAGGCAAGCCTTGGGAAGTGTGCTGCGTGTCTGTCCCTGTCTACATTCCCTCCACTTCATCAATGTGCGATCTCCTTGTCCATGGCTCTTCCACTGAGGAGACTCAGGCTGTGTCTCCAAATCCACTCTGCCTGGTTTGAATTCCACCTCTGCTATGCTCTCCCCAGCTATTGTCTTGAGTAAGTAAGCATTTCATTTCTCTGTGCTTTGGGGGCAATCAGTCTTGACGTCATAGAATCGTTGTAGGGCCCAGTACTGTGTGTGGATAGTGCCCTGCGTGCTGAAGGCACTCAGCAGTGTGAGTCTTGATTGCCAACTGTTTATCATGGCCTCCTTCCTCCCTAGGATCCTTGATCACCTTACTGTGTGGTATCGTGTCGTTCTCTACCTTTTCTCAGAGTAGTTTTATCTCCAGTTGTATTTCTGGTGCTCTCATCTATCACGTAAGAGACAAGAGGCCAAGATCAAATACACAACTATGCCAGTGTCTTGTCACCATCAAGGCAACTGAACCACAAATCAGCACCCCAGAACACCTCAAATTGAACACTGATCAAATAACTCTCATATAAAAACCCTCTCACACGGTGCACTGTTGATTCTTAGCGTGTGTCTAGATGTAACAAGCCCCAATATCTGTTTTATAAGCCCACCCTTAAACAAAGAAGAACTAAGAATGTCAGGAAAAAAAGTTAAATTTTGGAACAACAACGGTTAACATAATCTAAAAACTAGATTTACACTTTGTTGGTTCTCAAGTGACAATGACGTTGAAGCCGACCATGGTAGAAGTCATTCTTCCCTTCACTGTTGTGGAGCAGTAGACTATGCCACCAGACAGACAGACTGGTAAGGTTGTAGCAAGTTCAGAACCCCAATCAATCTCCTAATTGAGAATGGCAGGAGTTCGAACTAGCTACGGAGCAGGTTCCTGTCCTGGAGCACGTGACCCTGATATTCTCCTAAGAGGATCATAACCAGTCATATAGCATAAAAAACAGTATGGAGGGGCTGGAAGAGAACCTTCTACAGGAGGCTTAGGCCCAGCTCTGTATGACAAACCAGCCTCCCCCCCCCCACACCCCTCCCTCCACCTGTTGGTTCTTGATGAAGGACCATGCTAACGAGCTATCTAGATAGGTCTGAGTGTTTAGCCAATGAGCTTCCCTTCCTGGGGACCCCTTTCTGCAAAAATGTATTTAATCTCTGTTGGACAAGTAAAGACTGGCTCCTTCATCAAGGACCACTTGGGAGAGAGGGTTGGATTGTCATACAGAGCTGCGCCTAAGTCTCCTGTAGAAGGCTCTCTTCCAGGCCTTCCCTACTCCTGGCACTCACTCCTAGCTAAGCCAGATCCCCACCCCTACCCCCCAACCCCACCCTTATCCCCAGTCTCAGGCTCATAGTGGTCTTCAGGCACCCGTTCCCAACTCCTTGAAGTCCCCAGTCTGGTGTCTAGGTGCACAGGAGTTTGAGAACCACAACATTCATCCCAGCCCTCCCCATCCCCCGCCATTCTCACCTGGAGAAACACGGAGGACTAAGACCCCATCTTAGATTGCATTTCGCCTTCCCTGAGTGACGTGTTGGTGCTCCGGCTTCCAAGCAGCAAATCAGAAGCGCAGAATAGCATGCCATGGTCAGCAATCAGCTGCAGAGCTGTAGACCCTGTGACCTCCTGTTTCTCTAACACTCCCAAGTGTGCTGCAGGTTCCCAACTTGCTAATTGTTGAGAAAACAACTTACATGGAAAAGTCCTATAGTTTGGTTTTCAAGTTAATTATAGAAATCAGAAGAAACAAGATAAAAGAAAAGCCAATGTCACCAGAGTTATGGATGTGAACATTTTATTTGAGAACATTCTCAAAACTGAATAATGTCTATGAGTGATCACTTAACACACATTGTAGTGCTTTCTCCCTTTAGCATGTGCTTATCAAGCGTTTTCTGTAAACAGAGCACTGTATTTATGGGCTGGGAATATGGTGGCGAATGAGGTGGAATTGTTCTCCTCTTGGGACTTAAGATAGGAAAAGTCTGTCTAGTAGAACCTTCTACGATGGTGGAAAAAGTCTGTTTCTATGCTGTTCAGCACTATAGCCAGTTCCCATTGAAGGTTGTCAAATATTCCAAGTGTGACCAGCGTGCTTGAGATGGAATTTTATATTTATTTCATTTTAACTAACTTAAAGTCAAGTAGCACATGTGGCTGGTGGTTACTGTATCAGGTAGATCAGTCCCAGGGTCAAGCCTTTCGAGTGCAAGGTTTTCCAGAACCATCCTGTCAGAGTGATTCAGAGAAGGGCCCCAAGGTCCTATGATTACTAGACAAAGATTTCATTAACTCGAACATGTTAAGGAGCTTTCTTATTAAAACACACATGTTGCCCAGCTACAAATCTGACTTCAGCAAAGAAGCCTGACTTGATCCAGCCAAGTCTGAAAGCCATGAGGCCCATTTACGGCTTTGTAACCTTCTCATCATTCCAAAGGAGAGTCACTTGGCACAGCCCTGAAGAGAAAGGGAGGGGAGACGGTGGCAGAGTCGCTACGACTCCCCCATGTCTTCACTCCCTGCTGTATATGTGTACATATAGTACACACAAACATAGAACTGTGTGGTAACCTGCTCTCCACACAGGAAGGAATGCAGAAATGTCAACAGCTTTGAGTATGATTACATGTACTTGGCCCTGCACATTCATTCTCTCTCTTACCAGATGTTCTTTGGAATTCATTTTGCATAGTTGGTGTCCTCAGCAGGGAGAACCAAATGGAAACTTCCAGATACCCTTGAGGTGTGTTCTGGAGATCCAAGGCACCTAGTAGGACATGGAGAAGTGGTACTCCAATGTCCCACTGAAAAGCCGGCAAGTGGGAAAGGTATGGTGGGGTGGAGGTATTTTACAGTAAGCCTTTTCACATTTCTGAGCTCTGTCTTTTTCCTCAGCCAGACTAAAGAGCCATGTCAAACTCAGGCTTGTTCTAGTTTTCTTTCCATTTCTCTGATAAAACACTTTGACCAACAGCAATTTAGGGGAGCAAATGGTGTATTTTTGGCATGCAGGTCACAGTCCCTCATTGGGGAAAGTCTGGGCAGAAAGTTAAAGCAGAAACCACGGAGGAACTGCTGCTTGCTGGCTCAGTCACAAGCTCATACTTTCTCATACAGCCCAGGACCACCTGCCTAGGGAATGGTGCTGCCCACAGTGGGCAGGGACTCCCACACCAACGAACAATTAAGACAATCCCTAAGGACATAGCCACAAACCAATCTATTCCTTTGAGACTCTGTTCTCAAGTGACTCTAACCTATGTCAAGTTGACAGGAAAAGCTAACTAGGAAAAGGCCAAAGATGAGACAGCCAAGCATGCTCCAAGCCATTCTTATTTTCTCCTTACAGTTTAAGTAGATCCAAGAGAGGACTATTTTTCCTAGGGACAAACCAGGCTCTTTGCAGCATCAGCCATGGTCATCCACCTGGAATGGGGTCAATATGGACATCAGTTTAAAGGATTACAGATGGAGTTTTCCCTGTGCATGTGTCCATCTATAGGTAGCAAAGGGTATGGGAATGGTGTGGTTCACTTTGATGAAATTGTATAGTATAAGACACACCCTTTGCCAGGACTAACCTGATGGCTTTTCCAGCCACCTCTCAGCATGTTCTTGGGTTGTACTTGCATCTTGATGACAGATAAAGACAAGGATCTCCATTCCTAGGTCTGGAGTTTTCCTGTGGTTACTGCTGTTCTTAGGATAAAGAACTGACATTGAGCCACAGGGTGTGTAGCTGCTTCCAGCTCTAGGAAAGGGGAAGCACAGAAGAAATGAGGACAGACTCTGAAAAACAGCACAGAGAATGGTGAAGTGGGTGAAGTGGTGGCTTCTCCTGTCCTCCTCAGCTGCCAGCAGCAAATACCTGAGCCCAATCAGGAAGGTTACTTTTTCTAGGCCCAGGTTGTGTTGTGCTCCACAGAGGAGGAAGCAAGGGGAGAAGCAGAGCTGTTTTCCTCAGGACCAGCTCTGGTTGGAGGTGGGTGGTGCTCCCAATTGGAGGTGGGTGGTGCTCCCTGCTGGAGGTGGGTGGTGTTCCCTGATGGTGGTAAGTGGGGCAATGATCATTTGCCTTCTTCACCACTGTTGAAAACTTGATCCTCCTCAAGGAGCACAAGTTCAACACGGGCCTCTTCACCGTGCCCCTGGGATGACTCAGCAAGGAACTGTGTTCCTTGGTCAAATCCCTTGGGAGTGCATTAGGATGTGGATTCAACATTCCTACACCAGAGCTGCCATATTGGAATTTTGGGTTTGGAGTCTGCCCAGCAATTTCATTTTGAAAAGCTAATATTTTGAATAAGAGAAGGATCCAGAGCGTGGTCCTCACAGTAAGACCTTCTCCTTTTCATTCTGTGGCATGAGGAAGGATCTGGAGTTGGGGGAGGGTGGCAGGCTGACAGCATGCTGGGAAGGACCAGCAGTCACATTTATTTGTCCCAGCACTGCTGTGAGCTGGGTGGATGGTCAACTCCTAGGTCCTCAGATTCCCCCTTGCCTCCTTGAAGAAGGCACAGAGACCAGGGAATATTTGGATTTCAGAGCCCATGAATTCATCACCACAGCTGGTTTCAAGTGGTTTTACCTTGATGCTTATTTATTTCCTCTCTGAAGTGGCTTGATTTCTTATTTATGAGGTTGGAAACAGTCACATTTATTTATTTTCCATGATTTATACACATACACATTTTATACAGGTAATAATCCAGATAACAGAAAATGAAACATATTGAATGTTTCCTCTGAGTGCCAAAGGTCTTTACTAATCTAAACCCACACACAAGGCAAAGGTCAGGGGGTTTTCTTTCTAAGCTGGTATCAGATTTGTGGTTCTGCCCCCAAACTGCTCAGAACTCCGAGTCATGAAGACCGAGTATTACGATCTTTCAAAGCCTTCATTTCTTCCCCCTGAGAGGAGAGCCTGCTAAGATGCATTTTCTAAATCCCCCTTCGCACCAACAGTCCCCAAGCTGATTAGTGTTCAGCTCACTGCTCCTCTTTCCTGATTACTAAAAGGCCTTTGATTCTTTTGGCTTTGCAGAATTGATTTGGCAATAAACCAATCAATTAAGAGTGTCCAAACATAGTTTCCTGTTTATTTTTAGAGCAAGCACATCTTGGCTGGATACAGTTCCAAGCTTCCTCAGCTTCCCAAATAGTGTGTCTTTAAGAGAGCAGGTGTACTGAGTGAGACAGAGAGGCCACTCAGCCTGCCTGATGGCTCCTGAGTTGCTGAGCCACAGGAAGTGTCTGGGAGGGCTGCTACAAACTTTCACTCTCTTGCATCCCTGAAATGATATGGCTAACGAAGAGCCAGTTGTGTGGACTATGACCCCAGAAGCACACAGTTATTAATTAGACCATGGATTTACTGAATGGTGTCTGCAGTGTCTGGGCCAGAGTCTCAGGTAATAAGCTCTCCTGTTTTAACTCCAGTCCTTAGTCATTATCCCATGTGACTTTCCCAACGCAAAAGCCAAAAGGGGCCAGTGACCCCACTATTAAGTCAGCACAGTGGCTCAGAGAAGGATGCTGTCTTGTTTCCAATCACAGGGCTGTGCATGTCCCAGAGCTCCATCCTTCTGTGCCCTGGGCCTGCAGCAGCCTACTCTCCAGTAACTTCCTTCTGACTCTTTTTGATGGCAGGACTTCTCTCTGGTGTCCTCTCCGGTCCTAGCAAATCCTGCTGGACAGACTCAGCCAAGTGGTGTCTTAAGGAGCACACACAGGAAGAAGCATGGAGCTTCTCTGAGTTTGGGATCCGGCCGATGGAGAGTTTCACTTTCTACGACAAACCACAGGAAATAGTTAAATGACTGAAGATTATTCTCAGACTCCCCGGCTCTCAGTCAATCATCCTTCATACCCCTTGTATCTGTTCTTGAAGGAAATCCTATGGTGCACTGTGACGAGCAAAGGCAGCTACAGACGATCTGTACGTTCAAGTGGAACTTGGCCTTTCATTTTCTGACATCTGCTGGCTTAAGCCTCTAGGCAGGTTCTAAATTGTGATGATGGCCCACTGTGCTGGCTAGTGTTGTTAGCGGACACGAGGTAGAGTTATTTTGGAAGAGAGAACCGCAATTAGGAAATGTCTTCACTAGATTGGCCTGTGGATAAGTCTGTGGTACATTCTTTTGAATGATAGTTGACTTGAAAGAGCCCAGCTCACTGTGAGTGGTGTCATCCCAAGGCTAATGGTCCTGGTACCATAAGAAAACAATCCGAGTTAACAACTAAGAAAAACTTTGCAAACAGCACTCCTCCGTGACCTCTGACCTCCGAGTCACTCCCTGCCCTAGCTTCCTTTGGTGACAAGCTGTGGTGTAGAAGCATAAGAGACATTAACTCTCTGTCCCCCAAGTTGCTTTTGGCCATGGTGTTTTCTTTTAGGAATAGACGTAAGATAGGGCTGGAGAGATGGCTCAATGGTTAAGAGCATTGACTGCTCTTCCAGAGGTCCTGAGTTCAATTCTCAGCAACCACATGGTGGCTCCCAACCATCTGTAATGGGATCTGATGTCCTCTTCTGGTGTGTCTGAAGAGATTGGCAGTGTACTCACATACATAAACTAAATAAATCTTAAGAAGAAGGAGAAGGAGAAGAAGAAACACAAGAAGGAAGAAGAAGGAAGGAGAAGAAGGAAGGAGAAGAAGGAAGGAGAAGAAGGAAGAAGAAGAAGGAAGAAGAAGAAGGAAGAAGAAGAAG
>JADRCH010000089.1:4620355-4646660 GCA_019843965.1 Rhynchomys soricoides
AGAAGAAGGAAGAAGAAGAAGGAAGAAGAAGAAGGAAGAAGAAGAAGGAAGAAGAAGGAGGAAGAAGAAGGAGGAAGAGGAAGAAGAAGAGGAAGAAGAAGAGGAAGAAGAAGAGGAGGAAGAGGAAGAGGAAGAGGAAGAAGAGGAGGAGGAGGAAGAGGAAGAGGAAGAGGAAGAGGAAGAGGAAGAAGAAGAAGAAGAAGAAGAAGAAGAAGAAGAAGAAGAAGAAGTCATCTAAGATAGCCACAGAGATAGACCCAATTGCTCCAAGAACTCAAAGGGCCATTGGAACCCTGTGCATCCAAAGGAGACCACCATATGGGAAAGGGCCTGACAAAAGCAGAAGGGAGAAAATGTAGTCACACTTTCTTCTCGCTGTCTTTAGCCCGTCCCTATGCCTGCCTTCCATCTTTCTTCACTGTGGTCCAACAGATGTGGCTGGCTCAGGCTTGTTAGCCACAGGAGATGCCTGCTGTTGCAACCACAGGTCCCCTTCCAACATTTTTTCCTTCCAAGAACCAGGTGTTTGAATTTTAAAAGAGGATTGGCTATCTACTTTCACATAAATGAAGGAAGCCGGGAATGGGGGAGGGGAAAGAATTTTCTGATCCTCTAGATCAGTGGTTCTCAGGCTTCTTAATGCTGTGATCCTTTAATACAGTTCCT
Source organism: Rhynchomys soricoides (assembly GCA_019843965.1). Lineage (NCBI taxonomy): Eukaryota > Metazoa > Chordata > Mammalia > Rodentia > Muridae > Rhynchomys > Rhynchomys soricoides. The sequence continues at coordinate 4,621,022 of JADRCH010000089.1, forward strand.
TGTGGTGTTGTGACACAGACATAATATTACTTGCATCACACTTTCATAACTATAATTTTGCTGCTGTTATGAATCATAATGTAAATATCTGATATTCAGGATATCTGACACGTGACTCCTGTGAGAGTGTCGCCTGTCCCCCAAAGGGGTTGTGGCCCACAGGCTGAGAACCACTGCTCTAGATAATCATGTTGGTGGTCAGTCCTACATAGGAATTGTTCTCAGGTAGAGTGAGGAAGACAGAAATAGATCAGGAGAGGTGCAGTCTAGACTGGCAGTCATGATGAAGCATATGCAGCCACGCTCAGGCAGAGGGTTAGATGTGAGTCCAGTCAAAACCCCTCTTCTTGATTGCTGAACACATGTCTGAATCTTTGGGTCAGAATAACAATCACCAACTTCTGGAAGATGCACGTGATTTTTTGTTTTGTTTTGTTCTAAACCATTTGGCTGCAGTGTGGACTATTGGCAGATGCTGTGAATTATAAGTTACCAGACTATTGGACTAAGACCCTCAAGGCAAGCCCTTCTTCACATCAGGGATTGAAATCTCTAGCTAAATACCATGTCCTCTGAGAAAGCCTCCAGTTCCCCCTCTGCAGATCAGTCTGTTCTCCATCAACACTTTCTGCTCACGTCTTTAGCACATACTGTACTCTAAGGACTATCTACTCATGTCTTTAGTACATACTGTACTCTAAGGACTATCTACTGTACTTGTTTTTATCCACTGATCTATGGGCCACATAAGTGCTAGCTGAGGCCACTTATGTAGCCTTAGGATAAACACAACATCCAGGATAGTGTAGTTGGATGTTCAGTAAATAATGAAACGAATGAATGAATGAATCCCGGCCCTGCCAGTAACTAGGTTTATGTCTACTTTAGTTACGTGCCTGGCTGGTCTTATTCTTTTACATAATAGCAATAATAACTCTTCTCATCCAACTGGCAGGCTTATGGAGTGATGAAGAAGAGACTAGATGTGTCCTTAATCTGCAGAATATGTAACCACAGATTCTAGAACCTGAAGAGGGGTCTTCAGCATTGTAGTTTGCAGAAATATCAAGTCAAGTCAAGGCTCTGTGTCTTCAAAGAATGTTAACTGGGTAGTCCCATGTTTGGATGTAACTGCTGTATAAAAGATAAATGTCAATGTCCCTAATTAAGCCCAACAGGTTGAACCTATCCTCTAGACACATCCCAAAGATCCAAGGAATGCAGTTTGAAAACCCTGGGGATAGATGAATGAATGAATGAATGAGTTCTTGCTCTGCTCCTCACTTTAGAGAGACTCTAAACGCAGAGAAGATGGTGACTATCCAAAGGTCTCTGGGCTAGAAATCAAAGTGAGCTAAGTAAGACTGGATGGAGACTGAACTAGATAGTGAGACCACGTGAATACAGGTTAGTCCTTTAATGACAGATGCTGAGCATTGAGCCACATACTATGTTGAGTTTTATTAATAACTTCATGCAGAAGGCACAGCGATGTTAGATTCTCAATGAAAATACTGACACGCAGAAAGGTGAGCCTCTTAATGTTTCATGGCTGTACTGGCTAGTTTTGTGTGTCAACTTGACACAAGCTGAAGTTATCACAGAGAAAGGAACTTCAGTTGAGAAAAATGCCTCCGTGAGATCCAGGTGTAAGACATTTTCTCAATTAGTGATCAAAGGGGGAGGGCCCCTTGTGAATGGTACCATCTGTGGGCTGGTAGTCTTGGGTTCTATAAGAAAGCAGGCTGAGCAAGCCAGGAGAAGCAAGCAGGCCAGTAAGGAACATCCCTCCATGGTCTCTGCATCAGCTCCTGCTTCCTGACCTGCTTGAGTTCCAGTCCTGACTTCCTTTGGTGATGCACAGCAACATGGAAGTGTAAGCTCAATAAACCCTTTCCTCCCCAACTTGCATCTTGGTCATGATGTTTGTGCAGGAACAGAAACCCTGACTAAGACAATGGCCAATGCAGGTCAGACTCAGCTCACCATGATTGTAGGGAGAACATGCTCTGTGCTAGAAACACAGCAAGCATGTCACAGCATGCTATACCATTTGGTTCTTCGACAACTGGTGCAGTCGGTGTCCCAACTTTACCGATTTTACAGAAAACCAAGGCGTAGACTGTTTAAAGGGGGATACAGTCCACCTGCTAGGCTGAGTCTGAGGGAGCTCTTCCTGCCACCCTCATGGTGTTTGAGTTCATAAACCCAGAGCCCTCTCTCCTAGCCCAGAGCTTTCCCCAGTAATACTTGACCAGAAGGCAGACTTCATCATGTTCTGAGTAGGTCTGAGACTCCACCTGAGACCATGATCTTGTTCCTCCTGTCACCAACTTTGTCTGGCCAAGGCGGAACCATAGGACTCACCTCCTTCTGGATACATCGGGTGAGAAACAAAGACACCTCCTCCAGGCTTTGAGGCTTCAGGTCATTTATGGCCAAGATGTGATCTCCATGGTAGAATAAGCACCCTAGTCGGGGAGGGCCTTCCCAGCGAGCCACACTGCAGTAGGAATACAGCATCCAACAGGGATGTGAGGGAGTGCTCATTGGAGGAGCGGGAATGGGCTTGCTCGCTCTGAGCTGAGTCATCCTACATGGTTGGCCATCTCCTTTCTCTGTTTGGACAGACATCTTTCCCTCCCCACTTCCAGCTCTCTCAAGCTCTGCTCCAAGAGAGCACCATGAAGACCCTGCCAAGCCCAGTCCCTTGTTTTGCTTGTACTTAATCTCTCGTGTTCCAAGATGCATAATTATGCACAGTGGGAACACTTTAATTGTAGTTTTGAATGAGGCATAATTTTTCTACTTGTTCATGTGGCTATCCTTTTTGTCTGGCTTTGTGACCCTGGGAATACAGATCTACCCTTTCTGTCTCCTTAGTTGGTGTTTAAAATTGTTTAACTCCACAGTTCCAAGAATGCTCAATACATGTCTGACAGAAGCGAGCACACAGTGCCACGCAATGACTATCTAACAAGTACATAGTGACTGGACAAATCTGAAAGCATGGCTGTAGACAGGCTCATTGGTTAAGCAGCTATTTACAAGTCTTAGATTGCAAACATTTGGAAAAATGCAAAGTTATGACAGTGTGGGATATTCTTTACATTAAAGAGTTATCGTGTAAAAATCCAATCTTCCAGGGCTGGAGAGATGGCTCAGTGATTAAGAGCACTGGCAAGCCGGGCAGTGGTGGCGCACGCCTTTAATCCCAGCACTTGGGAGGCAGAGGCAGGCGGATTTCTGAGTTCGAGGCCAGCCTGGTCTACAGAGTGAGTTCCAGGACAGCCAGGGCTACACAGAGAAACCCTGTCTCGAAAAACCGGAAAAAAAAAAAAAAAAAAAAAAGAGCACTGGCTGCTCTCTCAGAGGACCCCCACCTCCCAAGTTCAATTCCCAGCATCCACATGGCAGCTTACAACTGCCTGGAGCTGGAGTTGCAGGGGATTCATGGCACCAGGCATGCATGTGGTGCACATGTCTGTGCAGGCAGGCAAAATACCCACACACATAAAATAAAATAAATAAGTATTTTTGATCTTCCATTAAAATGAATTTAACAAGGCCAGCCTGGTCTACAGAGTGAGTTCCAGGACAGCCAGGGCTACACAGAGAAACCCTGTCTCGAGAAACCAAAAAAAAAAAGAAGAAGAAAAAGAAAGGAAAAAAAAAAGAATTTAACAGACTTATTTATTTGGGGGATGTGAGGGGAGAGAGTCTCACTATGTAGCTAAAGCTGGGCTTGAACCTGCTACGAAGCTCAGGTTGGCCTTGAACTCTTCATCTCTAGTACTAAGATTACTGGCCTGTGTCACCATGCCCAGTCACAGTCTACAAGGATATAGAATCAAAAATATAGCAATTATGCCAAAGAATGTCTGCCATACAGACTTTGTGTTAGAGTTTGGGAGTAGAGGTTTTCACTGGGGCGTGGGACGCGTACATTCTCCTATCCACCTTTTTCTTTTAGATCCTATGAACTTTGCTTTCTTTTCGTTCATTAAATATTCATTCTGCCATGCCTGGGATGGTACCCTTGACATCCACTCTCCTTTGAAGAATCAGAAACATCCTGATTGGTGGGCTTTGGGATCCCCCCAAAAGTTGACCTCACACAGAGCAGTACACTTTTGCCTCAGTGTCTGGGAACACTGCCCAAGTCCAACATAATTTTTGTCAAATGTGGTGTTTCAGATAAGGGTCTCCCCACCCTTGACTCCTGTTCATTTTCTGTCATTCTCAGCTCCCACCTACCATATCCGTCCTGCTGCTTCTATCAGAGCAAGATAGTTGATGACGTCCCGAGGAGAGAGAAACACATTCAGGGTCTCCACTTGGCTCTCATTGGGGATGTTGCTGAGACAGAAAACATTTGTATAAGTCACATCAAACAGCCAACTGTCCCTGGCTGTGAACTCTCCTTTCAGAGTACACGTTTGGCCTTCTGTTTCTGAGATAACATTTTCCAGCTAAATCTTGTCCAGAACATATAAAGAAAGAAATATGAATGTAAGGCACTGAAAGTCATTCATTATATCCTTCTCTGCCCGTCTTGGGATGTGGTAAGGGACACATGAGGCAGACAATGAGGGAGGAGGTAAAACTAGACTTAAGTGACTTTATTACCATGTCCATCACTTCAATTTGCATATTTGTCTTCCAGAAATTATTCCGTACAAAAGGACATGTAAAGTAGCTAAGATTACAACTAACTGGAGCACCCAGAGCTCCCAGGGACTAAACCACCAACCAAAGAGTATACATGGAGGGAGCCAGGACTCCAGATACATATGTATCGAAGATGACCTTATCAAACATCAATGGGAGGGGAGGCCCTTGGTCCAGTGAAGGCTCAATGCCTCAACATAGGGGAATGCTAGAGAGGTAAGGTGGCAGTGGGTCAGTGGGTGGAGGAGCAGCCTCATAGAAGCAATGGGGAGGGGGAGAAGGGGAGGGGGTGGGTGGGTTGTGGAGGAGTAACCAGGAAGGGGGATATCATTTGAAATGTAAATGAATAAAATGATTAATAATAAAAAACAACTATCTTATTGAGTACCCTGGACATCACCTAGGACCTACTCAGAACCTCAGGAGACTTTCCTGCCCACAGGATGTTAAGTGGCTCTGGTGGTGCACTAGACAGATCCGTGAGGTCCAGGTTCTAGGGCTTAAAAGACTGGCCCAGGGGGAAATGTCACCATAGTGGAAATGCCACCCCTACCTCAGAGACCAGTCCTCTCCCCTCTATCATACACTGCCTAGACTCACATCAGTGACACTGAAGCCTATCAGGTATCAGACACTGCCTACACTCACATCAGTGACACTGAAGCCTATCAGGTATCAGACACTGCCTACACTCACATCAGTGACACTGAAGCCTATCAGGTTCTTGGCTGACTTGGAAACTTTGAGGAACTATTTTGAAATGTGAATATAAAGTATGTTTAAGGCATCTGTCTCACTCTTAGGGCCCACGAAATTTTAGAAACCAGAGCTTTACTTGAGTAATATAGACAATTTCACAACAGTTAGTGAGGCGGACCCCTTTTGGTCATCTGTGGTTTGTGCTTCTGAATCAGCAGGTGAAAGACATGGATCACTTCCTGTGCCATGTTCTTGGTGGGGAGGCTCCAGCTCTGACGTCTCCGGAGAAATCTGGAACTCGGCTTGGCAGTCAGCTGGAGCAGAGGTTGACTCTTTGAGGAGACTAGAGTATAAGAAGCTAATAAGGCCCTCTGTTTAAATGCATGCATTGACAGCTTTCCTCTGTATCTGTCCAACGTAAGCATCTAACAGCCATTAACAGCAATATGAGGACCAACAAAGTCTTGAAGTCTATGCAAGCATCAGAACCCCACCAGGGGCAGAGACCAACATGCTTTCTTTCTAAAAATGGACTTGGAATCAAAATAACCATTTACATGGTTGGGAGGACAGAGTGAGAGAGTGAGGGACATAAAATCCAGAAGACTTCTGCAGACAGAAATGTCCTGAGGATGTTGTAAGTGGCTTTCTGTGTGTGGAGAAACCTTACATTTTCTTCTCTTAAGTCCACAGGTTGAACACTCTTTACCTGAGCATCTGAAATCTGGAATGTTCAGTGACAGAATGATGCTACAGATGGAGAACTAAAATATGAAGTATGTGTGTATCTCATGTTTGGATGAGTTCTATTCCCCAAGAGATATCATCATGGATACACAGATATTCCAAAAACTAAAAAGAAAATTCAAAATACCAAAACATTTATGATCCTATGCATTTCAAATAAAGGATACCCAACCTGTATCAATTAATAGTATGTGATGATATAGTCCTTGGTGATGTTTTGTAGCAATTTGTCAACAACTAAACGAATTGGGGGCTAGAGAGATGGCTCAGTGGGTAAAGCATTTGCCACATAAGCAGTTGGACCTCAGTTTGGATCTCCAGAGCCCATGTAAGGTCAGGCATGGTAGCATGCCTCTGAAATCCCAGTGCTTCTGTGGCAAGATGGGATGCAGAGAATCCTGGAGAGCTCATGGGCCAGCTCTCCTGGTGTGTACAGTGAAACAACAAGAGGCCCTGACTCAAACAAAGCAGAAGGTGAGGACAACATCCCAAGTGTCCTCTGACCTCCACATGTGCTTTATGGCAGATGTACACACACACACACACACACACACACACACACACAGGTTAACACAGTGAACTGGTGGTAATTGGTCCACTAAAAGCAGGTTAGCTAAAAGCAGTATTTAAGAGGGCCATTCCACTCACCAGGATCTCACTGATCTCATTGACATGTAATTGCTCTCAGCTCTCTTGAAACCTTGGTTTGGACTGTTAGATTCAATGGAATCATCGGAATCATTGGATCCAGCAATATTCTCTAACTAAAGACAAGAGGAACAGACGTAAGGATACAGGTCTGCCACTGACCAGGCACCTCCTCTCCTCGCCTCGAGTTCTCTGCATCTGGAATAACATATCTTCTGTGGCAGGGCAAGTGCTTCTTCATAGGAGACTGAACCACCACAGTTTCTGGCAGATTTGAAGCCTGTCATCCCCCATTCCAGACATGCGTATTCTATTGGGAAGTATAGATTTTCCTTTCTGCTTCATTCCAAGACCTTTCCCCCAGGTCTTGAATGCCATGGACCTTTCCCCCAGGTGCTTGAGTCTATGAATCATGGAAGCTGACTGGGTCAAAGGCTAGACACAATGTTTGCTCACACACTGACACTTCCTCTCATGTTTGCCATTGACTTCTCATTGGAGCACTGTCTCCCAGTCAAGTTAGCCTTCCACACAGCGGCCTCCTCAACAAAGGCTCTTCCAGACCTTACATTCACACAGTCTTCCCCACCTGGTATGCTCTTCTCCTCTCTTGCCCAGGAAAGTCCTGTTCAGTCATCCACGGTTCTTGAATCACCTCAGCCCTCCTCCTGAGTTTTATATAGTTTTGTCTACTTCCCCAGACGCCATATCCACAGAGGCTCTGCAGCTTGTCCTTACTACACACCTGATGACTTGGTTGCCCCAGAGAAGTATTTTAGGTGACAGAAGTGTTCTATGCTTACGAATCATTGGGCAACACCTCTTTGACCCACTTGGCTACTTATAATGCAAGACGACATACCACGAGCTCTGAGGACTTTGCTGTAAGGATAGCTTGTGTAATTTAGCGTGTCCATAAACAACCTGACCCCGGACTCCATCTTTAAGTGAACATGTCACTGTCTAGTAGAAAACCTTCAATTTGGGAGATACCTCAACTCCGTGGCCACCATTTTGTTCACCTGCCACGCCTTCCTCCCACATCTTCTATCTATGTGTACCACAGATACCGCTTCACAGCCAATGGGCCCAAAAGTCAACTCATGTTTCACCATTTACCTGCTTAGAAGACCTTTGCTCCTATGCTGCCCACAGCATAGAGTCAACTTAGAATTCAATGCCTGTCATGGGCTGGCTCTTTTGTTCTGTTAATTTTCTACTCTGCCATTCACATACTCTAAACTGGAGCCCACCTAAGCAATTGGCCAGACACGGATGTCAGTGGTCTCTGAAGCCTGCTTTGAGTCAAGAGGAAAGAGCAATCTGCCCTATACCGGATGCCTCCCTGCAGAGCATTACCTTTGGTAACTGAGGCTGGCGGTCCTGAAAGCAAGAGGATTATGAGGCTCACCACTGTAGCCACCATGCTGAACACAGTGTAGGATCTAGGCCTCACAAGGACTTCCAGCTACCCACAGGCTGTCCTGTATACACCCACGGCTGATTACCCAAGGACTCTTTCCCATTCAGTCCAGAAAAATAGAAAGACTACTAAGTTCCAAATTTAATCCGCTAAGTAGTCAAATGGTAGCTTCTTTACAGAACCTTCTCTGATCTTCTGCCTGGAAACCAGCTCCCTCTTCCCGCCACCTTTACAACCCAGACATCATATAAGCATATGTTTTGTGCTATGGTTGGCTCCTATTCATGTGCCAGCACGGGGAGCCAGCCATCCGCCTCAGCCAGCTTTACCTTTGTGCCTCCTGATCTCAGTCTGTCGGCTCAGCAGCAGCATGTGACAGGCTGAGCACACAAGTTGAAGGAATAAGTGCTTAGTGGGGCGGGGCGGGGCAGGGTGGGGCAGGGCGGGGCAGGGAGGGGGAACTTGCTTCTAAGCAGGCGCTTCGAGGCGTGAGATAGTACTCCTCTTCTTCTGTATCTTGAGTGGGTTCTGAATGGAAATCATGTTCATGATGAAGATGAGCTTGCCTAAATCGTTGAAGACTTTTTTGTATTAAATGCTGAAAAATGAAGATACAGAAGAAACCAATGAGCTCCTTCCTCCCTCCTCCTCTTCTTTTCAAACCAATACTTTCTAGAGAAAAAAAAAGTGTAATAGATCATTTGGGTTGACAAGATCGGAGACTGTTTGAGTGTGACAGGCAGAAACCCACATGACTTGAACTTGCTCTTCAGTTTGGGTCCCTGTAATGTGTGAATACATATGCATAGGTAATACTTGGAATTTTTCTCTACTGTGAAGAATTACAACTCCCAACAAGAGGTTTTCTACCGTGGGTGGCAGTGTAAGTCACAGAGCTTTGTCACAGTGCCCCCACCCCCATCTCTTCCCAGGTCTCTCTCAGCAGTCTCTGAGGAAGTAATTAGCCTGGAGTCACTGAACCTCCTTCTGGCTCAGGATTCCTCTTTTGTGTTTTGTTCACAGCCTTGTCTGTTTCCACAGCAGTGTAATTGGGTAGTGTTGGCTACGTGACAGTCTGAATTATATGCTTCCAGGTGTAGATGCAAGCAATTAAGTATTGCCTTCCTTCCCCTAACAGACACCAGATAGTCTACTGGCGTAGCTGCTCTGCATGGCATGGGGATTGTTATGAGTGTGACTTAATTATCCCAAGAGCAGTGCCTGATGGCTGGGGGCTTTCATAAGACCCCCAGATGTTTGCTGGGAATTTTATGGAACTTAGTGTTCTCCCCCCCCACACCGTGTGTGTGTGTGTGTGTGTGTGTGTGTGTGTGTGTGTGTGTGAGAGAGAGAGAGAGAGAGAGAGAGAGAGAGAGAGAAAGAGAGAGAAAGAGAGAGAGAGAGAGAAGAAAACCCTGAGTTGTGATGGTTCAACTTTCAGGTTTTTATGGTTTTTTGTTGTTGTTGTTGTTGTTTGTTTGTTTTTCTCTCATAAGGGAGTGCAAAAGCAAGATGCATTCACTAGAAACTGTATTCAAAATTTTGAATGTTAGCCTTTGTGTGGGCTACCAATAAGGGTATGACAACTGTCTTGTAAATCTGGTGGCAGCAGTGAGCCTTAGCTCCTTGACTACCCTGCCATCATGGGGGAAACACTCTGCAGTGAGCTATGTTGCTGGGCTGTAATGTTCAATAAGGCAGGTGTGTTACATGCACTTTAAGCTTGTGGTGGTTTGAATATGCTTGGCCCATGGGAAGTAGCACTATTAGGAGGCGTGGCCTTATTTAAGGAAGTGTAGCCTTGTTAGAGGAAGTGTGTCACTGTGGGGGCGGGGCTTTGAGGTCTCATATATATATGCTCAAGTCTGGCCAGTGTGATCCAGAGCCTCCTCCTGGCTGCCTGCGGAAGCCAGTCCCTTTCTGCTGCCTGGATCAGAATGTAGAACTCTCTCGGCTCCTCCAGTTCCTCCAGCACCATGTCAGCCTACATGTCAGGTCTAAGAGGAAGGCAGAGTCCATCTTGGTTGCCCTCTGCCTTGCTCCCTTGCCTGTCTGTGACTTGATGAGCTAACAAGAAGGCCTCCACCAGATGAGACTCCTCGGTCTTGAACTTACAGCCTGCAGAGCTGTGGGAACGGATGTTACTGGTGTTAGGACCACACCCCTTCGTGTATGATATTCTATCACAGTTGCAGAAGATGGACTAGGGAGAGAGATTATGCTGAGGTGGCAGTGAAGGGTTCCTGAAACCCAGCAAGACAACCGGTGACTTTAACTTGAGATAGTTGAAAAAACTATTGCTTGATCTCAATAAATAACAGAAAACAGCAAAGCCACCTATAAGGTTTCCCTGAGGGAAAGGGGTCTGCCATGAACAGGAGCAAGAGGCACTTGCTTAAGGTCAATCTGTCTGTCTGCCCTTGTCCCTATCACTGCTTTTGCTCACAGAATGGCTGAGATGAAGTGTCGGGCCTGAGGGTGTCAAGCTAAAAAAGGCTTTTAAAATGGAGAGCTTGATAAAATGGGAGGCCTCACTTCATTGCATGTCTTGGTAGCCACAGAGGGAAGGATGCTAGTAGTGGTGTCTCTAAGGGATGAAATAATAGGTAGACGTGCAGGGGAATGTACCACCCAGCCTGTTTATTGATCATACCCAAAACTAAAAAGACGTTGACTCACCAGAGGTGAGGGCACAGTCCCATGACCGTCTAGCAGTTAGCACGCCCCTTCCACCCCAGACACGCCCCTTCCACCCCAGGCACGCCCCTTCCAGCCCCATGCACGCTCTTCTACTTCCTCAGAAAGATTGCACTAGGAGTAAAAAGACACGGTACAAGGAACAGGAAGCAAGACTGACTGGATGAGTGAAGGGGAGCAGGAGGAAACCCTGCCATATCTGAGGGTGTGGACAGTACAGCAGAAGATTAAGGGGAACGGGGACCTTTGAGCCCTGTGTGTGGAAGGAGGGGAAGGGCTGCTGGCTAAGCTTAGTAAAGGAACCCCAGTCTAGAGCATCCAAACTGGATGAGATCTAGAGTCAGCTAGGCGAGTGCTAAAGCCTACCTGTAGAATAAGAAATGGGCAAATATGCATAAATGTTAAGGAATCATCCTGTGCGCGGCATGTGTGCGCGTGCGTGAGAAGGTCAGAGGACAACCTCAGAAGCACCCATCATTGGTTCCTCCGCCCCACTGGCCTGGAACTCACCACATAGGTTTGGCTGACTGACTAGTGAACCCAAGAATACACCTGTCTCTGCTTCCTCGGCACCACACGAGTCCTGGGGAACCAAAGTCAAGTCTTTGCTTACAGTGCTGTTCTGAAGCTATCTCCTCAGCCCTGGAAATGATTCTTTCAGTGCATTTGACTCTGACGGGCAAGGTCAATGTGAGCTGCTAGCCAGTGGGACATTCAGCAGTGGCTGACTCCCCAAGGCAGTGGGGATTATTCAGCAATGGCTAAATCCTGAGACAGAAGGAAGAGAATTGGATTACCACCTCTGGAAGACTGGCCCTCGGTGATGCAAGGCTGATACCCTCTGGTATGCTGCAGAGACCCAAGAAAGGGCTGGGGTCGGAAACTGGCCTTCGGTCACCCAGGGAAGGCTTCTCCTGCTTAGAAAAAAAAATTGTATACTTAGAACACAATTGCTCCCCTATTGCTGTCAGTACCCCCAACCCCATGCCACTACCTTAACCTGGACTCCCTGTCTCTAAGGTCTCCCCAAGTCCTTGACATCTGAGCTGTCCATTAGCCAGTGTCACTAAGACAGGGCTGATCTTGTCAGTGTGACTTTCTCCCACTTCCAAGTTCCCAAAGACACCCAGCCTCGTCTTGACGGGCACCCTGAGTACCCCCAGCCTGACTTGTCTGTTGTGCCTTCCTTCACACCCTGTCTTCTCTGCTTTCAGACCTGAATCTGCCTTGCTCTCTCCTCTTTAGCGTTTGCTACGAGCATGGAACAACCTGGAAAAATACATCCTTAAATGTGCCTACAGCCAAGCTCCCTCTGTGACAGCCTCTCTAAGAAAGGACTGGGGGAAATTCACAAAGCCGCTTAGGAAGTCAATTAAAACCCTTCAGCTGCTTACCTGACACAGGAGACATTATATCAAAATGCAAGGCAGATGAAAACAATGTTTGATAGACGCCTCCCCAGACTTAGTCATTCAAAGGGAAGCTGGCTATGTACTGAGAACCACAATGGGGAAAAATAGTATACTTGGAGCTACTCTGAAAAATTGCCACCATTAACGTTTACTTGTCCTACCACAAACAATGACGATCTAATTTAGCTCTCATACAAAACACAAAAAGTATTTTCTCCTTTTGTTGATGGTAAAAATAACAAGGGTATGTTTCCCTGCTTATTTGTTCCTCGTATTAACGCCCGTTGCTAAGGAGAAGGGGAGGGCCACTATTGTTTCTAAGGAAGGAAGGTTGTGTTCAGGTGCCCTGGGACGTCATTAACCATATCGAGTCACCTCTCCTCTCTGATGGGTTGCTTTTACACCCCGGCAGTATGGAGTCATGAAGGAGACCCAGTCTTTAATCTTCTCCCTGGGGATAGGAAGAGAGTTTCGGTTGGCCTTGGTAGCAATAGCTCCCACATTCACTCTGAACCTAGAATGTTCTTTGATTGCATTCAGAACAGGCTTTGGGATCAGCTGCCATCAAAATAAAACTCTGTCCCCAAGTAGTTGAAATGGTCCATGCTACCTCACAATCTCCACATCTACGCAGTTGAATTAACCCTGTTGATGCTTCTGGTAGGGAAACTCGGAAAAATGGGGGGTCAGAAATAGCAGGAGTAACATGGGGTCCAGAGAGGCAGCTTCTCACAGTGTTTCGGGGGGTCTTCCCTGTCCGTCTGAGAAAAGGCATTTTTAGAAAGAATGATGTGTTGGTTAGGGTGTTCTGTTTTGTTTTGCCAACTTTACACAAGCTGGGGTCATAGGAAGAGGGAGCCCCAATTGAGGAAATTCCTTCATCTGTAGGCAAGTCTGTGGGGGTTGTGAAATATCAATGCAGTGGGACTCAGTGTAGCTAAGCCAAGATGAGGAAACCAGTGAGCAGCCCTGCCTCTACATAGCTCCTCCTGCAGATGCCTTCCTCAATTGCCTACTTTGACTTCCCTCAATGATGGACTGTAATAAAGACATGTAAACGAAATAAACCTTTTCCTAGGGAGTGGCTTTTTGTCAGTGTTTGATCACAGCAAATAGTAACCAAAGACAGGAGTAAATTATTACACCCCCTGTCTTCTTTTCCGTGCGACAATTTAAAGGAAAACTCTGGGGCTCTGAGTCAAGCTGCAACACATCAAGGCTTCAGCATCTGTGGCCTCCTCTGTGCAGCCTCCTTCCGTACCATGATCTCTCCCTGCAGCAGACAAGTGGGTGTGAGAATCCACCTGGGCACTGCTGTTAGCACCAGGAGCCTCCCCTTAAAAACCGCAGAAACCTTCAGGGTGAGCACAGCCCCTACCCGCACCGAGAGGCTCCTACAGATATTTTTGGCTACAGATAACTAAGGCCTTGGGTGATGACTACTATTGTGGATTACTTTGTGACCCTGTCCTCAGTGACTTTATGTCCCAGTTCCAGCTCCTGGTCCTCAGATGTCACCTTACGTGGAAAGGGACTCATTGCAGAAATAACTGGTTGAGATCATAATGGGATAGAGGTGCCCCCTAAACTTGCAGGACTGGTATCTGTGGAAAAGGGAAAATTTGACCCAGAGATGCATGCCTGTGGGGAATGCCATGTGACAGCTAGAGTTTGGCTATCATAGCCAAGGGATCACCAGAAGTTCCCGAAGAGGCATGAGATGCAGCCTTCCTTCCCAGGTGCTTCACGGGAGTGTGGTCATGCTCGCACTCAATTCCTGATTCTCAGCCTTCAAAAGGGTGAGGTTACAACCTCTTGTTTGCAGTACTGTTATAACACGCTCAGGCATCTAGGAGAACGATTCCTACAACTATTTTTAAATGCTTGGGAGATAGCTTAGTTGGTGCGTGCCATGCAAGCCTGAGGATCTGATTTCATCCCTGGCACCCACGGAAATGCCAGTCATGATGCAGTGTGTGTGCAACGCCAACTGAGGAGGCAGAGACAGGTAGATTCTTGCAGCTTTCTGGTGAGCCAGCCTAGCTTAACCCAAGTCCCAGTGAGGGACACTGTATCAAAAAACATCTTAGATGGTTCCGGAGGAATGACAGCTAAGGTTGTCCTCTGTGCACATGTACACATGTACAACCACATACACAATTATTTTAGCACACAGTGAAGACGGCTCTGCGTTTGTAGCCTGGTTTCTGTTTACAGCCTGTTTATTGTTTATAGGCTGATAATGCTTTTGTTAAACACACAGCAGCCACGCTTTTGCCTTCCTGCTTACCTGTCATGGCCAATAAGGAAATAGTCCCTGTTTACGGTTCTGATGGACATCACCTCTTCCCGATGGCATTTGAACATCTTCTGCACAGATTGCATCTTTTCCTGGCTGTTTATACCAACTTCTACAGTGGCGCTGTTGAGACGGACACAAAGTAACTAAACTGATACAGATAGCAACTTAAGATGAAAAAAGACTCCTATTTTAAATTAGGAACGAAGCTGCAGATTTCATTGACCCACATTTTAAAGACTGTCTAATTCGCATCATGAATCTCATTTGAATTCTTTATATTTTAAAAAATAACTAAGACTCTGGATCTGGTTCATTAGTAATTGAAAATACTCTGTTCAGCTTGAAATTCAATTCAGAGGTTCCTTTTTGGGTTGGATTCCTGAGTCCGCAGATCATTATATTTTCCAATATTTCTGGTACATGATTTCCGAAGGAAAGATTAAAAAAAAAAAAATAGTTCACCTAAATATTTCTTAAACTCTACTTTGGCTCTATGAAGTTGGATTTCAGGAGCTCTCTGTCACCAAAAAATTAAGTGAGTCAAAGTCCTCAACAGAGTGCTCAGGAATTAGAGATCTGCCACCTACAATGTCCAGCAGGAAGTATTCATTCCACTGCCTTCATTACTTCAGTTCTTTTACAGCCACAAATACTAAAGCAGGTCTGAAGCCCTTGGTTCTTTTTGGTTTAAGCTTCTGTGCATCTTATTATTTGGCGACTGACTTGGGCTCATTAGCTGATATACAGGTCGCCTAGTCTGGATACATACCCGTGGATTTCTATGGAACCTCGATGTTGATGGTCTTTGTAATAGGAAAGACTAAGACCCTCTCCCCCACGCTGGGACAGAATAAAAAGACGCTTTTTCCAGGAGGTCTGCAAAATGAAAAGGTTTTGCAGTTCAGTTAAAGCTCAGAAGAGCAAGGACTCTTGGAATGCTCGTGAGGCTGGTGGGAGGCTTGCAAAACCACAGCAATTACTTACTGCAGAGAAGAAGAGCTGAGGGGGCGGTGACTTAATGAAGTAATCTCGTCTGTGGACTTCATTTTCATAATCAAATGTAAATTGTTTGCCTAATAAAAGAAAGTGAAGAGGATTCAGTTTGTTCTCTCATAAATTTCAGGAAAGAACGACTTCGTATGGAAAACATTGTTTCTCTTCAAATTATTCAGTTATTCAAAAGAACAGGCACAATAGCTGCTCCCGCCCCCACCACATGGACCAAATGAAGAACAACAACTGTAGCCACCATTCTGTGCAGTGCTGTTCAAGGCAGCTTCATTTGGCTCACACCTGCCGAGCTCCTGTTTGGCCCTGGGTCCCCAGGGAGAGCAAAGGTTTGTTTCCATTTCCATTGCCAGAGTAAGATCTTAGCTGTATCACCCTCGGTGTAGCGCACCATGCAGAACTACCTGACAGTGAAAACCAAGCAGGAGGGGTATTTTCTCTCTGTTGGGGGAACAGGTAGAGTGGCCATAGAGGTCAAGGAAGGATGGTCAGGACAGCAGCCTCATAGGCATGACGGAACACAAGGGTCTCAACGGCTGTATCACACAACCCTGATTCCACGGTTCCTCCCCAGGCTAAAGCCTTCAGTAAGGCCTGACTTTCCTGAACCAAAGGGAAGCGAGACCTACAGCTGTGATGTGAGTGTAAAACTAAGCCCTTCAACACTGGTTTAACAGCACTGTTTTCCTAAATAAAAGTCGTCTGCATTTCATTTAGATAGTTTGGAAACCACAAAATAATAATTAGTAATAATAATAATAACTGTCTTTAATACCAGTAATTGCAATGAAGCAGTTAATATTTAGGAGCTTCTGCTGTTTCCACAGCCCGTATTACCACTTGCACTTGTTAACTGTGTGTACAAACTTAGTGCGCATGAGTGCGTGCATGTGCACACACACGCAGACACACACACACAGACACACACATGCACATACACATGCACACACACAGACACGCACAGATATACACACACATGCACACACGCACAAATACACAGATACACACACACATGCACAGACACACACACGCACATACACACACACTCCTTAGGTACAGATTAGGGCCAGGGAAAGTGCTTGTTCCCCCAGCTATGCTGGAAAAGGTTGTAATTCATGGGGCATTAGGTGCATCAGGATTTCTCACACTAGTTAGCCCTAGATTTGAGGACTGTGCCAGACCCACCTAACAAATCTTATACAAGCAGGTCTTAGGAGACTGAGTTGTTCCTAAGAAACTTAAGATTTATAAGAATAAAAATTATTCAGTACCCAATAAGGTAAAATGTGTAATGTCTGGCTACCAGTCAAAGGTGACCAGGCACGCAGAAGAGGCAGACAAATGGGTTGTATAATGAAGGGAGTAACTAATCAATCAAGACAGAAATGGCACAGATGACAGACATACCAGAGATTTACTGTTACTGTCAAAATCTTGGGAGATATATGAGACAGAAAAGACCCAAAGTGAACTTTTCTAGGTGGAAACAATGACATTTGGGGGCAGGAAGGTTCACACCCACAGACTGTTAGAGAAGGCTGAATACTGGAAAAGAAAATTACAGAGTGTACCAAAAGGGGTATCAATAAAGACTATTAAATTAAAGTAAAACCAAACAAACAACGTCCAAAGTGTGAAAGAGCATCCACGCCTGGGGCAGCCTCGCGTCCAATACGCAAGCAGCTGTGATTCCTTAAAGGAAGGGAAGAGGCAGAAAAATATCTGAACAAATAGTTCTAAATGTTTTACAAATTTAAAACTATAAAGCAAGACCCAAGCCATTCAACGAACCCAATGAAACACAAGATACAGGAAAAGAAGCACACTCCTAAGTTCCTCAAAATCAAGATGCTCAAAACCATGTCACAAAAAAAAAACCCTCAAAATCAGAGAGTGGAGAAAAGGCAGCCCCTACGTAACAAAGATAAGCAACAGAGGTGTTTTGCTTTTTAGAATTCTATTCATGTGTACAGATGGTCTGCCTGCATACAAGTCTGAGCACCACATGCATGCTTGGTGCCAGAGAGGGCCAGAAGAGGGTGTTGTATGCCCTGAAACTGGAGATGATTGTGAGCCTCCATATAGTGCTGTCAACCAAACCCAAGCCCTCTGGAAGAGCATTGAGAGCTCTTACCTGCTGAGCCATCTCTTCAGCCCCAACTGTTGCATTTCTTGTGAATGTAAGCAAGAAAATGTAGACCACTAACAGCTCTGAAGAAATCCTGCCATTCGAAATTCTATAAGCAGCGAATATATCTTTTAAATATGGAAGTGATTTGGAGACATATTCAGATATGCAAATTCTCATCAGGAAGGATCCACTGTCAGAAAGGATGCTACGGAAACCCTCCAGAATGTACTGGAGGTTGGAAGAGTACTGACATCGAGACCACAAGGAGATTTCTTTTATGATTTAAAGCACTCGACAATTCAACTAGCTAAACAAAAATAGCAATGCATTGTGAAGATTATAATGATGTATGCATAACATGAATTCCAATAGCAGAGTAGAGGCTCGGAGAGGAAGACGAGATCACATCTAGGCAATGAGCCTGGAGTATTTGTGAATTAGTATGCCATTACTTGGGGTCAGGATGTTGTGTGTTTAAAAACATATAAGCCCTAAAGTAATGACTCAAATAATATAGCATGGTGTGATAAGCTAATGAGAGAGATGAAGTAAAATCATAAAAAGGGCTCAGTTCATTTAAAAGAAAGCAGACAAGGTGGTGGAGGGGTGGGGAAGGTGTGGGCAGGTGTGAGCAGGTGTGGGCGGGGCCTGTGGGGGTGGGGCGGGGAAGGCCTGTGGGGCGGAAGGGAGTGGGGAAGGTGTGGGGGGGGGTGAGGCAGGTGGAGGCCGGTAGGGATGCTTGGGGCAAAGGCCAAAGGAGAAGGACACAAAAGAGCAACAGGAGATACTCAAGCCTGAACACAGCCACAGTCACATAAAATGTGAATACTCCAAACACCTGAATTAAAAGGAAGAAGTTGTCAGATTGGATAAAATCGCAAGATCCAACTCTACGCTGGTTATAAGAAACACATTGTTCACCCTTCTAAGAAGCACTGGAACATCCACATTTTGGTCTTCCTTCTTCTTGGGCTTCATATGGTCTATGAATTGAATCTTGGGTGGAACAGAGACTGAAGGAAAGGCCATCCAGAGACTGCCCCACCTGGGGATCCATCCCATACACAGCCACCAAACCTGGACACTATTGTGGATGCCAGGAAGTGCTTGCTGACAGAAGCCTGATACTGCTGTCTCCTGAGAGACTCTGCCAGAGCCTGACAAATACAGAGGCAGATGCTCGCAGCCAACCTTTGAACTGAGTGCCAGGTCCCAGATGGAGGAGTTGGAGAAGGGACTGAAGGAGCTGAGGGGGTTTGCAGCCCCATGGAGGGAGCAATAGGATCAACTGGCCAGACCCCCCGGAGCTCCGGGGGGCTGGACCACCAACCAAAGAATACACATGGAGGGACCCATGGTGCTGGCCACATATGTGGCAGAGGAGGGCCTTGATCAGTGAGAGGAGTGGCCCTTGGGCCTGAGGGTGTTAGATGCCCCAGTGTAGGGGAATGCCCAGGAGGGAAGATGGGAGTGGGTGGGTGGATGGGGGAGCACCCTCATAGAGGCAGGGGAGGGGGGATCAGATAGGGGGTTTCCAAAGGGGAGACCTGGAAAGGGGGAAACATTTGAAATGTAAATAAAGAAAATATCCAATTTTTTAAAAAAAGAAGCAAAAAGAAAAAAAAGAAACACAGTGTAAGTATAAAAGGCACAAATAGAAGAGAAAAAAAAAAAGGACATCTTAGTTAGAAATTCTATTGCTGTGGTAAAACACCATAGGGAAAGCGACCTCAGGAGGGAAGGGTCTGTTCCGTTTACAGGCAATGAGCTTGTCTATCACTGAAGTAAGTCCGGGCAGGAACTCAAGGCGGGAGCCTAGAGGCAGGAACTGAAGCAGGAGCCATGGAGGTCTGCTGCTTACAGGCTTGCTCCTCCAGGTTGCTCAACCTCTTTCTTGTCTAACTCAAGGCCGTCTGCCAGGGGTTGGCCCCACCCACAATTGGCTGGACCCTCCCTCATCAATCACTAGTCAAGAAAATGCCCCTAAAGGCCAAACTGGTAGGATCATTCTCTAAATTGAGTTTCCTTCTTCTCAGACGACTCTAGCTTGGGTCAAGTAGAAAGCAACAAAACAAACAAACCAAAACCCTAGGAAGTATAATAGATTATATCAACACTAGTCAGGAGAAAGCAGAGTAGCATCATGCAGATTCCAAAGCGAGAAGTAGTACCAGGAATCAAAGAAAGCCATTTTATAATAATATAGGAGTCAATTAATCCTAGGACAATATAAAAACAATAAACATATATGCACCCAGCAACAAAGCTTCAAGACATGAAGCAAAACCTAATAGAATTACAAGGAAAAAATAGACATATTCAAATTTTCAGTCACAGATTTAAACAACAACAACAACAACCTTCTCTTAATAATAGAAAAAAACAAAAAAGAGAAAAGTCAGCAAGGACAGCAGGTTTGAACCACACCACCAGCAGCTTAACCTTGGTGTTTACAGAGCAAAACAGCCGGTTGGCTGGTCCTGTCTCCTGTGCACAGCATAA
Organism: Rhynchomys soricoides; assembly: GCA_019843965.1. Lineage (NCBI taxonomy): Eukaryota > Metazoa > Chordata > Mammalia > Rodentia > Muridae > Rhynchomys > Rhynchomys soricoides. Next base: position 4,641,262 of record JADRCH010000089.1, read on the forward strand.
CTTTTTGTGACAGAAACTTCTGCCAACTAGAAAGAGAAGGAAGTTCCTTCAGCCAAAATATCTACTTTTGTTTTTAGATCTTTCAGTAACACCAAAGATTTATGACCTTTTCTCTAAGCTCGAGGGCAAGAGAGAGTGTTCACGTTGATCCTGTGTAGAGCAACTGAGCAAGGAAAAGAAATGGAGTGCAGGTGGCATGATCCTGGGGGTAGGAAACCTTAAACAGCCCACAGAAAACTATAAGCCAATGGACACATTCCGTGGTGTGTGAAGTCAGCATACAACAATTTTTAAATTTCTATGAAGCAGTAACAGGTAATCTGAAAGTGAAAATAAAAATGTCTGCTCATTTATTATAGCACCTCCCGAAACAAAATCCATAAAAATAAATTTAACCAAAGTGGTGAAATCCTGAAAGTTACTACAATAATTTAAAGACAATATAAAAACTGGAAATATGTCCCATTTTCACGGATTGAAAGACAATATTTCTAATAATGACATATTAGAAATTACCCCAAGGCAAGCTACAGATTCAATGCAATTTTTATCTGAAATCTCATGCATTTTCCATGAATGCAAAAAGCTCATTCATATTATCATGTAGATTTTTTGATATGCTTGAATAGCCAAAACAATTCTAAAAAGCAGAGTATTCAGATCTTTCTTAAACAAACAAATTAACTAATAAACAAACAAACCATACAGGGCTGGAGAGATGGCTTATCAGTTAAGAGCACTTGCTGTCTTGCAGAGGGCACCAGTTCGATTCCCAGTACCTCCATGACAGCTCACAACTGGCTGTCACTCCAATTTCAGGGTCCCAATAGTCATTTCTGGCCTCACTGTGTACCAGGCTTGTGCAAGGTGCACATACTCACATGCTGCATAGACACACATACTGGTAAAACACTCATACACATAAAAGAAAAATAAATATATATTTAGAAAATAATCTCACTACAAACCTGTAAGAATCAAGAGCATATTGTGAAGACAGACGCACGGACCAAGGCAATAGAAGGGAGAATCCAGAAATAAACCCACACGTCAGTGGCTAAAGCCATTCCATGGACAGAGTACAGTGCCCTTAACAAAGTCCGTCAAGAATCACAAGCCTAGCCCTTGGGAGGTGCAGGCAGCAGAAGCAGGAGGTTATCTTCCACTCCACAGCAAGGTTGAGGCCAGCCTGGACTACATGAGATCCTGCCACCAAAAAAAAAAAAAAAAAAAAAAAGAATGAAGAAAGAATCTGGACAAAGAGCATTCATGATTTATTTATGGAAACTTCTAGAGTAATAAATTAACTTTATAGTGAGAGAGGAGACTCAGGGTTGCCTAGGAAAGGGTATATCAAAAAGAGGGAGGCAGGCTTGAAGGTCAGATTCATTATCAGCACTTAGGGGACAGTTTACGGTATTTATTTATTTAAATTTGATAATATTCAGAATTTAGCCTAAGGCATCATGAATACTAGGCATATGCTCTGCTCTGGTCTACAGTCCCACCTGCAAGATTCCTACGTGAGAAATCCTATCTACTTATACATTTAAACACAGGGGCCTGCTGCTTGTCAATTGCGCCTCTAAAGATTTCTGAAACATCAAATCTATTTGATAAAAGTTAAATACAATTTTTACAACATGACCCAGCCATTTCTATTCCTAGGTAAATTAAAAGGATATAAAGAAAAGCACCTGATGCCAACCTCTGGGCTTAACACGTATGTGTATGTGCGTTCATATATGCACACATCCACTTGAACATGTACATACACCACACACACACACACACACACACACACACATCTATGTATAAATGTTCATATAATCATTTTTATAATAGACAAAGACGGGAAAAGCCCATATGTTTCCAGACAGTCAATGACTCATCAATTATGACACATTGCTATAATGGAAAAGGAGAAAGGGCCAACACACACCATGGACGAATCTCAATTAAGAATTAGAGAATCGTGCTAGGTAGAAGTCACATGAGCGTGTCTTATTGTGTGCTCACAGTTATGAGAAACTGTAGCAAACACAGTGGCAGAGAGCCAGGCACTGGGACAAAGGGCTGGGTGTTGGAGGGAAGGATTACTGCAAAACAGCAAAACTTGAGGTAAGGGAACACTCACTGTGCAGACTGTGGGGAAGCATGCCCTTCTAAAGGCATCCACTGACACTTACCAGACTGTTCACCTCAAGGAGGTTTGAAATAAATTACAGCAAAGGGGCTGAATGCTACAGGCAGTTGAAAATGTGTGGTCATGCCAAGGCCATGTACAAAATGCTGCTAGTCATAGGAGGTCAGGGTCTGGTCTCCTCAGCCTGTTCCCTCCCCCCCCAACTTACATTATGACACTGCCCTGCTCCCTCACATCCTGCCTCTGTACCTCTCTATCCCAGTGCTGTGGGTCTTGCCAACTCTTCTGATGGGATGCGTTTCCTTTTCTAGAGGGAAATCGTGCCGGGTACTAGAAGTGTATCCACCCCACCCAGAGGGCTAGTGAGGTCATGAACTTTAGAAGAGAACCTCCTCCCTAATTCCTAACTGCATTCTAAACCCTGTCCTTATACCCACAGATAAGAGTAACTCTCTCTGGTCAACAATTAAGCTTTTCTTTCCAGCAAATGGAAGGCGTTCCAGAAAACTACAAGTGGATACAATGTAGAGCTCAGTGGATTGTGGCAACCTCAGACCCAGTAAGTACATCTACAACACGACTCCTACACCTAGAGCTGAGGAAACATCCAGAGAGAGCAGGGAGAAAGATTGTAAGAGCCAGAGGACCAGGAAGTCCCCTGTGAAACTGTGTCTCCTAGAATAAGGTCTGAACAATAGAAATATCAATAGAGACGCTAATCCTCAAGGGGGAATCGCCGAGGAAGAGTTAGCCTCTCACAGGGATGAGCCACCTAACTGGTTACCCAATACGGAGTGATCAGCCCTGAAATTACATTCACATAAACAACAACAACAACAACAAAACGGATTCAGCAGGTTGTATTTATGTGTTTGTGCATCTCTCTCTCTCTGTGTACATATGTAATATATGTGTGTATGTGCATGTGTGTGCACGTGTGTTTATCCCAATAATAACGAAGAAGAGACCATCAGTTTGAGAAGAGGTGAGGGGGAACCTAGCAGGGGTTGGAGGGAAGAAGGGGAAACAGGAAGTGATGTGATTATCCTTTAATTAAAAATATATGTAAAAAATAAAATCCCCCCCCAAAACCTCCACAGAGAAGTGGGGAGATGGTTCAGTTTATGACCTAAGTAGGAGGACCAAGCTTGGATCCCTCACACCCTCATAAATCCTGTGTGGTACCATGGATCCTTAACCTCAGCACTGGGGATGGAAAGGCAAAGAACAGCAGATCTCTGGAGCCCATTGGCCAGTCAGCCGAGCTGAATCATGGGGATGCAGGCTCAGTGAAAGACCCTGACTTGAACTGTAAGGTGGAGAATAATCAAGGAAGACACTCTCTGGACTCCACCTGCACACACGCACATGCACACACGTCCTTGAGAACATGAACATACAACACACATATGCATACAGAAAAAAAATTAAAAAAAAAAAAAGCCTTGTGCACACCCTGAGAGTCAGCTCAAATAACCTCTCCATAAGACTTCCCGGGATTGCCACAATGACCTCAGCCTCTCCTTCCCATTCAGAGGCACTTCGTTTCTTCTGTTCCATAGTGACACTGATTGTATGTGCTGAGCTGAAGTTTTCCATACAGCTACTTTAGCCTGTATTTCTCTCCACTTCTCAGTGAGATTATAAGTTCCTTGAAGACAACAACTCTTCTATAATCAAGAACTTTATGCAAAATTAAAGGAATATATCCCAGACTTCACTAGGCAGAAATATATCAAAGGCATTGTCTTCAAGCCACAAATGGAGCACTTAGCCGATGAAAACCAGGAATTGCTAAGTTTCTAGACAGTTCAGCTTTTACAAATAATTAAGTGAACCCAACAGCTCCTGCTTTCTCTAGACCAAGAGTCACTGTCCCAGAATGATACCTGTTGTCCCTACAAATGGAAACTAATGTCTGCTCCTGGGTAGCCTGGCGGACCCGGCTCATCATTGTTGGTGGACAGCTATTTCCTTCAGCCACTATGCCCTTAGGTACCTGGGCCCTTTGGAGGTCTGGCTTCCATCTGGCTGGCTCTTCTCACCTGTCAGAGAGAGGAGTTAGGCAACAGTTAGCTTCCAGACTTAAGTGTCCATGCTGACTAGCTACGGCACCATCAGGGGCCAGGACAGGCATCACAATTCTGGTTCCTGCCTTTTCTGTCTTTCTTATGTGTGTGGAGTCCAGAGGTTGACCTTGGATGTAGTTCCTCAGGTGGCATCTATCCTGTTTTTTGAGACGGGGTCTCTCTCATAGGTATGAGCTCACTTGGCATCTGCTTTCTCTGCCTCTCCTGCTGCTATTGCAAGCATGTGCTGCCACTTTTTAATGTGGGTTTTGTGGAGGGACAGCAAACACTTTACTGACTCAGCCAACTCCTTCGCTAAAGTCTTCCTCCACTGTGCCGGAAAGATGATGGTAGCCATGGAGATGAGGACAATCCAGGGAGCTTGTGCTCACCCAATAGGTGATATGGGAAGCAAGGGTAGTCCTGGATGTCCCTGCCACACGTGGCTGTAGGAGGAGAGCCCCAGGGAAGCAGGTGACAGCAAAGAGATCAGAGCAACACAGAGGGCAGGAGACTGGGTTAAGAAGCAGGCGTGATAAACCCGTTTCACATCTAGGGCCTTGCTTTCTCCAGAGGGAGCTCATGAGCAAGGACCAGAGACCCCTGTTCTTTAAGTGCCTATGCTCTCTGTATGGACATTCTCAAGATTTCCTGATGCAGAGGCCTGAGGCTGACCCAAGTGAACTGAATCTAAGTCTTATAAAGTTATGTGTCATCCATAACCATCTAAGGCAGTGGTTCTCAACCTGTGGGTTGAGATCCCTTGGGATATCGGATATCCTGCATATCAGATATTTACATTGTGATCTGTAACAGTAGCAAAGTAGCAATGAAAGTTTACGGTTGGAGTCACCACAGTACGAGGAACTGGATTAAAGGGTAGCAGCACTAGGGAGGTTGGGAACCGCTGCTCTAGGGGACCGAGAGGTGGGGGGATCTTCCACAGGGTGAGGGCTGCAGGGCTGATGAGGTCTTCAGAACTAGGGCTATGTCCACGACCAACCTCTGCCTTGAATTGGTAACACCTTAAAATGGAAGGCCTGAAAAAGAAGGCACCAGTAGCCTGGGACAACCAGAAAAGGAAGAGAGGGAGGGCTATTGCCATCCAACTGTCCTGGTGTGAACGCTCCCCTCTTGCCTGTGCCTGGTGTGAACGATCCCCTCCTGACCTGTGCCTGGTGTGA
>JADRCH010000089.1:4654004-4717195 GCA_019843965.1 Rhynchomys soricoides
AGGAGGGATGCAGGAGGGAGGAGGGATGCAGGAGGGAGGAGGGATGCTAGAAGCCTCCTACTCTGACTACCTTCCTTTCCCTTGTCCTAAGCCTTTCTATTGTCAGTGGTTAGCCCTGAGCTGTGGAGTCCTGGTGGACAGTGAAAGGGGTGGTTTACACTACAGAAGACAGAGAAAGAGAGGAAGAAGAAGCCCCCGGGAGCAGTGTTCCCCACACAGAAACTTACTTACTATTGCCTGTTACACTCATTGTCCAGGATGTAAAACGACTTCTGGCTCCTGTGAGTCAGTGGTGGGATTTTCCTACAGCTCAGGGTGTGAGTGGCCCAGTTTATTTGTTTTCAACTTTAATCATAACAAAAGTGGTCATCTTTTGCTTCCGGGACCCGCAGAAGAGAGAGTAGGCTGTATATAAAGTTATATGAATCATAAATTTGAGGAACCAGACAAAACCCCGTAAAATTAGATTACACTCCAATTGGTATTGTGTTTCTGTTCTTCTATCTTTTTTTGTATAGGGAAATGTGCTTTATTTTTTCAGTGTTTAATCTCTTTCAAGTTCTGCTCTGGCCTGCTTTCTGTTGCTGTGATGAACACCATGACCTAAAGCAATTTGTGGAGGAAACGGTTTACTTTGGCTTACAGGTCATAGTCTGTCACTGAGGAAGTGGAGACAGGAATTCAAGCAAGAACTGAAGCGAAACCATGGAGAAATGCTGCTCACTGTCTTGCTCACAGGCTCAGGTTCAGCTACTTTTCTTGTGTAATAGCTCAGGCCCACCTGCCTCGGGATGGTACCCTCCTCCGTCAAAGTAGCAACCAAGAAAATGCCCCACAGACACGCCCACAAGCCAATCTGATGGAGCGATTTTGCAGTTAAGGGTCTCTCTTCTCAAGTATGTCAGGTTGACAACCAATAGGAGGACTGAGGAAAGGCTGAGGACAGACCCCTGGATTTGGTAAGATGACGTCCTGATGACTTAGAAGAACCATTTGTGAAGGGGTGTTGAAATGAGAGTCCGATTGGAGCGGGCCTATCAGAGAAAAGACTCATTTATCTTCTGAAGGCCATTGCAGGAGAGAAGATGGAGAGAGATTCTGGAGGGTCAAATGAAGATATCTAGAAGGGTTAGATCTGGGGGAGGTGAGTACCAGAGTTAGTCCATCGCAGATTGAGGGAGCTGGGATGTTTTTATATATTGCCTCCAGCCGACATCATCAGTAAGACAGCAATTCATGGCACAGATAGCCTTTGGTTTTGGAGGGCAGAGGTATTCCCCATTCAGAAGCACATAGCTACTGGCAGATGGGCAAAGGGCGCTGGCTGATATGATTGGCTGTCTTGTCACCCCGAACTACACATAGGGCTGCAAAAGGAGCTCTAATTGGGCTCATGAGCACTCTGCATTCAGTTTGAAGGATAAGGGTATCACAGTACAACAGGGGCTTCCACACTCAGTCTATGTTTTGAGGATGAAGAAAACAAATGTATCATAGATTAAATAATGGTTTCCTCCTGAAGGAGGTCTGTATCCAGTCTCCAGAACTTGAGACTAGGTTACTTTATATGGCCAAAGGGGAATTTCAAAACATAAACTAAGGGTCTGGAGGTGAGAAGATGGGCCAGGTTTATCCAGCTAGGCATGGTAGGCATAGGTCTTTGTAAGGAAGAGAAGACCCTCTGCTAGAGACTCTGAAGACACAGTTAGTGGCCAGGTGCCAGGGACTGTGAGCATCCCCTAGAAATGGAAAGAGCATAGACCGTTCTCCGGAGTCTACAGAAGGAACCTACCCTGCAGGTGACTTGGATTTATACATCTGACATTCATAACCAAGAGCACATCTGTGTCATTTTAATTTTAGAGGACTTTGCTAGCACAGCAATGGGCAAATGTTCTGGGGAGAGCAGATATGAAATGGGTTAATGGAAGGATCTACTACAGAACCTTGTGAGTTCCTCGAACATTTGCAACTTGCAGAAACACTGACGTTCACCCTGCGCACCCTTCCTTCCCGCAGACATGACAGAGCTAGCAGGGGCCAGCATCATTCCATCTACCTGTGTAGCCATATACCTGGGAGGTGTCTTCTGTTGGATGGACTGTGCGGATAAGGCATAACTCCGTGATGATGATGGTCATATGGGGACATATTTATCTCCACACTTGCTGTGTTGTGTACATTAACTCTGCATGACTTTGTACGCCAGTCATACCTCAGTATGAGAAGGAAGACAGAAGCGCAAATCTGATGACGATGCTCCTCCCTTAAGTGCTGTGCTCCACCCTACCCTCAGCTAAGCTGTAGGGCTGTGCTCTACCCCACCTTCACCTAAGCCATTCCCACCACAGCCTCCGCCTGGACCTCTGCTCCTACATTTCTGTCTCCTTGCTATGTTAAGCAGGGAGTCTTCAGCAGCACCACAGCACCCTTGTGCCCCGTTTGAGTATCTCTAAGGTCCCCCCATTTCATGACAGTGAACCCAGTGCACTCACATGACTAAAAGGCCTGCACTGTCTGTCAATGCCGCTTCCATCCTTATTCCTGGACCTGTTTCTTGCTGTTTCTCACAGAGGTCTGTTGGGAGTTGCCCACTTAACTGCTTGCTCTGTCTCCCTCTCCACCCCACTTTCTGCTCAAGTACTAATCTCCCCAGAGAAGCCCTTCCTAGCCATTCTTCCCCAGCCTCCGACCTCACTGTCTATAGGCCTCATATCTTATTGATCTTGCTACTTAATACTTTCTGGTCCATGAAATTGTATTAACTATCAGTGTTCTTGACCAAATACAAATTCTTTAAGGACTAAGACTCTTTTATTTTCTGCTATATCCCCAGTAACAGAAGAATTCTCTGCACACCGTCCAAGAAATTCTCGATGAAATATATACACACAGACAGGTATGGTCATTCCTTTTTCAAGTGTCATGGATAGATAAGGACAAATGGTGAATTCTCATGGAACTGTGGTTTGCTGAGAACAAGCCGGGGAAATTTTTATGTAACCACCCACATCTCCTGTTTTTATTCCTGAAAGAGAAATTGGTCTTCGGCCCCCACAAGCCTTGTCAAGATAGGAAAGAAATTAGGAGCCAGCAGCTTGAGTTAAAAGTGAACCTTTCTACACATTAATTTTCAGTCACAAGTTGGTCTTTTTTGTACCCTCATATGAGAGTGAACTTCATTCCCACTGGGTGTGTGGATGTAGGAACATGGCTGATGGACTAGTGTTTCTTACCTTGTATTTTTAGCCTAAACCCCTGCTTGCAGCATGTTTCCAAGTCTGGTTTTAACACGGCCATGCAGTGTTGCCCTTATTTGTATCCGCTGCTTTCCTCACAGCTGACAAAACGCTCAACAAACACAGCTCCAGGGTTTATTTTGGCCACCGTTGGGGGTGCAGTTGACCATGGTGGGGAGGCTTAGGGGCAGGAGCCTCCAGCAGCTGGCTCCATTCTGTCCAGTCAAGAAGCAGAGGCAGATGGATTCAGGTGCTTAGTTAGCTAGCTTCCTCCTCATGTAGTTGGGATCCCTGGCTTTGGAACTGTGCTGCTCATATTAAGGGAGTCTGTCCACCTCCATGAACCTAGTCTATAAAATCCCTTACGGACACTCTGAGTCACGTGACTTCTTGGCAGTTCTGGATCTGCCAAGTTGGCCAAGTATTAGTCACTACACCTAGGTTGTTTGATAAGACATTTTTTGAAATTAAAATATAATTGCATCGTTTCTCTCTTTCCCCTTTCTCCTCACAAACCTTCCCACAACCCCTCATTCCTGCTTTGTGTCAAGCTCACGACCTCTGGACCCTTTTCTTTACCATTGTTTTCAGTCCATATAACGTTACTAACATGGATATGACTTAGAAGCTGACCAGTTAGTGTCGGACATCACATTTCTCTCTCCATTTTCTTTTCTCCCACTCTCAGCAGCCCTTAGCTGCCTGTAGTTCTTTGTCTAGGGTTGGCATCACACAAGTTTCCCCCTCCATGCGGGTTTGTCCATTGGTTTCCCACTTGTATAGGCAGCCATGTTGTTGACACTTCATGGGTATAGATTCCTGACACTTAGAGGAGACACAGCCTCAGCAGGGATCCTGCTTCTCTGACTCTCTTCTTTCTCTTCCTGGAGGTTCCCTGAGTCTTAGGTGCAGGAGCTGTAACTTCTCAAGTTTAAATAACAAGAGCTGATTGAAGGTATCCTCTATCACATATTTCCTCTGCTCCCTTTCTCCTCCTATCTCCCCTTATCCAGACTCCCTGCAGGGCAAACCCTCTTCAGGCTGCAATTTCTCATCTCTCCAGCCCCACCCCAGGTGTCCACTCCCTCTAGCAGCGACTGAACAGCACAGATTCCTGAGTGCAGCCTCAAGCTCAGCTGAGAGAAAGTGCTGCTCTGCCTCCACACCAGAGAGGCTCACAGGTGACCGAAGGTGTTCCTGGCGGACAAGCCATCACATCGAGTCCCCTCCTTGTGGTCTACAGAAGCCTAACTAGGCATTTTCATCTCCTTCCTTAATTTCACAGGGATCTGCCTTTCGCTTAATGAGTCAGAATTCTCACAGAACACCCACTAACGGAAATGAGTCCTTACTGGGGTGTTCTTCCAGGGAGCTTGAAAAACTTTTTCTTCAAGTTATTTCTCTAGCCCCTCCCAACAGACTTGTGAGAGACAGTAATGTTAGCGCAATGCTCTGCAGTGTTAGCTCCGGGGCTACCAGATTCAGCTAAACAAACACAGAAACCAACCAGTAAATAACAAACACAACCCCAAACACACCAAACTAAGATCAGGGAAAGTTCTATACAATATTTGGTGTATACTCAACCCTAAAATAAACTTTTATCTGAAATTCATTTTTTTTTTTTTGGTGCTGACCTGATTGACAGAAAGAGTTTCTCCAAAGGCAATTTCGTTGTTTTGGAAATGAGTCTTGCAACGAAATTCTACATCCACAGGAAATCAAGGACGTATGTAGGGAAGCAAAGGGGGATACAGCAAAATGCTAAGTTACATATAAGCATCATGAGACAATTATTCATGGCCGGGGGAACCAAAAGCAAGGGGCGTCCATCCGCAGTTGGCGTGTAGGATTGTGATTCCTTTGTGCATTTGTTGTTGTTGTTTTGACATGTCTCCAATCTGACTTTGACAAAAGTGACACCATGTTGATTATGATGACTTTCTCCCTAGGCAGCTTGCATTTTACCTGGAAACTCTACAGAAGTCTCTTCCACAGTTCCGGTAAGTGCAAGTTACCTCCGGTTGTCCCCATAGCCTTCCTGTTCTTGCACAGATAATCATTATCCTTAGCAAGTGCCTCCTCTGTATGGCAAAATCCCTCTGTGCCCTGTTCTCCCACCCCCTTTCCCAAGATTCTTTCTGCGTCATGCATTGGCATAAGGTCTGGAGTAAAACATACTTATTGAATGCTTTCTGGTTCTATGCAGTGTGCTGTGTACTTCATCTCTTATTTCATGTACTCTTCACAAGACCCGCAGCAAGAGGTCAGGCACGGAATAATTTCTACTCTAAGATGGAGAAGTAGGTATGGGATAATTCCGTGTTCTCTGGGTTGTCTGACATGGGAGCAGTGGAGATGGGCCTTGAAGCTGAGGTCGTCTGACACCAGGCCTTTCCTTGTTTGTACACCAGGTGGCGACACTCAGTCACATGACTTCACTGGTCCAGTTTAATGCCTTGCTTGCCTTGGCTTTCTGAAGCTCCCGGGCTCTGGAACAACCACTGAGTAGACCTTCTCTCCATTCCACGTGAGTGCAATGGGAGATTAAAAGAGTTTTCAATATAGCAATCCTTAAGATGTACACAGCCTTGCAAGCCTTATTTTTAACCAGGAAAAAGAAAGAGTGTCACCACAAAGCTTTTGAAGAAAGGCATTGCCGTCACTGACAGCATGATAAACTCCAAATCAACCCAGGCACAGTGTTCTTTAAACACATTTGCTGAAACTGAGGGGCAAATAACGTATAGTTGATTCTGAGTAGCAGACCATCGCTGTGTAGCGAGACGCTGTTTTCTGTGTCCTTTTTCATATCTTTTTTTTTTTGGAACAAGCTACTCTTTGGGCTTCGGTCTGCAAATATTTGTCTAATTCATGCATGCTCGAGGAGAAAGCTGGCTTCTTCATGTCAAGCAAAATCATAACTAGCGACCCAAAAGCCAAAGAACTCAGCTAAAAACTGTCAGTGCTTAATGCAAACGAGGAGCAGGGTAGCCTGCGGGAGCTGACAGGATTTTCCCAAGTGTCTAAGAACAGGTTCTAAACCCTGGGGGGGGGGGGGGGGGGAAAATACGTGAGAATGGTTTGTTTCCTTCTCTACTTATCATTAATCTAGTTAACTGTGAAAGGCATTTCAGGAAGAAGAAATTCCTTTACAAACATTAGTCGTGGGGTCTGAAGAGATGGCTCAGTGAGTAATAGTGCATGTTGTTCTTGTACAAGACTTTTGTTTTCTTTTTTGGTTTTTCGAGACAGGGTTTCTCTGTGTAGCCCTGGCTGTCTTGGAACTCACTCTGTAGACCAGGCTGGCCTGGAACTCAGAAATCCACCTGCCTCTGCTTCCCAAGTGCTGGGATTTAAGGCGTGCGCCACCCTTGCCCAGCTCTTGTACAAGACTTTGATTCCCTGAACCCATGTGGTGGCTTCTAACCATCTGTAACTCCAGCTCCAGGGGATCCCACGCCCTCTCCCGGCCTCCTCAGGACCTGCTTCCAAGTGCACACATCCTCCTGCCGTATGCACATAATTTAAAAAGTTAAACATCAGTATGCACCATGGAAACTAATGGCCCATCTTGTCTAGCGGGAACTGCCAAAGGGATTTATTCCTGGAGCGGTAGTGCATCTGGGCTAATCTGCTGAAGGCTGCTGGTTTGTGTTTGTCTTAAGCTCTCCATGGTAAATTGCCTTGAGCTTAAAATTCCTAGGCAAACTCTCAAAATTCCTGGGCAAGGGCACCCCAGCCCGGCTTGTTAATCCCCTGAATCCTTTGCCAGTCGTCTTGGGGTAAGATATTGTGTTGGATACTTTTCTCATCACTGTAACAATGTAGCTGAGAAGCAACTGGAGACTGGAGAGGTTGGTTTGGCTCACTCTTGCTGTCTTAATCCATGTGGCAGAAAAGGCAGAGTGGAGTTCTTAGCTGCAGGAACACAGAGCAGGTCCTGTCACTCATCCTGGCAGCTCAGGAAGCATGCAGCTAAAGCCAGCAACTCATATTAAATGTTAGCTCCTAGTGTCCCTCTGCTGCTAGCTAGACTTCATGTCCCAGAGGTTCCTTCAGAACCAGCACCACTAGCTAGAGACCAGGTGTTCACGTACAAGAGTCTGTGGGCCATCTCATATCCAAACCACAACTCGACAGACAAACCTGCCAGGTCTGAAAACAGCCAACACATCACTAAATTCCCTTTAGTGTCTCTAGCAAGTGTGCTGTCCTCGGAGGGCGGAAGCAGAAACTCCAGCAATAGTGTTTAGTTAAACATAGATTCCTGATTTTTATCCTAGACCTTCTGAACTGTAGTGGGAATAGCTCAGACTAAGAAATAGCTGCATAAGCCAGTCCTCTAAGAGTGTTCAGACACTCCAAAGCTCAGGAATCACTGAAGGAAGAATCATCTATTTGCCAGTTCCAACCTCCTCTCCCTTCCTGTTCTCTCAACTTTGCTAGAGGCTAGAACTGAACGTACATCTTCCGGCAACCTGTCCCTGCGTCCGCAAGCAGAGGGACAGCTCCCATTGGTACTTAGAGCTGGAAACATACAGCTCTCCCAACTAGTTTACTGGGCTGACTTGCTCATTTTTTTCTGGGGTGAGCATCATCTCGGTCACACTTGAAAGCAGCCAACATAACATGACATTGGACAATGAGTTGTGTTCATTAAGCACTGACCCCTTCAGTCAGTCCCTGCACTTGGGGAAGACTTCAATTTAGCAACACAGATTAGAAGACAAGATCAGATCAGAGGCTTGGGGGCAGAAGCAGCAAGTGGAGGGTTCCTACCACCAGCAGCAGCACCCTGAGCATCTTTAGCATCACTGTCTTGGGTGTCCACTCTTTACTGATCTTTGTGCAGGCATCTCACTAAATCTCCCAGTCATTTCCTTTCATCTTCTTCCTGCCTTCTTACAGAGATGATGAGACAAATCATGTGAGCATCATGTGGTCCAACAGCACAGCTGGAATCAGATCATGGGTCCAATTCAGAGTCCTATTTTATTATTTGTTTGTTTAATTTATATGAGTACACTGTAGCTGTCTCCAGATACACCAGAAGAGATACATGCATCAGATCACATTACAGATGGTTGTGAGCCACCATGTGGTTGCTGGGAATTAAACTCAGGACCTCTGGAAGAGCAGTCAGAGCTCTTAACTGCTGAGCCATCTCTCCAGCCCCAGAGTCCAATTTGTAAGCATTTCAATGCTTCTCAGCTAAAAATAAAAGTAAATTAAATTAAAAAAAATAAATGCTTTGCTGACTGAGATGCCTTTTACACAACTGAAGCTAAAGCTAGCATTAGACCAGACCCTTCCTGTCATTAACCCTTCATTCTCCAGCCCCTTCACAACCCCCATGCTATTTGCTCAGGTCAGACCTTCGGAGCTCGACAAGTCCCTGGTCTTGTGTATCTGGAGCTATAACCCTTCTAAATTTACACTGCATTGGCATCATGTGGCTTTAAATGCTGGAAACAAATTTGCTGAAAGCTGTGGTGGTATAAATATTTTCAAAACCATAAAAACTAAAAGTCACACCAGAGGCAGCACATCGCATTGAACCATACATTTTCAGATATTGGTTGATCACAAACTGTAGAGTGCTTTTCATACATGGACCTACAAACTCATAGAGTTTCCCTGTCCACATCAGTGACGAGGTGTTGGCTCAGACTTCCAAATATGTCCTTAGTGTGTTTGTATTCATGATTTATGAATCCAAAAGGACTTAACATCTGATCCTAAGCAAACCTTGAGGTCCATCAAGAAAGCAATCTATGGCCTGAGGGCACAGCAATGAGGAGAGAGAATAGCTCTCCGGGAGGCTGCAAGGGAGGTGGGAGGGGAGGAACAAGCACCCAGGCTTCAATGTACAACAGTTCTTTCCTGCAGGGAGAGCACGCAATGAACACCACTTTTCTACTTAGACATCTCAAAGCCTGCATCTGCAGACACTCTGATGGCATGTAAGTGATCCCGATCACAGCACTCAGCAAATGCGTATTCAGAATGGAGATGGGGATGGGAGATGGAAGCTTATGGAATACAGGCCATGGGGGAGGAGCAGCACTATGGCTTAGGACCTCAGAAGCTCAGATACTGCCTAATCTCCAAATTTGTATGCTAGTTGTACTTGGAGGTAGAGCCTTTGGGAGGTTTCTTAGTGGCTTTTCTAGGTGCTCTGGTAACATACCTGGCAAGCAATTTAAGAAAGTATGAGGTCTGGTTCTGATCGTCAACCTGGCACAATGTAGAGTCACTGGAAAAGGAAATCTCCATGTGGGATCATCATGAGGAGACTGGCTCATGGATATGTCTGTGGAGGGGTTATCTCCTTCACATTAAGTGAGGTGGGTAGAAGCCTAGAAAAGGGATTTTCTGAGCTGTGTAAGAACGGCGAAAGGAAGCAAACACCTGGGAACTAGTATGCACCAGTTCAGCGCTGTCTGCTCTTGACCAGACAGAATATGACTAGTTGCTTCAAGTTCCTGCAACCCTGACTTCCACATAATGATGGTCTCTGTCCTGAAATCATGAGCCACATGAACTTTTCTTCCTTAAGTTGCTTAAGTTGGGGTATTTTATCACAGCAACAGGAAATGAAAGGAAGGATTTATTGTAGCTCACAATTTGAAGGTATACTGTCTATCATGGCAGGCTCCTTAAATCACGTCAGGAGTCAGCCAAGAGGGATGAACACTTACTCAGCCAACTGTCTCTTCTGTTTCTTCAGGTCTGTCCTGGAGTCCGTCCTTCGAGTCAGCGAGATAACTCCAAATCCAGTTAGACTGACAATGAAGATCTGCCACCACAGGAGATATGTGTTCCCTGATAGCAGTACTGAGTTCAGTGCAGAGAAAACCAACTATATAAATACATAATCCTTCAAACCGAGGAGCACACACATTTAAAACCAGACTTGTTGAGGAAGCCTGATGTGACCTGGGAAGTATCCCTGAGATGCTGAGACACTGCTCTTTGCCTGCATGGCTCATCTCAGCCTTTGCCATTTCTGCATTTGCAGATCCAACTAAACAAAGATTAAACATATGTGGTAAGAACCTGCATCTGTACCAAATGTGAACAGATGGTTTCTCTCATCATCTCCCTAAACAATACAGTACGATGACATTTACAGAACATTCATGTTGTGTCCGATGTTATGAGTAATCTAGAGATGATTTAAAATACACAGAAGGGAATGGAGAGATGGTTCAGCAGGTATAGCACCTGGTCCACAGGCATACCCAGATTTCAGATGCCCAGCACCCAAGTACATTCTGGGTGGGGATGATGGCCTGTCTGTGACTCTCCGACCTGGAAAGCTGGCTAGCTAGTTCACAAGATGACCCTGCAAGCTCCAGGTTCAGCTGAGAAACCCTGCCTTTCTGATAGGAAGTGTTTGGTACCATTCTCAGGCTGCATGTGTACTTGACCACACATGGGCACCTACACACAAGAACAAGTGCACACAAACAGACACGCATGCATCATGCACACCATATATGGATGTAGAAAATGAGAGTAGACCGGAGGATATTCAGCCTTATGTGGGGGTACAATGTCATTTGATGGAATGTGAGCATCCACAGATCTTGGTATCCTGGGAACAGGATATGGTTCTCCCGTGGATACTTACCGCCATGCTAAGTAAGATGGGCTGATGCTGGAAACTGAGGACCCTCCACACCTGGTCATCAGCCCATTGTTTTTTGGGAAAGGTTCCAAAAGATGAAAAGGTGGAGGGAAGAATGTACACCCAGGACACCAATAGGCAATCTTTGGTCATCAGAGAACCTGCAATCTAATATGGCAGGTGATAAATTATAAGACCAGACCAGAGGTCAGTGAGAGCCCATGACCTCTCAGGAGATGCCGTGTCCTTTCTCACAGAAGACTTTAATCTGCCAGAGGTTAGAAATGATACATGTACCACAAATCCCACCACTTTATCCTGAAATCTGTTTTAAGCAATTCATAAACATAACAGGCTTATGACAGTTTACAGAAATGTGCTCAGGAATAAAGCCGAGGACAATCTGTGAATATATAAATAGCCAACCCCTTAAATAGGCTGGTGGCACCCCGAGGAAGAGGAACCGGCAGAGATCCAGATCTGCATGCACGATGCCCACGGACATCACCCAGAACATCGCCTCCCTCATGTAATGCATAGTTACTGGAGCACCCTTCCTCACGTGATGAAGACAGTGCTCAGTTACTCCTGCAAGGGAAGCTTGGGTTCAAGCTACCAGTGAGAACTGGGAAGGAATAATTCCCAGGATTGGGTTCTACTTCCTCCTAGCAGCTTGCATCATTTAAACCACAGAACTTGGAAAACTCTGTTTCTGAGAACCAAGTGACATTTCCGCCTGCAGAAGAAGGGAGGAGTCTGTGCTAATGGTGGGCGTGAAGAAGGATGGACAAGCTCAAAGTGGCAGCCAGTTAAATGTCCCTTATATGCATATGGAGAATGTCACACAGAAAACAAAACAGGATCCAGAGATGCAATCAGATGCAGAGAATACAGAAACAGAATTTCGATGACATACAAGAGAAGCAAGATTGGTGGTTGTGTTGCTTACTGGAATTCAGGAGTGTCTCCATGAGAGAGCACTGGTCTCCTTTCTCCGTGTTATATAGCTGTTGATCTAGCATACATGTGAATAGAACTGCAGATGTGTAATTTCACTTTAGAAATGAGATTGTATTTTAATACTTTGTATAAATAGGGTTTTGGTTTGTTAAAATAAATAAACCAACAAAATCTAACACCTGGGACCATTGCTTTCCTCTTTGGCAAAACTTACAAAGCAAAAAGCTAGGCCCACAGGGCTCTCCCTGCAGGACCACTGTCTTTATTTCTATGCTGGGGACCTTTAAAGGCTAGGCTAGCCCACTTTGCTTACAACAGTCTGTGGATTCTGGAAGCTGGAGGCTACCAGAGTGCTTGAGTTATGGTCTCTGATCATCTGGTGTATTTTTGATGGCAAGGACCTGGTCAAGTCCAACAAATTGTTTGTCTTAGCCAGGGTTTCTATTCCTGCACAAACATCATGACAAAGAAGCAAGTTGGGGAGGAAAGGGTTTATTCATCTTATACTTCTACACTGCTGTTCATCACCAAAGGAAGTCAGGACTGGAGCTCAAACAGGTCAGGAAGCAGGAGCTGATACAGAAGCCATGGAGGAATGCTGCTTCCTGGCTTGCTTCTCCTGGCTTGCTCAGCTGGCTTTCTTATAGAACCCAGGGTGGTACCAGCCCACAGATGGTACCACTCACAAGGGGCCCTCCCCCTTGATCACTAATTGAGAAAATGTTTTACAGCTGGATCCCATGGAGGCATTTTCTCAACTGAAGCTCCTTTCTCTGTGATAACTCCAGCTTGTGTCGACACACAAAACCAGCCCGTGCACTGATCTTAAATGATTTTCCTTGTGAGAAGTCTACTTTTATAACACTTTTCTCAAATTAACAGGTTTTCCATCCCAAACTGCTTTACAGTTTTTACAAAATGTTTTGACTTCCAAGTGACTATGTACTTAATTAAGAGTATTAACTCTTAATCCTCTATCTTCTTACTGCCCTGAATAACTTCAAGAAGATATCAGACTGGACTAGTCAGGAGTTTCAGAAACACATTTTAATCAATAAATAGGTACATCTGTCAACCACTTATTAGGTGGGAAAAAACAGGAATGTATAATGAATTCCAAAGAAAATGTCACCTTGAAAAGAAAGTGCCAAGTTCTTTGCCTAAAATGTCATTTGTAGAACCAGAGGTAACAAAAGATTATTCAGAAAAAATTGGAATATTTGAAAGAATTCCAGATATATTCGAAGTACAAAAACATTATCCTGTACACAAAGTGAATGGGTCACTCTTCAGCACCTGTGTGGATGATCGACAAACTAGTGAAGAATGAATGGATACATTGTAGCAGGCCAGAGGACATGGCTATTTAATTCACATTTTGGGCCAAGCTTACCCCCATCACTACCCCTGCCTTGCCATCCCTTCCTCTGCTCTGCAGCACAGGGTCGCATGGTCCCCAGGGCGCCACTAGCTGGTTTTCAGGCACCTTGAAATGGTAAGGTGCTGGTGGATATGGGCACAGGCCTGGGGAGGCTTGGGTGTGTCTTGGTGTCTGACTCAGTTCTGGCTTGGTTTCCATCTCAGACAGTGGCTTGTCCTGGGCATGGCTCCAATAACCATAGCCCTCCATGGTCCTAGCTTCTAGAAGACTGCCCTTCCACAGTTCTTACTGATGACAAGGGAACTGAACTCCTCTTACAGATGCACAGTAGCATGTGAGGTAACAGACTTCTACTGCTTGGCTCTCTCTTAACAACCCACTTAAGTGAGTTCCCTGTATTGACCCTTCTGCACCAATATCCCTAGAATGGCTGGCCTTCTTTATTGGGTCCTATATACTAGAATATTAACTGTCTCCTCTCCTGGGAAACGGTCTTTTCCTTACCTGGGAAAGTTTGCTTAAGAATCTGTCCTAAGCCATGGAAAAGCACCATTCAAACCACTCAACAGCCACCTTTTCCAGGGGAGGCCGACGAGTGTCTCAGCTGTGTTCTTTTACCAAGACCCAGAATTCTCTTTGCCAAGTTCAACTAACACTCTGACTTTCCATTCAAGTCATGATCAATGTCTTCTCTAGAGGTCATGCTCATAGCATGACTCAAGGGGAGGACAAGGGAAAATAAACAGGAAATTAACCTTAAAGGAAAAGTGTGAAGTCATCAGATGAACAAAGTCGGGAAACGAAAAAAAAATCGGGAAACTCAGAATATCAGACATCACTAGAGAACTTCCTCCCTGCTGAATCAATATACTTTCCTGAAATTAAATCCCCATAACATTTCTGGATATTTTGAGATCATCAAAACAAAAATAAAATAAAAACTGGATTCATCAATGAACGACAGGCAGGTTCTCAGTTGAAGGGTGGTCAACGGCTAAAGTAGAGCTCTTTGGTGAGCATGGACACCATGCATGGAATCTGCTTCTTTTTGTTGAAGTGTGGATCATCAGACTGGGACTCAAAGTGCCTGGCCACCCTGTCGTTCACTCTGGTGAGGATCTGCATGATCTCCAGGTCCTTGCCATGTTCGTCCAGGATGGAGCAGAGAGCCTGCACAAACCAGGAGCCTTTGCCTGGGTTCCTCCATGAGTAATAGCCTTCAGATGGGGGTTGGGAGGGAGGGGGAGAGGGGAGAGAGAGAGATCCATTAGCCAACCCTAATGAGAGGTGGTGAGAGCTAGGCCACCGACCGGGAAGAATGGACCTGCAGCTCTGTATGGCATGGGTCATGGGTGTCTGGAGATCATCAGCCTTTCTTCTGGGTCAAAGTACCAATGGGAAGAAGGCTGCCAAAAGCAAACATCTTAGGTGTGAAGAAGTGCTGTATGAAGATGCTCAGAAGGCTTTGGGTGTCCGAGCATGGAAGCCTAGTAACAGATGATGTCACTGAAGCCCAGTGCATCTGCTTCTGGGATCCCTGAGATACCTAACAGAGAGTGAGGTATGTGGAGAGTCCCCCAGGGAGGGGCAGCACCTCGCCACCCTTCTGGAGTGAGTACGATTTTCTTTCAGACCCAGGGAATAGAGTTAGAAAAACTGAAGAGATTTTCTAGTGTGTTTACTGTCAGGAGACACAGAATGAAGGGTGGAGTCTACCGAAGAGCTGGAGAGGCAAGTGTTGCTGGAGGCTTTAGGAGCAGAGGCAGAAGAGGATCCTGATCTAAGACAGCAGCCACTGTTAGGTAAGAGGTGTGCTTCTCATGGATCATACAAGGTGTCTGGTAAAGAAAGCTGATTTGTGAGTTTTCCTGGGTCACCTGACCCAAATGGCTTACAAGGGCAGGAACAGCTCAGCAGACCTAGGTGGTGAGGGAGGAATGGCTGACACGGAGGAGCAGGTCCCAGGGAACCCAGGGACTCACAACAGCAGCTAGCTTTACTCCTAACAATGCAGAGGTTCACTAGACTGTGATCGCCGACTGTGTCTTTCTCCTTCTGTGACTTCTTGCCATCTTTGACTCTGAGGGAATCTAAAATTGTTGCTTGCAATTGGGAAAGCCAGGCAGAGAATGGAAGATCAAGCTCCCCATGGCATTTGCATGGCTGGCAGAGAATGCACATCAACATGACCACATGCTTACTCGAGAAGCCCTAAGGACAGAGGTCAGAGGATACCAGCCTAGAGGGACAAACAGTCTATGTCCAGCCTCACCAGGCCACCATGTTGAATGAGATCTACAAGTCACAGCAAAGCCATGTGAAGCTTCATTCATTATCTTGAGATAGACATTGTGGTAAGGATTGCCTTTGTTTGTGACTTTTAAAGATGACTTCGTCTAAGCAGCAAAGCTAAAGACCTCGGGCCACTTGACCCAGGGAGAGGGGAGTGTGCGTGGCTCTCAGTTCAACAACAGCAAGAGCCAACACAAAGCTGTATTCAGTTCACATGATAAGCTGCACACTGGCTTCATCCTGACGAGAGGTCCAGACCCAGGAGGGTGAGAACTGGACCAGCATCGCCGGCATCCTTACCACCTAGTTATGTCATGAGGGGTCAGTCAGTAGGCTATCATGTCCTTAGAATTCTTGTCTGCAGTGCACACACTAGCAGCCACCAGCCCAAGACAGGGGCCGATGGGTAGTCAGTCAGTCACACAACAATGTACTTGTCTGCAGACAGGGTATCATTCAACCCAGTGGCCTGGTTGGTTGTGCATACAGATGTGTATGCACATGCATGCATTATCACCTCCCCAGGCTTGTGCTTGTTAACCTCTGACCTCTAGTGCCTCCGAGGTAACCATCTGAACAGGACAGATACCATCCTGTGACTCTTCATCCGGAAACAGTTTCCTCGTATTTCTTTATCAGGGCAAAATTCAGGCTGCTTGGCAGCACTCACAGTCCACGATAAGAGGCCTCTTTGTGTACTGTTGAGGCCTGACCTTTCTATGTGCTGCTGTCACATGTGGAGCTGTAGACTGAACGGTGCCCCACCCCCACTGTCACGTTTACATGTTGAGGTCCTAGTCTCCAGTATGACCGCCTTCATGAATTTAAGTTAGTGAGACCAGAGGGGTGGGTCCCTGACGAAGTAGGATTAGTGTCTTTATAGGAAGGTATGTCAGAAATCTTTTTTTTCCCCCCTTGTGTTTTCTCTGCCATGTGAGGACAGAGGAAGAAGGCAGCCATTTATGAAGCAGGAAGAGAGTCGTCTTCTGAGACCAGTGGGCCAAGAAACAGATGTCTGTTGACCCAAGATAACTGACACATCTGTGATCCACTCGGTCTTGTCTAGCAAGTGCACTGGGCATTAAGACCTAGTCCAGACTGATGACTGAATTCAGGGGTCAGTCATGGCAGTAACTTTTAAAGAAAGCTTTCTGATTGGCCCTTGTAGAGGAGTTTGCCTTCCTCCCTGAGTTCCTCCAGACCTTCTCTGAGCAGCAACAGCTCCATACTGGGTTTACTCACACTGATGTCTGCCAGTTTTTGCACTGCCAACCTCCCAAGAGCAGGACCAGCGTACTTTATGGCGCTTAAAGGTGTGACTTTAGCACACTCACAGAACCTATCTGCAGAGCCTGCCAGAGCTGGTTTGGTTTTGTTTTGTTTTCCAGGTACACTGACTCATTTACTGGAACTGATACCTCTGCACCAAGCCTCTGCAAAAGTCCTACAGCTGGGGGAATTCTCACTCAATGAGGGGTCTATGCCCAACAAAGGAAAGGCTTGTACTGAACAATCTCAGGCAAACACAGGCTTGGTAAATAACGAGAAACCACGCTCGTTCCTGGCATTGTGTGGTCCCTGCCATGGTCCCAGCCTAAAGGACCCTGGTCTATGACACAATGCAGAGTCTGGGCACTGAAATTTGACTCTCGACACATTTCTGAAACCCACCCAAGTTCAATTAAGTTTTCAACTGCAAAAGCAACAAGGGTTTTCTCTATCACCTACACAATTATTATAAGGGATGACGGGAGAGATGGTTTAAAATGACCTAAAATGACATAATTGTTAATAGTTATATGCATAATGATCGCTTATTATGAATTATTGCCATTATTATTAATCTTAATAAAACATCAGGGGCGAATTCCGTTTTCTCAGGGAGAGGAATGAGGTCTGTGGCAGGTAGAATAGTGGCTCCCGAAGATAGACTCACCAAACTCTGAAATCTGTGACCACGTTACCGGTACTTCATGACAAAAAGGACTTTTCAGATGCCATTAAATTTATAGACCCCGGATGGGGAAATGGATCTGGATTGCCAGGTAGGCCCAACCCCAGAGAGGGAAGAGGGATGAGAGAGAACTGTGTTTGAGGGGTTGACAGGGAAGACAACTAGGGAGCAAGGAAGGGTTTTCAATGGGGAAGGGGTCTAGGAGATCTAGTGTGCTAGGAAAAAGAGGAAACAGATTTCTCTATGTGCTCCCAGCAGAGAGGCCGCCTGCTCTTTTCTCTGGGATTCTGGCCTCTAGACCACCAAGATGATGTTTACGTGACTTGAGCCACTCTGTCTGTAGGATGAACTGGGCATCTGGTTTCCCCAATGCATGGGAGTGAGTACAAGTACCTCAGACTTCAGAACAACTGTATAGGTTTTACTGCTTGAACCGTGGTTTTTTTCCTTTCTGTGTGCTGAATGTATGTGTGCATGAGCGTATGTGTTTGCGCACAACTCGGTGCAGGGACCTGTGTCCATGTTTGGTGTCTTCCTGAATCGATCTTCACTTTAGTTTTTAAGGTAGAGTCTGTCAGTGAATTTTGAGCTTGCCAACCCAGCTAGAGTGTCAGGCCTGTGAGCCTCCAGGATTCTCCTTTATCTAACCGCCCAGTCCTGGGGTTACAGGCACACAGAGCTATGTTTGGCTCTTACATAGATACTGGGGATTCAGTCTTGGGTCCTCGTGCTTGAACTGCAAGGAGCTTACCCACCGAGCCAGGTCCCTTTGTTTGGGTGTTTCTAGCAAGGGAATATGATCTCTGAAATGGTCCAGAATCTAAACTTCTGAGTGGGATACTGACACCCAGTTTCAAATCTTGAGACGGTTTGAGTTAGGGGTGCCAAAAACTATAATTAATTACTGTACAAACAGGAGACTGATATAGCCCTCACACCTGCATGTTGACGGAGGAAGGTGGATTGGTAAAGACAGCAGACAGTGGGCAGGGTACCTGGAACCGTGGAGTAAGCAAACAGAAAGTCAGCTTCCACCGGGATCTTGTACCGGGGATTAGCGTCGGTGTCGTTGATGGGCCCCGAGTCTGCCTGGATCCCGTCATCAAGCTCCGTCCCTCGGCATGCCTAAAACATATCAAAGCAGAGATTGAATGGACTGGAATGAACCTGCCATTCCCCAGGAGCCCAGCCAGGCACACTGGAAGCTCGGTGGCCAGCCGATGAGGAGATAAGCACCCGGACTGAGTCAAATTACAAAGCGAAGCCTTACAGAAATACAGCAAGTACCCGTGCCAACCATTTCTGGGCAGGAAGCCCCAGCCCCAATTTGCATACCCTAGGGAAACAGCACATTGATTTGTACAGATAACACTGCTCCCGCACTCTGTTCACTTTTCCCACACACAATGCCACCGGCCTTCAAAAGCACCTGAATGAAGAAGAGTTTGGGTTTCTCTAACAGGGTTTTGCATCGGTCTCCCCTAAAATGAGCTGTCAGATCCTTTATGGGTGTCATGCCATCTTTCCCGTAAATCAGATTCTCTTCTCCGTGGCTCAGCAGGACGCAGGCGAAGCAGGCCGAGTTGCTGTGGTCCTCCTCAGAGGCTGTAAGGAAGCAATCAACACTGAATGTTCAGGGGTGGGCTCCAGAAACAGAAGATTGTTTGGGGTCAGGGAAGAGCATGGCATAGGGCCCTTTCAAAGCACTGGGCTGGGCCACCTCTCAGCAGAGACGACGGACGGGTGGGGAGAATTCTAGAATTTCCCTCAGACAGAACCCAGGCACCACAAGAGCCGCTCGAGGACACTGGGAAACAGAGGAACACAGCCGCTGCATGACAGCAGAGAGGTTAATTAACCTCCATTTTCTTCTCGCTCTGTAAAGAGTAGTTGCAGTAGCTGTTAAATGTGTATAAATATGCATAGAACTTGCTATGAAGGCCAGGCTGGTCTCGAACTCAGCCTGCCTTTGCTTCCTGAGTTCTGGGATTAAAGGTGTGCTCCACCATGCCCTGCAACAGTTCCTGCTTTTTAAGTGAGATACACAGGAAGCATCGTGCAAGCATTTGTTTGTTGAAGAAAAGAAAATGTTAGGCCACAAGGAATAAGCTGGTCACAGAAAAAGGGGTAATGATGTAAGATTTCACTCTGGTGAGATACCAAAACAAGTTCACTGAGGAAAAGCAGAAGTGGAGGTGGAGGAGGGGTGTCGGTGGATGGGGGAGGGGAAACAGCGAGTGGTCCGCTTTAGTTATGGAAGGCAAAAAGAATTCTAACAAGGTTGAGTGGGTTTAACTCCACTGAATGTTCTCTTTGAAATGATTAAGACAGTGGCTCTGTATTGCATGTAACCTATCATAACAGGAAACAGAATACACATGGGAAGGGTTCTAAGTCTGCATGCCACGGACACACACACGCACATCCATGTCTATTGTTGTACAAGTCACAGCAGCCAGAGGGCAGAGTGCACCATCAACAGACAGTAGATACAGAAGAGTGTCCATATGCACAATGGAGTTCTGTGTGGCCGGAAGGAAAACTGCAACCATGATAGTGCCAGGAAAATCGACACAACTGGAAATCGTGTGTTAAGGGAAACTAGCTAGTTCAAACACAAAGACCCATGTTTCCTCTTGTGTGTGGATCCAGGGGGAGGAGAGGCCCTTGGGCCTTAGAGTGTTAGATCCCCCAGTAGAGGAGAATGCCAAGGAGGGAAGATGAGAGTGGGTGGGTGGGGGATACCCCCATAGTGGCAGGGGGAAGGGGGAGGAAATGGGGAGGTTCCAAAGGGGAGATCTGGAAAGGGGGAAACATTTGAAATGTAAATAAAGTAGGAAAAAAAATTAAAAAAAAAAGTATGCAAGCGTGTGTGCGAGCGCCTCATTTATGTGTGTGCATGTCGGTTACAGAACTTGAAAGGATATCAGGAGAGGGGAGCAGAGACAGTAATGGGGGTGGGTGTAATAGATGATACAAAAGCAGGCGAGAGGACGCCAGAGAGGGCCAGGGGACCATGGAGCAGAGTGGGGGTTGTGAGAACAAGCATAATGACTGGTACACAGACATGGAACCCATTACTCTGCATGTAAACCAGAAAGTTAACAGGGAAAAGTATCAGGCAGCTGTCGCTACAGGAGTTAGGAGAGGAATCGTGGAGAACACGGCTGTCTGGCCTGACGTCAGCTTGTTTATGCCTGTGACACTACCAACCTGCTAGCTGATACCATAAATAGCCATTCCAGGCGTACCTCCTATGTGTTAGCACTTTATGTATACTGTATCCAGGTACTTTATGTGATTTATATTAATATTTAACTCTCTCTCCCCCTCTCTCTCTCTCTCTGTGTGCGTGCGTGCATGTGTGTTTGTTCAGGTGCCTGCAGAAGCCAGGAGAGGGCATCTGATCCTTCGGAGCTAGTTATGGGTGGTTGTGAGCCATCCAACATGGGTGCTGAGAACGGAGCTTAGACCTCTGCAGAAGCAGTACAGTACACACTCAATCAGTGAGCCATCTCTTTGGCCCCAAGAAGTCAACTAAAAGGAAAAAAAGCACATAAAATCTTCTTTTCTCAGATCTGTAGTTAAGGAAAGCTCATCCCCTGCTGTCTAATGAGTAGGTAGGAGTCTACTTTCAGGCACTTGCCCCACGTATGAGAGGACCCTAGTGGCAACCTGTAAGGCACTCATGTTTGTGGGCAGCCTGTGCTGCAGGACAGCTATGGACTCAGGCTCAATACAAAGTGGGAAACTTACCTAATTCTTCTAAGATTGACTTTGTAACTCTACACAGTGCGTGAACATGAACTTTGCAGATGTCAATGAGATGTCACTATGTTCAAAGGATAGATAGGGCTGGTATACAGTAAACACATCTCTCCGAGAGGTGGGCATAGCTCTTGGAGTCTGGTCTGGTCCCTCATTTATTCTCTAGTCTCTCTCTCTCACCCTGTCCAAAGTCCATCCATACAATTACAATGTGGTCTGTCTACGGCCAACATTCTAGAGCCTAGACCCTGTTCCTCTAGGTGCCTGGGGTGGGACAGACAGGCAGCTGACACTCACCTTGCCTAAGGAGATTGTGCATTTTTGCACAAGAGCAGTCATTGTGGACGGTCACTTCAAATCCCAGGCTTCGGAAACACTTGAAGAGGGCCTCTGCATCTTTGTCTGTCCCATTCCGGACATCCATACCTGTGGGGGTGAGACAAGGAGCGGGGTGAGCAATGCTGAGAACAGACCAGGTGCCGGGTGGGCACCATCAACAATCCCTGAAGCAGAACGCCACCTTTCAGCGTTACAGCTTAATGGCACATGTGAGACCAGAGGCAACCTCCAAAGAAGCCAGCCTCCACACAAGGTGAGCTTCCTCATGGTCTTGGGATGGCCAGCACTGGCTGCCAATGTCACATGATCTAGAACCACCCAAGAAAAAAAGCCATTTTATTCCAGCAACAGGAACGTAACTAAGACAGGCTCCTACAGTACACAGCTGGGCTGCAGACTGAAAATTCTCTGCACCCCTCTTTCCTGGACATGGAGAGCCACTGGCACAGCTGCTCTCTCATGAATGTCTGGTACACTGTGGAGAACATGGGTAGGTCAGGAGAGGCTAGCGTGGCCCCGCACCCCCACCTGTTGCTTTGTCGAAGTTCTTGTTATTTATGATGATGCATTTGCCCATCTTCTCGAAATCCATGCGGTACAGGTAAGTGGGCACTCGGTCCCGGGTGGTCCTGACGGGGCACATAGAGGCATTCTTCTTCTTTTTCCTTGGGTTACAGAAAGTGAGTTAGAGGCTGTGGAAGCAGAATGGATTGCTGTGTACTCAGGGAAGCCATGGTATTTGTGAACTGAAGACCCAAGGTGGACAGATGGTTATGTTTAGCTGTCATGTTTAAATGGAATAAGGCTCCAGGGTAAATTTCAATAGACGTCAGAAAATGCAAATGACAGTCACAATGTACTGGCGCAGTACACTTCCCAGAGTGGCCACACTGAGAGAAACGGATGACTCAGAGTCTGCCATGAACTTGTGGAGCTGATGGGGACCTATTTGGGTGTCCACTGTGTAAGGCTGGCAGGACACACTAAGCTTACACAAACACAAACTGCATGGCAGAACAAGCACCTTGGGTCAGGCAGAGGTTTAATAAAAGACAGGGCTACACTGTTCACCATGATCCAGACAGGAAATACCCAGTAGTCCTGTTCACATAAGTGGCTGAACCAAAGAATAGTTATGTAACATAAAACAGAGACTAAATGAAACAAGGCAGTGTGAAGCACATGAGTGAACATCACAAATGGGATACGGCAAAGAGTTGATACATAAACGACTACATGCAGACTTAGGCACCTCACACTAAAAGTCTGGAGAAACCAGAGGAAGGTCAATCCTATTTCTTTTTCTTTTATGTGTATGTATGTGGTGCATGCATGTGTACGTGCATATGTGTGAGTGTGCTCACCCGTGTGTACCCGTGGATACCATCAACATCAGATGTCTTCTGTATTGCTTTTCACCTTTTTTAAAAGACAGGTTCTCTTTATGAACATGGAGCTTGCTCTTTCAGCCAGACAGGCCCGCCTGTGAGCCACCTAGATTCATTCATCGCAACTGCCAACCAGTGCTTGGGTTGCAGATGCTTGCTACTGTGTCTAACTTTTATGTGGGTGCAGGGACCAGAGCTCAGGTTCCTAGGCTTGCAAACAAGCTCTTTACCCACTGAGCCATCTCTCCTACCCTGGTATGTTTTGTACAGATTAGTGATGGTTACAGACATAGATTGGCAAAAATTCCCATGTGTACAGACCTTCTCTCCGGATACCTCAATGGCACTTATACTGATGGGGGGAGGAGTAGCAATTTTAAAAAGAACATTAACTTTTCTCCATCCCCCAGACAACTACGGTACTACTGAGCAAAGGCACACAGGGGCTTCACAGGATCAGTGGGCATTCCCAAGGCCAAGGGCAAGTTCAGATCTGGCTGGGATGTGACTCTCCAGGAGCTTCCTCTACATGCCACCTTGTTCGAACAAACACTGCCTTTGATACTGAAATCCAGGGCAGAGCTCCCTCACCTCTCACTTAAATTGGGGAAGCTGGTGCACAATCCCAGACCTTTCTTAAACAGATCCTTGGCCCTGTAACCCTCAACAAAGGCAGCTCTGGGCTGGCTTTAGCTGGCGTTCTCTGTGAGGCCTCTGAAAGAGCCAGGATATCAAGAAAATGAGAGAAAACTTAAGGCAGGTGGAAATCTAGTGCTTCAACTTTATTTTAGGGTACAATTCCTGCACCTTATAGCTAACTGAAGGCCATCCGGGCACTCTGAGGGTGGCAGGATAGCCCATGGGCTGGAGAACACTTTACTCAGGAACACACTTTAAGAGGCCCAATTCAACTTCCGCCTTCTGTGGTGAGAATTCTATGGTGAGGGGCTGGCCAAGTGGCTTAGCAGTGTGACCTGAGTTTCATCCCTGGACTCCACATGGTGGAAGGTGAGAATTGACTCTAGCAAGATGTCCTCGGATCTCCAAACACGTGCCATGGTATGCATGTGTACATGACATGCATGTACGCACACGTGCCCTCCCCTAACAGCCCCTCAAACTGCCTCCACCAATATATTAAATGCAGTTTTAAACGCCCTACAACTTCTAGGACGACAGCCGTGTCCCAGACACACGCTGTGGTTCTTAAATCATTAAGATCCCCAGGAACGTGCAAACATCTTTTGTAAGAGAAAAGGGCTGGAGAAAATATTACACAGGAAACCGAAGGCCTTTGCTTCTGCAAGAACAGAACCTGGATCAATCCCTCACCATTTAATAAAATCGTTATTAATTCATTCGGTTAAAAAAGGAACAAGACCAGGGGAATAAGGACACACATATGTAAACACAATAGCGCAGGTTACAAAAAGTACCTAAGAACCGAATGGAAAACGATGTATGGTTCTAATCTCTGGCAAGTATCCAGAAAGGAGGCAGGGACAATGTCCCTCCCCAAGCTTGCCCCTACACTGAACTGCTCAAAAACATTACAATTACACTTATTTAGTGTGTGTGTGTGCGTGTGCACATGCATATGCATGCACATGCCATGGCATATGTGTGGAAGTCAGGACAACTTGGAGGAATTGCTTCTCTCTTCCCTCCAGTGTTTCTGGAGGATGAAGCTTGGGCAGTCAGGCTCCATGGCAAACACCATCAACCATGAACAGTTATCTTTCGAAACGAACCGACATCTCCTCCTTTTGCAGATTTGGGTCAGTATTAATCACTTCTTGTAGCCCAGATAGTTTTCTGTTAAAGCCAGATCTGCCCAGACCACAGGTGTACACCAGAGGGTGATTATCCATTCATCTCCATTACATTACATTTCTAAGTAGAGCCTGCTCTGCGCAAGCAAATGCTGGAATCAGCTTACAGCATGAAACATAGCAATGGCGAAGCAGGAAATGAGGGGCATCAAGAATGAACCAGGAAAAAAAAAGGAGGACCAAAGGACACCCAGGAGAATGGGGCTGTTGTACACATGACATCTGCATGAATGAGTCTGAGAATGTTGCCTGCCATCTATGGGGGCTGTGGTTTGGGGAACCCTCTTTTCTGGATTTTTCTCCCTTTCATGCCCACCCACTTCAAAAGTGTGGGGACAGCTGCCATATTGGTACAAATTAATTTCTCAGCTGTTGCCTTGGCCATTTAGTGAAGGTCATAGTGTCAGTCTCCCACAAGTAGTTTAAATGAGAATTTTTGGTGAGCGTGTTTCCACATGTGGCCTGGGAAGACCAGGTAACAGGCTGGCAGAAGTGAGCCAAGTCAGAGGAAGGGTGAGCAGAGGTGAGGACAGGGAGGACAGTGGGTGACATATAAGCCCAAGGCTCCTACTACTTCAGTGTTCCCCAAAAATAATGACCAGGGGGCTGTGGAGATGCTCAGTGGTTAGACCAGGGTGCTGTACAGATGCTCAGTGGTTAACAGTGCTTGCTGTTCTACAGTACTCCACTTTGGTTCCCAAAACCTAAGTCAGGTGGCTCACAACCATCTGTAACTTCTGTTCCAGGGAATTGGATGCCCTCTTCTAGACTACATGATACAGTACACATGTGTAATCACAGAGACACGCACGCGCACGCACACACACACACACACACACACATATAAATAAAACCAAGAAAATTTAAAGATGAGTCAGGTCTCTTAGCATGTAGTACAAAACTCCATTCTAGGCTTCCAAAGGCCCCTGTGGTTTCAATTTTGTTCTGACCCTGCTCGGAGCCCTCCTTCACAGGCTCAGGCATGCAGTGACAGCTCACTAGGCTCTCGGGGCACTGCAAGAGCCATGAGAGCTACAGTGGGCCCATGCCTTGTCCAGCTGCCTATCAATCTTGTGCACACAGTAATCCTGACATCTGGCCACGGCCCAAGCCACACCATACCCCAATCTGATACCTCCTCACTGGCCTCTAGGTTCTGGACTCCCGCTCCCGCACTTTTCTTCCAGAGACTTTTAAACAATTAAGACCAAACAAAAGCTAAATCCAGTCGTGTTTGTTCCCTGCCCAGAGCTATCCAGTGGTTTCCGTTGTTGAGAAAGATACCAACATCCTGGCCTCCACCACGGACATGATGGTGCCCATTCCTCCACACCTTTTCTTTCTCTCAATCATTCTACCATAGACAACCATGAACTGGTCTGGTCTATCCTGTGCTCACCACAGCCCTTGCTGCCACTCTTTTCTCTGCCTGGCATCTCGTGGTGCCACAGATCATACTACCTCTCTTCGGTTTGCTGGGGCCTCCACCCCTTTCACCACCAGTCTGGGTCTTGTCTCCGATTTAGCGTGTGCACCACATGTCACATGACCTCAATTATAGAGTCACCATCTGTCCTGCTAGAGGGTAAACACGTTTCCTCTCTCCCAACCCTTGCCTCTGTCTGGATTCTAATCTCCATATGTTGTTTAGGCTGGTCCTGAACTCCTGGATATATCCCAGCACCTGGCTAAGTATAAACCAGGACTCACAAATACCCAGTGCCTCCAGCTTGACTAGGCGAGCACCCCATTCACCTGTGGGCCAGCTGTGCACTTCAGGTGAGCGGGGAGGGGAGGAGTGGCACTCATAGTCTCCCACCCCAATGTTACATGTCCAAAGGGAACTGACTTTGGAGTTAGGAATGCTTCTGAAGCTCTAGTCTGCCAGGGGTGGTTGTTTTTCCTGGGTCTTTCCTCTGTGTTTGAAGTCTCACCACTTAGAAAGGTTTTCAGACTGAGATGATTTCTCCTCTCCCCTTCCCTTCTCCCATTTCCAATTTTTAACCTACGGGTTATGAGGTCAAAAGAGTGGCCAGGCATGCAGACATCTTTACCTGGCATGCAGCCAGCAAGGCAGGCATGTGTCCATCGGCTGGCTCAACCTCAAAGGGGGGGATTTTTAAAAAAAAATTATTTTTACATGTAAGGGTGTTTTTCCTGCATGGTCGTCTGTGCAGCACATGTGGAGTGCCTGTCGAAGCCACAAGAGGACATCAGATTCCCTGGTATTGGAATTATAGATGGTTGTGAGCTGCCCTGAGGACACTGAGAACAAAACCCCAGGTCCCCTGGAAGAGCAGCCAGTGCTCTTAACTGCTGAGCACACAGTTCCAGCTCCGAGGGGACAATCTTAAATCATAATCACTGCAAACAGTGATGGGAACAGTGCTCCCATGTGGACCAGTTCCATCAAGAGGCATGGAGCATGGATCAAAACAGAGGCACAGATCCATGAGACCAGCACCCTCCCTGGCAAGGAGAGAATACCTTAGATTGGTTTGTTCATATCTGCATAGCAGCCTTGAAGATGGTGTTACAGAAAAATCCATAGACTCTGGGGCCACACTGACGGCTTTAATCTCTGCTCTACCATGGAGGTGTGTGATCACGGGTACAAATTGCTTCGCTAATTCCTCTGTAAAGAGAACCTAACAGCATCTAGTTCAGAGCTCATGGACAAGTCAAAACTCACAAGGCACAAAAAGTGTGGTTGGCGGTGACAGGTAAATAAACGGCATGGTCATTTTTAAGTAACCATGGTTTATCACTAAAAGGGTCTAGCTGTGCTGTGGCGTCAAGACAAGACAGTGAGGGAAGACACCATCCATGTTCCTGGTGGCAGGACACCGGTGTGCTGCTCTGTATGGTCACCTCTCTACACGGCCCCCATCTTTCACCCCATTCTTCTGGTAACAAGGCCATCTGGGAGGTGTCTCTCAGCATCAACTTAGGTGAAATTCACAAGTGAAGTCCCCCCAGCACTGTTGGCAAATTGAGCATTAGGTCACTTTAATATCACTGTCAAAAGAGTCCCAGGACAAGCCACTCTGCTGATGTCATCTCAGAATCCACCTGGTCTTTAATACACCATCTAGAGGCCCCTTCCTGTGAGCAAAAATCCCTGCCCTGGGCTCAGTCAGAGGCGTTCTTTGTGCCCTTGTCCTAGCAGCTAAAAAGGAGCCACTGTCTACCTGGACATCAGCAGCTACAGCCAAACAGATCACTAGACAAACAGATACCTCAGCACTCCTGGGAGACCATGCTAATTAATTAGCTCCCTGAAGAAGGCAGCAGGTCCCCAGCAGGGGCAGGGAAGAAACAAGAAGCTTTGAAAGGTCCAGATTAGCTACGTCCTCAGTGGGCTATCACCTGCAGTCAGGACTGTCTGAATGTGGCTCTACCCTTGCCTGGGTACTTACAGTTTTTCTATATAAGGACTTAGACCCCGAGAACTGCAGTCATATGGACCAGACCCCACAGGGTAGTGCTGGGCACATCCCAAGGCTGGGTCAAGGAACAAAGGTCTTTCTCTGAATCTGACAAAGGCACAAACAATGCAGGAAAAACTCGAGGTCCTCCTCATTAGGAACAAATGCACGGGTATTTCTGTAGTTTCCAGCTTCACAGTCAATCAGCAGTCACTGCTCCATGAAGGCTGAGAGACAAAGACAGACACCAAGTAAAACTGGCCATGGGCTTTCTTTCATACATGTGTGTAGAAGGGTGGGCATGTCCTGCCACCTTCACCCATGCATGCACATTTGCAAGCTACAGGTCTATGTCTGCTGCCTTTCTTCATCACATTCCACCCATCCACCCATCATCCACCTACCCACCCATCCATCCACCCACCCATCCACCTACCCATCCATCCATCCATCCATCCATCCACCCACCCACCCATCCACCTACCCATCATCCATCCATCCACCCACCCACCCATCCACCTACCCATCCATCCATCCATCCACCACCCACCCATCCATCCACTTACTGAGACCAGATCTTTCACTCCTTGCAGCTTGCTCTTTCAGCTAGGCTGGCTGACCAGCAAGGCCCAGGGAGATCTGCCTGTTTCCACCCCCAGTGCAACGGTTACCAACATAAGCCAATGGCCTCAGACTGTATACAGGTGCTGGTATCTGAATTCAGGTCCATGCTTAAGCAGTAAGCACTTCACCCACTAAGCCATCTCCCCAGGCCCCTGGCTTCTGTCATTCTATGCATTTTACACACACACACACACACACACACACACACACACACACCCCACACCCCTCCACCTCTTCCTCTCCCTTCGTCAAGTCTTTGCTGATAGACCTAGCCATTCCTTGGCCCTTTTTACACACAGAAGACTCTCAGGAAACACAGGTCTCTCATTTGATGGTTGTCATATTTAAGTGCAAATCCAGGATAAATCGGACTAGTGAACTAAAAGTTCTCAATCCTCTTAAAAGCTTGAGTGTTCCACAATTGGCTGCAGATTAAAAAAAAAATCTGGCCACTAAATCACTATACTTAGGGCCACACAAGTGCGAGATTGCAACCAACAATGGCATCCTATAGATTGACCTAGGAAGTTGCTGACACCAAGGGAAGAGTTAAGTCACATGGGTGTGTGTGTGTGTGTGAGGGGACAGGTGGAGGAGCTGTGTAACCATCCTTCCTGAGTGCTGGTTTTCCACTGACATAGCCAAGCACCACTTTCATCATAGGCCAGACAGCCGAACGACTCTTCCAGGGACACAGATAACACCAGCATCGATTACTAGGAAGGATTTGGATTATCCTGGCTTCTCGGGCAGAAAGCCATTTCCTGCAGCCTCAGATTTCAACGTGAGGCCAACTGAGTCATTTTTATGAGTTTATAAAAAAGAAGAGGAGGAGGAGGAGGAGGAGGAGGAGGAGGAGGAGGAGGAGGAGGAGGAGGAGGCAGCAGCCACAAAAACCTTGCAGGTTATTTCTATAAAAGGGGCTGTGTAAAGAAGCTCCAGCAACTGTTACCAGACAACATTATGGGATCCAAAAACTATTCCGCCTACTTGGCTAGGGAGCGAGAAACCTCTGAGAGCTTGGTGGACTTTTACAATCCACTCTGGGTGCCAGTATAATTTTCCCCATCACTGGAGTAGATAAATACAGGTTTTATCCTCTTAAAGACCCCCTGAGCTGCTCGAAACGTGAGTTATGCCTTTCTACATTTGGAAGGGAACATAAGCACACGAACCCGTGCCTATTTATTTTCTGAAGTGCTTCCCTGAATAGGATTCCCAGTAGCCTGTCCTGTAGACATTCCTCAGCACCCAGTAAACACACCAGAGGGCAAACAGCTCCCTGCTGCTGTTGCATCTGGAACAGGGGCTCTGGCTTTTGTAGCTGCTTTGTCTAAATATTTTGAGGACGGTTCAGTCATGGTTTGAACATTCCAGCAGAGGGGCTTCCCCAGTCTTTTCATACCACAGTACAGGGTGCTGAACGGGGAGAGCAGAGAGGGAGGTACCTGGTGTCTCCGTCTGGAAGCAGTCCCCTCTGCAAGACCAGGCTTCCTCCTGAGACCACAGGGAGGGAGTTGCCTTCTTCTCGGTAGTAGTAAAAACTCAACATGGTTGACACGCAGCTGGCGATGGGAGGCTGGCACGGGCTGCAGCCCTGAAGGCCCTGGCCTGAATCAGCAGTGAGCTGCCCGCTGGACTTTTCCATAGGACATTCAGACTGGGGCTGGGAAGGTCACACTGGCCTCTGGCTTCCCTGCTGACAGGCAGAAATGACCAGCCTCCACACTGAGGCCCCCACATGCCAGGGACAGCTCCCTGTGGACAGAGTGGCAAGTACTGGATCCAAAGGGGCGGCGGGGGAGGACCCGTTGGGTTGGAGGACCAGACTTCCACACACGTGCAGCCAGCAGGCCATCTTTGAGAACAAACAATGAGCAGCAGGTGGATGGCCACCAGCAAAGTGTCCACAGAATAAAGCGTGACAGAGCTCTGTGAATGGACTAAGTGAGTATGCCTGCCCAAGCATGTTCACACACATGGACAGCCAGTCCACTCCAGTGCCAGTCTATCACAGGCTGAGAGCGACATAGGTTTGTAAATGAGCAAAACCAGAAGAGCGCTCCTGGGGAATCCACCAGTCCATCCAGGCTCATGAGGTTGGCTTTCTTCCAAAGGTAGTCAGGCTAGGGTTAGGATGAACAGACAGGGTTTTTACAAAGTCCCTTCATCTTCTGGGAAGACCAGTTGCCAGGGAGTTTGCATAAAGAAATGACCCAGAGGCCACCATGCTTCCTAGGTTCAAATTTCCAAACGCAACTGGGAAAAAGGCAGACATGGAAGGACCCAAGGCACAGGACGCAAACTACTTGGCAGCTGCTCCAGGGTTTGGTAAGTATGTCGGGCACTGAAAGAGGAAGCAGGTGAGGGGCGGTGGCCACAGTGTCCCCGTGGTCACCTGCCATCCCCAGCTGTGAACAAGACTCTTTATCACCCTCTCACAGTGTGGGAAGAGAGGTACATTCCAAGAGTTAAGAGAAGAGCAAGCTCCTGTCTCCAAACATTAACCACGCGTCTCTCTCCTCCCTTTCTCCTGATCAAAACCGGATGGGGACACAGACCAGTGACAATAAAACTCATCCAAAGACTTCAGGAAAAATCATTCAGGGGAGGAAACAGTGTGGAGAATTGTCTTCAAATACCAGACAGGCAGGGTGGAAGACAGTAACGTGTGTGGATGACCGCAGGACCCAGAAGGGCTCACTATCTCCAGTCCTGACGTTTGTGTGTGTGTGTGTGTGTGTAGGCCAGAGAACAACATACAGGAGTCCATTCTCTCCGGTCCTCTGCTCAGCCCTATCTTCCCCTCACTAGTGGTGTTTTGAGTTTCTGTCCTCATGTAGATGTGTTTTTATCCTGGCCCAAACCCACACTTAACAGCAGAGTTATTAAGAGGTGGTGGGGTCTCCAAGAGTTGACGATGCAGTTCTCTAGGGACCCGGTTCTTACGACACAGTGAGCAGCACACTGTCCTCACATAGGCTGGGCAAGCTGCTAGCCAGCACCCTGTTCTTAAGACTTCTCATCCCTCAGTACCACAGACCCAAATAAACTAGCTCTGTATAAACGACCCTGTGTCAGGCACTCTGTTACAGTGATGGAAAACACACCGACTGCAATCTAATTTACTTTCCTCTTCCTACGGAAGAATAGGAACCTAAAGTACCTGGGTACCATGTGTACAGGCACTATGGCTTCATACCGTTGGGACTCTGGGACCATGTTTCAGTGATCTGCGGCTCATTGTTCCTGACAGGTGACCTTGGCTCTCTTTACCGAAGGGTCACTGTCAGCCCCACCATAGCAGCCGCCTACACACCATCCATCAGCTGTGGTGATGCAGACAGAGAGAGAGAGAGGGGGGGGGAAGGAGAGAGAGAGAGAGGTGTGCAAGAGAAATTCATTTATTCATTTTTTTGGTACCATTGGGTGAAAAGAAAAAAAGCTGTCAGTGGATGGGTGTGGTTGAACCGCTGTCTGCAGCCGTGGATGACATTTGACGTATGGTTGGGTACACTGTGCTCCAAGTTGGGCCTTCGTCCTCACGGAGGACCCGCGACAACGGGTAATATTCTACCTTACTGGTCTTCCCTTCCTTTTTCATACAGAAACAAGTCTGACAAACCACAAATCACCTCATAAGCGGGTCTTCCTTCCAGAGTCCATCTCTTCCTCATCAGGTACGTTTGGGAACTTAGGAAGCTGAGTCTCTTTGTTACATTCTCAATCTAGTGCATATGAAGAATTTGAAGAAATGGAGGCTAACGGGACCTTGCGGTTCCCACAGTTTCTCAGCTAGTGAGTAAGAGACTGGGCCAGGATGTGGACGCAACCTGTCCGATTTCACCAAACCTCCACTGGTATTTTTGGGAGACCTTTGAGTGCCCAATTCAGCGGCAAATATTTATAACTTTAAAATAAAACTGGGATGCAGGCACCCAGTATTCTAAAGCTCAACAGAAAGGTTTTTATATTGAAAACTAAATGCGGTGGGTTTAACTTAGATAGCACCCTATCTTTTAGGGTGCTCAGTCCTGGCATCTTTTGATCAGCCGGTGCCTCTGCCTTCCCAGGAATATGCCCCAGCATGCTTGATTTAGCACACAGTCTTTGGAATGAGGGACAGTTCGGGCTCTTCTTTCCTGTCTATTAATTACAAGCACTGTTCCCTCTGAGCGTCCCTCCTTTTCCCCGAGGAAGGCAGCAGCCACCTGACCGCTCTTATTATTGCACAAGCAACACATTTTAAATAGAGAGCTGTTTATATATAGACATGCTAGTGGAGAAACCCAGACTACAGGATGGGAAAAAGAATTATAACCAAGTGCCATTTACTGAACACTCCCTAGGGGGTGAAGGATGAAGAGCCATGTGACTCGAGCCTGCAGAAAGGAGAGTTTATCACATTCAGAGAGGTAGCCTTTGTTCCTGTCCTCTTCCTCAGATGGGCATCTCAGCCAGGGACGTGGGAGGTCTCAAGAAGCCTAGGGGACTGACAACTGGGTGAAGTCTGTTCACTACTCTGTGGCATTTTCTTGAATTCTGACCTTGTGTGATCTTCACTCAAGCTTCTGATTTTACAGGTGACAGGTTGGAATACAACGTTTTCCAGGGTTGGGCAGACTGCTCTAAGGTTTGGACCCCCAATGAGTTTCAGTGCTCACTCCATCAAAACCATCCCTTGCCTATCTGGTGGTGGCTTACCCACTTTCCCAGGCAGAACCTATCACTGGCCTGGCCTGACCATCTCATATAGCTTGCCCTCCAGCGCCCCCTGGCGATGCCCTGGAAACTCAAATTCCAGTTCTTCCTCGGGCCTTCCTTCCCCAGCCTCTCAGGGCTCCTAGTCCTATGGCTCAGCAATTACATATTATTTTCTGTGGATATGCCCAAGCATTTTACACAGATTTAACTGATGGCCAGGGCAGAGACTGTATGGCTCACAGACTGCAGCTGATGGCCTCCAGCTGCTCAAGGGACATTGTTGCATTCAGAGAGGGCTCTGTTCAGTACCTTGAGGGCACTGGGTCTTATCAACTGTGATTCATATTTAATGTAGACTGTCTTAGCGATTTCTTCTGGATAACTTAAGAGCCATGCTTTACGAGTCCTAAAACCATCTTTGGTATTTTTTCTTTTGTGTTTTTCTGTGTTTCATAAATGCTTTTTAGTAAATCAGAAAGTTAGAGAAACATTTTAATATATGAACTTAAGTTCATAAATTCCAGTGGCACCCGAATAGAATAAAACAATGTGGTTCTGCCATCTAGTGGCCACAACACAAAAGCGCAAGAGGATGTGAAGGCCTTAACTCCGGGGACAGCAGGTCTTTGGGGGAAAGGTTTCTCCCAGCACCGACCCTGAGAATTCTTCCTGCCTTCCAGGGAGAGGGAGTGGATAATTCGGTTCTTAATTAGGGACAGCTGTGGAGTGCTACTGTCTCCTGCCACTATCTGATGACATGCAAGAGATAAGGGATGGATGGACAGAGAAGGCACCGCCTATGGGTGGGCTAGGGATATCCTGAGGGGCCAAGCACACTCTCCAGAGCACCAGCACCCAGGGATGATGGGCTTCCAAATTCCCTGAGACTGTTGGCTGGTAGGGGTGCATGCCTTTGATCCCAGCACTCAGGAGGCAGAGGCAGGTGGATTTCTGAGTTGGAGATCAGCCTGGAACTACAAAGCAAGTTCCAGGACATCCTGGACCACACACAGAAACCCTGTCTCGAAAAACAACAAACAAAAAAATTCCTGAGACCGTTGACAGAGAAAGTAGGAAGGCATCCCTGTATCTCCAATCTGTGCAGGATAGTGCACTGATCCAGGCCATAATCAGGTCCCCACAGTTACATTTTAGAAAAAAAAGACTCAGGTTAAAGTGAAAGGTGTCAGGAGCCCAGTGTACCAGAAACACACTCTGCTTCAAACTACCACCGATCCATCTGTCGGTCTATCTGTCCATCCACCCATTCATCTCCCTGTGGTGACTTGAATGAGAATGGCCCCCAGAATCTCATATATTTGACCCCAATCGGTGGTCCCCAGCTAGTGGAACTGTTTGGGAAGGATTGGGAGGTGCAACCTTGTTGGAAGAGGTGTCACTAGAGGTGAGGCTCAAAAAGTCCACAGCATTCCCAGTTAGGTCTCTCACTGCATCATGGTTGTTGTCTCAACATGCAAGCTCTGGGCTACCGCTCCAGCACCAAGCCTGCCTGCTGCCATGCTCCTGGTCAGGATATCGTAGACGTCCCTACACTCTGGAACTGTCAGTTCCAATAAACACTTTCTTTTATAAGTTGCCCTGGTCATGGTTTCTCTTCACAGCAGTGAAACAGTAACTAAGGCACTATGTATGTATGTATCTATCTTCTATATACCTATGATCTGCTTCCTATCATCAATCTACAATCTATTTTCTATCCCTTCCACCAATCACTGCCAATCACTGAACAAGGATCTTCCTATGATTCAGTTCGGACCAGTCCATTCTGCACTCCCCAGTTATATGGTCTGCAGCTGTGTACTGTAATGCTAAATTGAAGGTCAGGACCTAAGGGTGAAGTCTCACTTTTGCAAGCTTTCGGTTGTGCAAACCTTGTTCCTTGATTTAAGACTTGATTAAATAAAATTGGCTAGGGCCAATGGCTGGGGGGGGGGGTTAGATGTAGGTGGTGTTTGAGTGATCTGGTTGAGGGTGGAGAAGAGAGAGAAGAGAGGAGAGACCAGGAGGAGGAGAAAGAGGGAGAGGAGAGGAGGAAGCCGCCATGTGGGGAGACGGACCATGAACACATGGCCAGGAGAAACAACAAGTATCTGGGGTACACTGCTGGGGCCAGGCCAGCAGTTAGAAGAGTAGATTAGGGGTCACCCCTCCCCCAGTCTGATTCTCATTTATTTGTAAGCTAGTTGAGGGTAAGCTTAAAACGGTCGTATTTCTATGCTTCTCTCTCTTAGCATAACCGTCTCTGTGGATCAGATGCCGCAGTCCTTGAGGTCTCTCTCATCATCTGCGGCCAAGCAGAAGTGGAAGCACAGGCCTGGTCACCAAAGCTCTGTTGCTTTCTGCCCACCGGGCACCCCGGAGTCTGGCTGCCCTGTCCCATCTCGCCGACGTCTACCGTATGTCATCTCTCAGGCATTCCAACCTTTTGCCACAACTCTATACCTACAAAGTTCATGCTCAGAAGCATGCAGTCCAATCAAGTTACAAAAGAAGTTCCTCAAACAAAAAACCAAAAACCTCCCAGTATGTTAAGTAAGACTGTGCGGGGCCACCACACTCTCAGATATTCTAAACCACATGTGGCTGGTGGGCTGGGCACTGTACAGTATGCACCCGACTCTGACTGCTAGACATGGGTTAAAGTCCCGCTTGCTGCCTCCCTTGCTGCAGACTACCTCCTTCCCTGTAATCCCCCCCCCCCCCCGTGTGAGTGTGTGTGTGTGTGTGTGTGTGTGTGTAGCCTGAGGCAGCTCTGGGGCTCTGACTTTTTCTTTAAAGCTGTGACTCATCAAATTACCTGATTGGGAAAGCCCAGAAATGACTTCCTGGTCACAGGACCAATTCCAAAGCACCTCAGTTTAGCTCCACCCTGCAGCCCTACTGTGGGCCCGGAGACAGTCTCAAACCGAGGTTATAAGAGCACAACAGTGGTTAGGTACAAAATGGCAACAGTTTTAAATCCTGGCTCAGCCTCTATGGCACTTAGGGCTAGATACAGTGATGAACACCTATATCCTGGGATCTGGGAGGTTGAAGGAGGAGGGTGAAATCTAGAGGTTAACCTGGGCTACACGACAAGACCATCTCAAAGAACAAAAAAACCAAAAACAACCAAACTATGATACTTGTTACAAGGGACTTCCCTGTTCCCCGTCACTCTATAAATACTGAAAAGACACAGGCATGATAATATAATGAATTATGGGGTCTGAAGCGTAATTTTAAAGCCAAGGAGAAACTTTAGTAGATGAAAAATCCTTCCATCTTAGGTTAAAAAAAAAAAAATTAGCAAAGAGAATCTGAACTGTAGGGGCATTACAGATCCTAAGTGTGTTTTATTTACACAGATTTCTTCCTGGTAGGTGGACAGTGT
Source organism: Rhynchomys soricoides (assembly GCA_019843965.1). Lineage (NCBI taxonomy): Eukaryota > Metazoa > Chordata > Mammalia > Rodentia > Muridae > Rhynchomys > Rhynchomys soricoides. Next base: position 4,690,944 of record JADRCH010000089.1, read on the forward strand.
TTTATTTAACACCCAGTTCTTGAAGTCACAGACTTCCTTACATGTAGCTGTGTAACCAAGGAGAGGGGACAGAAACATTTTGGCAAGAGTAAAAAGATTTTTGCATACAGACCAGAACAGTGGACAGTTGAAGGCACAGTGGATCGTAGGGGCTTTGAGCAGTGCTCGCCCGCCTGTGTCTCGGTATGTGTGCGCTTTGCACTGTGCAGAGAAGCCAGTGAACACAGAGACACGGATTCAGATTCAAGACTACCGTATGTTGTGAACTGCAGTGTCCCTATGTACATAGGGAGCTTTTGGCCTTAGGGAAACATAATGGTTTAATTACAGAAAACAGACTAAAATTTTTTTCTTCCTCTCAGGCAGGTGTGGCAGGGCACGCCTCTAAACCTGACACTTCCAGAGGCAGCAGATCTCTGAGTTCAAGGTCAGACTGATCTACACTGCAAGTGCCAGGACAGCCAAGGCTAAATAGAAAGATTCTGTTTCAACAAAACAATAAAAACAAAAACAAAACAAAACAAACAGACACTAACGAAAACCCTAATAAACCCAGTAAAACAAAATAATATAAAGTAAATATATTCTTATTCCCATTTTCACACAAAAGTATTCAGTTGGTGTGGCTTTAGACTGGCTTGTGTTGGAATGTTAGAAGTTGCTACGTGACTTACTGATGTGAGTTTCCTAAAAGAAGTTTTAACTTGGGATTGGAACAGAATTTCCAACCATTCCTACAGCGGCCCTACGTGCCCTTGGGCAACTTTGTACAAGGAGGCCAAGCAGTATTGTTAGCCTTGAGAATTTTAAAATCAACACAGCAACTCTGATGAACTTGAAGACCTTTTAGGTCTTGTGGTATCAACTATTCAGCTAAGATTTCTTTTTGTTGTTGCTTTTTTTTTTTTTTTTTTGGAGACAGGGTTTCCCTCTGTAGGCTGGACTGGTTTCGAACTCAGAGATCTGCTTGCATCAGCCTCCCATACGCTGGAACTAAAAGCTTGCACCACCATGTCTGGCTCAACTGAGAGTTCTCAAAGTAAAAATAATCAGGCACATCTATCTCATTAGTACAGACTCACTTCCAGCTTTGTGACTGGTAAAGTTAAGTTACATGTCTGCCAATGACTTATTTTAAATAAATTCTTTTAATGTATGAGCATGAGTAAGTGAATGTGTGTGTGTGTGTGTGTGTGTGTGTAAGTATATTGTGCGTCCAGGTGACTCTGTGTGTGTGTCTGTAAGTACATTGTGTGTCCAGGTGACTCTGCTTGTGTGTAAGTGCATTGTGCATCCAGGTGACTCTGTGTGTGTGCATATATGCATCCAGGTGACCCTGTGTGTGTGTGTGCATATGTGGATCCAGGTGACCCTATGTGTGTGTGTGTGTACATATGTGCATCCAGGTGACCCTATGTGTGTATGTGTGCATATGTGCATCCCGGTGACCCTATGTGTGTGTGTGTGCATATGTGCATCCAGGTGACCCTATGTGTGTGTGTGTGTGTGTGTGTGCATATGTGCATCCAGATGACCCTATATGTGTGTGTGTGTGCACATGAGCGAGCGTGTATGCTCTCGTGTGTGTAAGTCAGAGGGCAACCTCAAGTGATGTTCCTCAGGATCCATCTATCTTGGTTTCTGAGACAGTAACTCACTAAGTAGGCTGTCCGGCTGTCCAGCGAGCCCTAGCAACCTGCCTGTCTCCACCTCTCTAGCCCTGAGATCGTTTAAGTCATGACTACATACGTAGCAAATCCTAGCTGCATCGTATTTCCATGGATTTCCATGGCACTTACATGGCACTGGCAACAGAAGGACTCAGGTCCTCATACTTGTGTCACAGCACCTCAAGACTGGGCTGTGTCCCCAGCTTTAAATCTCTTAATTTCTTATTAGTAAACATTTGCTTTTTATATATCTATATAAATATACAGGTATACACACATGTAAGCACATGCACACACAGACACACACATTGGGATAATCTCTTGTGCCTCTTGTGTAGTTTATAAAGGTTATATTATTCAAACGCTGGTTTCTCTAAAGGCAAAGAGTTGAGTACAGGGACTTTGGTACTGTTATTTTTATGAAGCATCACCTGTCTCAGTAAACTTTACTGAGTAAAGTATAGTAAACTTCTTCTCCGTCACCTTCTGATTGGTTTAACAGAGCTGAACAGCCTACAGCAAAGCAGGAGAGGACAGGCGGAACTTCTGGGCAGAGACAGGAACTCTGGGAAAGAGAGAGAGGTATATACTGCAGCCAGAGAAAGTAGGACTTAGTGAGAGGTAACAATGGGTCATAATAAATGGGTTAATTAAGTTATATGAACCAGTTGAGAAGTAGCCTAAGCCTTCATAAATAAATACAAGTCATTATCTGGGAGCTGGTGGGTTGAGCCAGTCCGGCGACACACACACACACACACACACACACACACACACACACACGCTCGCACACCTAAAGAAGGCTGAGAAAATAAACTAACATTTCCCAACCTAGGAGAATATGATATTAAACCATCGCTCAGCTTAGCCTAAAATTGTTTAATAATTTAACAGTCCTGTCTTATACTTGATGAAACAAAATTAGCATTTAAGAAAAACAGCATGTATTAGATCCCATGCAAGGACACGCCAAAATGTTCACTCTGATAACAAAGGCTCTGATGTTGACATCAGCAATATACTGAAAGGGTAAACCAGGTGACCCAAGCTAGCTCACTTTCCAAAGGTGGAGAGGGCATAACACAGACTACATCTAATTTTGCAAAACAGGACTTGCGCCAAGACCTAGGTCTTCGAGCAGAATTCCCAGTCTTCCCAAAGGCCTGAAGCAAATACACAGCCAGATTCTCCACTTCCAGTGGTTGGTGTGGGTCCCCTCCTTCCCAGTCTCCCATCTCCCCTGTTCAGCTGCAGAACCATTCCCAATATCCCGTAGAGGGCCCAGTCACCCCACAAGGGGACAAGTGGGGTTTCCTGATACATATGAGAAGGGGGAAGTTGGTGTCTGGGACTCAGCTTTGGATTGTGCCAAATCCAATTAGGCACTAAAAACCATCTTGAAGAAATCCATTCATTTAGGATTCAGGATGGAACGGGACCAGCTTAGTGACATTGTATCTGTCAGCTCCACCACCCCACCCATTTCCTCACATAGACCTACAGTCTCAGGATGGTGGAGAAAGCACTGAATCGGGAGGGAACCAGAGCTGAGCAGCATGCTCTCCTTCTCTCCCTAGCCCTGCCCCACCTATCCAGTTATAACTGAGAACTCAGCATGTGAAGACTGTCACAGGATGTCTAGTAAGCCTGTGTGGGGGTAACTGCTTGAGAAGCTGGCTTTGCAAACCATTGCATAGCTGTTTGCACAAATGAACACGCTCTTTGAGCAGCTTGGCGGGCCTAATGCTGCACGCATGCGCACATACATAAACCTATTACAAAGAATAGTTGCAAACGTTTATATTTGCTTCTCTTTCTAAGTAAAAGGTAAACAGCCTCGGAAATAACTGCTGGAGAAGCTTCAAAACAGACTTTTGGTGACCCTCCTAGAAATTGGGGGTAGGGGGTGTCCCCAAAGGTTGAACAAGAAGCCAGGGGGTTCCCAGTTCTTGACTCTGAATGTGACGAAGCACCTGACTGAGTTGCCATTCTCAGTACAGAAAACAGAATGAATTCAAGAATTAGGTGACACTACTATTGCAACATTCTTCATGAATTTATTCACGACTCTTCTGCGATTCCACGCCTAAAAATGGAAAATAAGCCAAGAGACACCGGCTCTCTTATCCAGCACTGAGTAAATGTCTTCGTTATTAAGAACCATTTTTAAAGCTTGCAAATTCAGTATAATCTGCAATTCCTACTTCATCATCTTGATGACTAATGAGGTAATAATCTAATGACTTATTTGTTTGGAGCAATAATGGAAACAGGAGCTTAGCTGAGGCTGAATTCCTCGTAACGCTCAGGAGACCTGGCAGACCCTTCAAATGCATGCAGACAGACACAAGGAGACAAGGGACAGGATGCAGATTGGTTGCCTCCAGACAGTAGAATCCTTCCTTGAAGCTTCTGTTGTGCAAACTTTGCTCCTCAAGTTAATTGGTCAATAAAAGGCTAGAGCCTGTAGGTAGACTTAAAGAAGAGAGAGGTGACCCAAGTGGTTGCCAGAAGTTGGAGTTTTATTATTTGGAACTCCAGTGGATTACTCCTGAACTCAGGTGACACCCACTGAAATTCAAGCCTGAGCTCTCCTGAGTCCTATTTTCGTCTGGGACGGTATGACCTGCAGCTGTCTCTGGAGGGTTTCAGGGGAAGCCTCGTGAGTCAGCTCTCCACTTCCTGAGCACTGCCCAGATTCCAGCTTCAGCCATTATGCCGTCTGTGTCTAGTGGGAATGGCTTAGGAAGAAGCACTGTGGTCCCTTCTTACCACTGATGGGGCCCCCAAGCCACAGGCAATACCAAACCCTATTGTCCTGCACCTTTTCCACCATGATGAGGTCACCAGCATGGTGGACAGGCTTGCAGTGTGAACAGCACAGCATCTTAGCGCATCTCCTTTGTTCACAACAGAAGAGCCTTTCTTTGTTTCCCCTTTCCAATTTCTTATGTATATGTGTGTGTACACACGCAAGCATGCATGCCTGTGTATGTTGTGTGCATGTATGCGCAGCCACATTTGCATGCATTGGGTAGCAGATGCACACTGGTGTGTGCATGTTGAGGCCCTAGGCTGATACCCGAAATTAGCCTCCATGGCTCTTCCACCTTGTTCAATGAGACAGAATGTCTCATTCAACTCCAGAGCTCACAATACGGCTAGTCTCACCAGTCAGCTTGCTCTGTGGATTCCTCTGTCTCTGCCAAAGAAGGCTGGAACTACGAACAGGCTGCTACTCACCTCCATGAGTTCTGGGAATTTGAATTCTGATGTCATGCTTGCATAATGAGTAACCACACAGGCATCTTCCTAGGCCCCTGAAAAAGTCCATTCTTACTGCAGAGAACAGCAACTTGAGCACAGGCTTTTATTTCCTTGCTGGCTGAGAACTCCCGCTTCAAGAAAGAACTCTGTCTGCACCCTCCTTTGGGCATGTGGGAACTGCAGCAGCAAGAACCAGCCCTTTGGAGGCATGATTAAATAAAACAGGATGACCTGCGCACAGTGCTGTCATAGACCAAGAGCCAACTTGGTAGCTAACATCCTGCACAGAGAGATGACACATCCTGCATGGGATATCGGCGTGACAGCAGACTCCACCACACTACGTGGGATGAGAATATGCTACTTAAAAAGAAACCAATGAATTCTTACTTCTGGAATTTTCCATTTAACATTTTCAGACCATGGTTGAAGAGTAACTCAAATATCAGAAGGTGAAGTTGTAGATGGGGGTGGCGGTTACCATATAAAGTAGAGAGGTGAGCCTGACCCTTAGGAAATACCGTATATGTCCCTGATCAAAAGAAGGTGCAAGGGTCTGCTGCTTCCCTTAAGTCCTCCTCTTAAATTACGTTCCTTATTTAATTGTGTACTTGTGGCAGTCAAAGACCTTTGGGAAGTCAGTTCTTTCTACCATGAAGGTTCAGGGGATAAATTCTAGCCAGCCGACAGGCTTGAAACACTGGGCCACCTTGCTGGCCCAGTTCTCTTTTTAACTAGGAATCCATGTGAGCACCACAGGTGCTGTCTGGACACTCGTTTCTGCACAGCCATCTATTATTGACCTGTCACAAAGTGATAATAAACCTTAGTGCCTCAGTTTCCCTAACCGCCAGATGGCATCGATGACGACAGACCCATCCCCTGGGAATTTACATGGATTAAATGTGATAATATGAATAATAATGAAGGTATGATTATTCATAAATGTCAGATGTAGACTACAACATGAACTCAGGAAAGGTAGGGACCTGAGCATTGGGAGCTCCAGCTTCACCCCAGGAGCAAGTGGCCCTGGGACCTGCTATTCCTAGAACCCAAACTCTGCATTCAGCAGCCATGTCCCTTACCAACGGGCATCAGCAGCCCCAGCTTTGCTCTGATGACAGCAGGTTTTCACCTGGAGACTGTCCCCCCAACACACAGCTGAGAGCAGGAGCCCCCACAGCATAGTGCTGCCTTCCTGGACTTGTCTAAGCTAGAAGGTCCAACACAAACCTCCTTTCCTGAGTGTCCCCTCCCCTCAGATAGGAAGTGGGTCTTAGTGGCCGAGGAGTGACGAGTCCAGTCAAGAAGAGAACTTACCCGAGAATGGAGGAGATGATGGAGGAACGGTCTGGCTTGGCGTCAACTTCGTCATCACTAGAAGAATCCACCGTTTCCAGCTTCAAAGCACAGTTCTGATCATCTGTCATCTAGGAGGGAAACCAAACCAGAAAATCAGAGATGCACAGTGACGTCTTAGCCTTGTGACTGTGTGCGCGCTCATGTGTGAGCAAGTCAGTGTGTGTGTGTGTTCGCGCTGGCATGCGCGCTCACGTATGTGCATGCCATTGGTCAATCTTGGACGTCACTCCCTAGACACTGTCCCCTTGTGTTTTAGCCAGGCTCCCTCGATGGCCTGGATCTCCCCGTGAGATCCGCCAGTCTCAACGGTGTGCCGAGGCTCTTGGCTCTGTCTGTGGGTGCTAGGGACTGAAGGTAGGTCTTGACAGCAAACACCCTACAAACTGTAGCCCTTTGCTTTTAGCATTTTCAGGTGACATAGCGCTTACTTGGTGAATTAAACCTAGGAGCGAGCAGTTTTGTGCGGTTAAGCTCCAAAGTTGCTGCACCATCAATGTAACAGTGTAATCAGATACATGAGTGCTAACTCTATGGGTGGCCTCCTTCCAGACACCAAGTAACCCAACTAGAAGAACCAAAGCCCCTGACCTCAGAGCTTCTGCTCCAGCTCCCACAGCTTTGATAAACATGTGTATAATAAACTGGGTAAGTTCTGTCTGGGTTCGTAACAACCAGCCCCCTAAATTCCTGGCAGGTCACAGATGCTCATACCCAGCCTGGCATCACCCAGCACGCTTGAACAGCTGCAGAGTCACAGAGATCTCTTCACTGCAGGTGTGTGTGTGTGTGTGTACACGATCTTTACCCTACACAACCTACCCAAGTGGACTGCCAGCAAAAGAGTTTCCTGCTCAGGAACCTTCAAGAAACCTATGGGGATAGTTCAGCAGTGCAAGGGTCAGTGAGGGCTTGAGTCTGCTTGTAACCCCATTCCAGATCCCAAACTTGTGGATCCTGGAGTTTCACTGACAAGCCAGCCTAGATGAACTGGGAGTTCCAGGGCAGAGCGACTCATAGTAAGACACCTCCTGGAGTGACACCTAAGGTTGACCTCTGGTCTGTAGTCACACACACACACAGACACACACACCCCCCACACACACCCGTCGTCTTCAAGTGATCCTCGCTATTTAAAAATTCAGTTTTTAACCAGCCTCCTTGGATTTGCGAAGGCCCTTCACACTCTGTGACAGGTGTCAGAAGACTGGCCCACTTGTTTCTGCGAATAAAGTCTGCTTGTTACGTACTGCCTCTGCTTGTTTTCTCTCTGTGAGCAGATACAAACATTGACTACCTGCCTGTTTATCCATGCTCACTGCCTACTTGGCTCTTGTATTTCTTTTCCATTTATTTGTGTTCTGCTAATTGCTTGGCTCCCACAGGACAATATAAACTCATTGTGGTAGAGGCATCTGGCACACAGAAGGAGCTTATTAAATAAATATTAATTGTGGAAGGCTGCAGGAAATGAATACCCCCTTGGGAATAGCATTAGCTAAACAAGATACAGCTGGTCCAAGGAGAATCTATATTGGAATCACTGCTCACAAATCAATTCCTCGTTCGATCTCAGCAACCAAAGGCAACTGGCAAACTTCAGCTGTCTGTGGTGGCAGACCTGAGCACGTGGGTAGGTCTCAGCCTTCAGAGACAGTATGGGGACACCCATTAGGGCTGGCCTAGGGTTGTTTTCACTCGGTTGGAAAAGAAGATGGAGTCTGTTTTTATAGAATATCCTTCGTTCCAGATTGGGACAAAGAATGACATCTAGAGTTGGAAATCCAGCCTAGAGAGGGACAGCCATGGAGGCCAAGCAGCAGCTCTGTGTACTGTAGCTGTTAAGTGTCACTGTGACATTACCTTCCAGCAGATGACAGAGAGATAGGAGAAGAACGGAGGAGCAGAGGGGAGGGAGAGGGAAGGAGAGGCTTGGCTTGGCTTCTGGGCAGTGGAGAAAGAACTGAGTCAGGAAGGAACCTGGGGTTACATCCGCAGTGGCTAGGAGAAATCAGATGGCCACCTTAAGCCTTACCACAGTCACCAACATGTTTCTGGTCAGGACACAGATCTCTCAGATCAGGCCCCAAATGTTTCTTATGTCAGCACAAAGGGAAGAAGCAGAGGCTGAGCATGGAAGACAGCCGGCAGATTCACATACACTTCAGTGTAGAGTTATCCACAAGGCAGGCGATCAAATAGCTTTTAAAGTTAACAAGTCAAAGTTTGGTTCAAACCTACCAGGAATAAGATACTACCTTCAATGTGGCCTTAATCCTTGACTCTTTTGCCAAATGTAATCTTAAGGGTTAAACCTAACGTCCATAAAACAGAGAGAGGGAGAGGGAGGGAGGGAGAGAGAGACTATGACCTTGTGATTCCAAAATTTAAAGATTCCGGCTCTTGTCCTGCCCTAGACACTAAAACTCTGGTCACTCCACACAGACCTGACTACAGCCTGGAATCATAGGGACCAGCAGAGCTTCCAGCACCTAGAGGTAAACTCTCAGAAGTGTCCACAGCAGGAAGCCTGTGACAATCTCAACTCCCATCTCCTTCTCTAAGGAGACACAACAGAGTTAGACATGTTAAGGGCACCAGATGAATGAAGAGAATGTGTACATCAAAGGGCTAACCCCCAACTACCGAAGAAACTCACACACCCAGATAACAAAATCAGTTTTGAAAAATGCATAAAAGATATGGTTGGTCTGGATCTGGGGAGTCCCTTCACCCAAAAGTCCCCAGCACCCTGCTGCTAAGAGGCACTGGAACCCAAAGTGAGGCCCTCTGGGAAGCTTCCGGTTGCTGATGGATCCTCAGAAGAAATAATGAGACCCATTTCCTCCTCCTTTTTACATCCAAGCCATGAACCACTGTTGTGACTCAAAATGAAATGAGTTTCCAACAGACTGGCTTGATCTCCAGCTGGTGGTGCATTGGAAACTTCTGGAGGTGTGGCCTCGCTGGAGGAAGTAGGGCATTGGGAGCGATTCCTGGCAGGGTAGTGTGTACGTGGACCCTTCCTGCAGCCTCTCCCTGCTTTCTGGCTGCCACAAGGAATAAACACCTGGTTGTCATGGTGCTCTGCCACTGGTGGACTGAAACTTCAGAACCAGGAGCCCAAATTCCTCTAGAGCAGCAGTTCTCAACCTATGGGTAGAAACCCTTCAGGGGTCGCATGTCGGATGTTTACAGCATGATCATAGCTGTGGCAAAATTAAAGTTATGAAGTAGCAACAAAATAATTTTATGGTTGGGGTCAGCACAACAGGAGGAGCTGTATTAAAGGGTTGCAGCCTTAGGAAGGTTGGGAACCACTGCTCTAAAGGGAGAAATCTCTTTAAGTTGCCCCCTCAAGTTTTGATCACTGTGAGGACAAACCAACCAGTATATACCAGGTTGTGCCCCATTAGCAACCAGCCCAGGCAGTCATGGGCTGGAAGCTCTAAACTGGTGAACCAGAAGCTCTTTCTAAACTGATCACCTCAGGTACTCATTATACTAACAGAAAGCTGACGCAGGCCTGAAGACATAAGGAACCCATTCCTGGCTGAGGAACTGTTGACTAATAGGGGAGGGAGAGTCTGTGTTCCTTATGAACACTGACTCTGCTCCGGTGGATGGCCTCACACCCACGCACAAATGGTCACCCCTATCCGGTGTCAGTGGGAGACTTCTCCACAATGCCTACCACACCAGCCGCTGGAAGGCCAAAGCATCTTCCTGGCTGCCCTGAGGTGAACAACTTTGCTCCACCACATACTCACACCACCAGGATGCCCTGGTGTCACCACAGGCCCACAGCAACGGAGCAAGCAGACCAGAGAATGTGATGCCCGAAATCAGGAGCTACAATACATCTTATAGGCAGGAGTCTGAGTCTTAAGCCTTCCTGCTAACAGCCTACATCAGCGGCAGTGGACTTGATTCTTCAATCAGGAAGGCTAAGCACCCAGTAGCCTCCTAAACCCCCCCATCCCCCACCCCCGCTGATCCACTTGAGTCTTGGAAACATTCAAAGATCTCAGGCAGTAACCAAGTGGGGTGCTTAACCTCAGTGACGTCATCACAGCCAGGCCAGGTTTTATGTTCACACCCTCAGAGAAAGCCATCTCATCTGGGCTCAACCGTGCTGCCTGAGGGCCTTCCTAGCCTGCCTTTTTGGTACCTGTCCCTTTTTTGGGGGCTGCAAAGAGCAGTCATTACAGAGACAGTGCTTGCCCACTGTAAAGAGACAAGCAATGTCTTCTTGAAATGACGTAAGAAGTTTGATGCCTGCTGTTATGGTTTGGTTGTAATTGGTCCCCCAGAGGCTCCTTGTGTTGGAAGACTAGCCCCCTACACGAGTTGCAGAGACAGGAATCCAGTAGGAAGCCACTGGGGCTCTGCGTGTGTTAGTTCCCAAGAGGTTGGTTAGAAAATAATATGTCCAGCCACTCCCTGGCTACCCCAAATTCCTGTCTTACAATGTGGCTGCTTCCTACTCGAAAGCACTTTGGCTGCTGGGATGCCACCTGCCCTGAGAGCTTCCCCAGACCCACGCTGATAGGTGTGGCATCTAGTATTATTTTTGTCAGGTTGACACAGCCTAGAGTCACCTGGGAACAGGAAATCCCACTTGAGGAGTTCCCCAGATCAGACTGGCCTGTGGCTATGTCTGTGAGGAACTGTCTTGACTAACGGCTGGTGTGGTGGTACCATCCATAGGCAGCTGGGGTTAGGCTGTGTAAGAATGCTGGCTGAGTAATGAGATTGCCTGCCTCCAGGTTCCTGCCTCGACTTCCCTCAATGACAGACTGTGACCTGAAACAGTCAAGCGAAATAAAACCTTTCCTCTCCATGGTCATGGTGTTTATCCCAGCATGAGAAAACAGGTTAGAACAGGTGTGAAGCAAGTCACTGAGGTGGGTCTGGATATCGCCTGACCTTACATTTTCCTGAGGAAACAGGCTGCCTGCTTCCCTGTGACATTGAATAGACGCACCTCCTGACCAAATACATTCTTCTTTAAGTGAATAAGTCCTGAGGCCACCACACTACCCAGCAGTGTCACCTGAGGTTCACACAGGTAACCAGAGACTTTGCCTGTGTCCTGCAGGAGGCTGCCCGGTGGCAGATCGTAAGGTAGGCCTTAACAGAATGGACTAGGATGTAAGGGCAAGCTGGCCAAACTCTGAAGGAGGAAACAGTTTGTCAACAGAAAACTTGGGCCTTGTCAGTAAGCTCAGCTCGAGAGAAAGACCTGTGAACTACTTAAGAACACTGCCGCGCCTACCAGGAAACTTACTTCCCCATAAAACCGAAAGGCCAAGGAGTAAAGGTGAGGTGTCGCCTGGAGCCCATACTACCAAGTGTCGCCTGCCAGTTTTTCACCATCTAAAGTCACTGTAAGAGTCCCCTATTCAAGGGTCCCCGACAAGAAAGAGTAGTAGTTCAAGCACACTTTGCCTTGCTCAAAGCACCTAACGCCCTCTTTGCCTGAGCACAAGTCACCAGAACCGCTCAAGATTCCCATTGAACGGCCCGGCGGCGCCTAAGCTCCTGGTCTGTCTGACAAGGTAGTCCTTGCGGGTTCAAACAACCATATCTAACGCCCTGCACCCGTTCTTCCTTCCCTGTTACGTCCGGAATGGCACCGGATGCCCCGGGCTAGAAGGCCAAAGGAGCATAGCCAGCGATGGCTGGGGGGGGAAGGGGAGGGGAGGAAGAGCCCTCGCTTTCCGAGCCACCGCGCCCTCCATGCAAGTTCTGCGAGCCTGCGGGAGGGAGGAAGGGAGGGGGACCCGGGGCGGGGACGCGCGAGAGGAGAGAGCGCGCGGAAGAGGGGCGGGAAAGCCGCGATGGCGGCCCAAGTTACCGTTCCCACGGCAGCGGCCAGGAGCCCACGGCGGCGTGCGTCCTCCGCGAAAGTCGAGGGCAGCTTTAGGGAAACTGAAAGTAAAAGTCCCGGAGGCAGAGGGGGAGGAGTGGGCCGGCCGGGTGGGGCTGTGCGTACCGCCCGGGAGAGCTGGGGGCGCGCGGGGGAGCACGCTCCGGAGCCCGCTCCCGGGGAAGCTCGCTCGCCGCACACGTGCTGCGTCCCGCCTTCTGCGACGTTTGGGCGACCCCTGCCGCAGCAGGAACTGGGCGGATAGAGCGCTCTCTACAGAATTGGCGGGCCGCGGGCACTGCCAAACTGCCCGCCAGAAAAGTGAACCCGGGCTACCCTCTGCAAATCTGTCACGTGCTCTGAAAATCTGACTGCGCGCTTGGTCCAGATCTCGGTAAAGTTGGCGAGCGTCACCAGAGGAGAGCGGCCCTGCAAATCCGGTCCAGCCCTCTCCCCTCTCTTATGCTTCCCCCCTCTCATATGCAAATTTCCCCGCGCTCACGCTAAGAGATTCTAAAACTGTAAACATCAAAAGTCCCACTAAGAGCGCATTCTACAAAACTGTCTATACAGCAGACTGACCCAAAGATTTGACTTGCTCTCAACGATGGGCTCCTGTCTTGTCTTTCCCCCTTTTTTTCTGACGCAATCTGCAACTACACAGGATACTAAAGCGACTTTAGTCTGCTGTCTTCCCAGATGTTGTTGGAGAAGGGGATGCTAGGTCACTTTTTGTCTTAAGCTAGGGCACTTTGTCTTAAGCAAGTTTCCCCTTCACAACCACAGCTTGCATGGATATTGCACCAAAGTCATGCATGTGTGTCCCCCTCCCCTGTGTCAGGCATTAGGCTTGAGGAAGCAGACAGTGAACTGACATGAGTTCCTGTTCATGTCACCTCCAACACACACAGACAGACGGACACACACACACACCTGGGCTTCCATCTGCAGACGCTTCCAATACCTCCCCTCCATCGAGAGTCCTCAGGACAGTTCATTCACCCACTGAAGCGAGCTATGTGAGGAACTGGTTAGAGGCATACCAGAGTTACTTGCTTCTCCAACCTACAGGTCTCCGGAGCCATCAGGGTTATTTTATTTGCTAGTGTGCTTTTCATTGAACCCGAGTTTCAGCAGCATCTCGAAAATCTTGGCCAGTATGGGCACTCTCTGGGTGTCAAGAAAGACTCTCCAGAGGCAAGTGTGAGGGCATAATTAAAATGAACAATGCTCCATATGCCTGCTCTCCTTTTTATTTAATGCTGGTTTCCCCGAACTGCCAAGGTAAACGGGATAAGCCATGGCTCACGGTGTGATGATTTGCTTTTTAAAATAATTCAACTGGCAATTCTTTGAAAAATGAAGAAATCCTACGGACACTATAATTTATCTAAGTGTAAACCGTGACTTTTCCCAGGCTAGTCCTGAAATGTGGAAGGGCCTTAACAACCAATATCTGCTCACTTGGTGGTAAGGAATGTGAAGAGTTGCCCACTTGACAGAGCCAGGGTCCTGTTGCCTAGATAGTGATGGTCTATCCACCAGAATGCTCTGCCTATGCTATAGCATGCATGATGCATCGGCAGACAGGAATCCATAGCTGACTCAGATGGAAAAGTAGGGCGGTAGGACAGGAAAGCTCTTGTCCATTCTTGCTTGTGGGCGGGCCTGAGAACCCCCAGTTACTTGCTCTCAGCCTGGATCCTTACAATACCAACACTTCTGGAAGCACAGAAGGAAAGAGACCCATTGTAGCTTCTGCTCTGTGATATTGTACTGACACCTTGAATGCAAGTGATGATCTCCCCTGAATGTCTCTCCTACATCTCCCTAGCTTTGGGTGTGGTGATGTTAGGGGTTGACCCTGGGACCTTGGAGAGAAGAAGCCATACCCCTGTTCCCAGCCATGTAACTGTGCTAAGCTTACGGTCTATACTAAGTGTGTGTCTGGGAATCTTCCTCCGAAGATCTTTACCAGCCTTATCTATCAGGTGGTTTCCCTGGGGCTAACCTCATAACTGTTCTTGGCCTCATCTCTCTAGACTTTGTCTCTAGCCTCCTCCAGTAGCCAAACTGCCAGTAAGTTCCCATGCCTACCTGCAGGGCACATCTGCCCACACCTCACTCCTCGGGGTACCAGAGAGACTGTTATTAATCTAACACTCCACACACAGTTCAGGCTGTAACTACACAGGATTCCAGTAGAGAGAGACACCTCTAGACTGGCAGAAGTCCCATCATCTGTTCCCACAGACATACTCAGACCTAAACTCAGGCCCCTGCTGAGATGCCAACAACCTTCTGCCAGTTGAACACAGGAACTGGGCCCAGACAGGATCCCTTCTTTTTCTGCAGAAAGAATTCATGTTGCCTCTCAACTCTAGATGTATCCTGTCTGCCCTGTGAAAATTCACTCGGGTCCTTTAAATAGTTTTCCTATGCTGCTGTTGGGACTATGGATTATGTATGAGGAGCCAAGGAGACTTTCCATGATGGGAAGTTTTGCTTGTAGTCCCTGTGCTTCTTGTATCCTGCAGAAGCAGTGGACGCTTAGTGGCAGGATCCCACAGCGCACATGGTGGTACAAAGCTCTCCACAGTCAGTGACTTCCCTTGGTATCCTCTTGAACTGCTTTCTCAGTAGAGGCCTCTCCCCAAGACCTACTTTGTTAGGCACCTACAGCATCAGCTGCTTGGAGTTGTAGAGAAGGAACTTCTAGCAAGTTCTACTGCCTATCAACTGAGCCTCAGCCACGCCCTCTCCATCTAGGTCCAGAACCCAGCCCTAAGGAGAGCAGAGGAGACTGGAGACTTTTCTTTGTCTCTGTGATGGCTGATCTTGATTGTCAACTAAGAACTTCAGCTGAGGACCACTGATGTTGTTAGAATTCTAACCATAGATCAACTTGATCTGTGGGCATATCTGTGGAAGACAGTTTTTTGATTGCTGATTGATGGAAGAGGACCTAACCCACCAAGGGTGGTTTGCCCACAGGCAGATGGGCTGAATTATTGTAAAGAGCTAGCTGCACAGCCACAGGAAGCAAGCCAGAAAGCAGCAATTCTCCATGGTGTCTGCTTCAGATCCTGCCTCCAGGTTCCTGCCTGAATTCCTGTCCTGCCTTGTCCCGCGCTACGGTCTCGCCAGCAAGAACGACGTGGCACACATAGGATCCTTCTGCAGTAAAGCTTTAATGCATCTTGAGAGGGAGAGCATAAGCTTGCCACGAGTGGAGACCCAGAACAATAGAACACTCGCCCTTTATATGGGTCACAGCGCTTGCCTGGGACATGGAGCTTCCCCATTGGCTCCCGCACATCAGGCCAGATGCCGCCACGAGAGAGGCTGAGATTCTGAAGTGGAAAATTACCAGGTGCATGCGCACTAGCCTGTTTACAACTTGTCCTCGGCTGAATGTAGGCGCCATCTTGTAATGGCGGATGTGGGTGCTCAGGCGGCTCCCAACACTGCCTTCCCTCTGTGATGGACTGTGATCTGAAAGTGTGAGCCTAGTAAATTCAGTCCTCCCCCATGTTGGTTTGGTCTGTGTTTTATCACAGCAACAGGAAATAAACTGGGCAGAGTCCCTTCCTTCAGTTCCATGAGCTGCAGTGTGTTGTGACATCCCATTACATTACAACTCTGAGTCTGCTATAGTGTGTGTGCTGTAGTGTGCTTTATGTTACACAATAGTTGCTCAGAAGCTGAAGTGCTAACCTCCAGCACCTCAGAATCATCTGCATCCAGAGATAATGTCTTCTCGAAAAATTAAATTGATTTTTTAATTGAGTGTATGTGTGTGCGCACCCCCCCCCACACACACATGAGCTTGCACACACAAACATATACAGGTGCGGAGTCCAGAAGAGTCTGTTGGATCCCCTGGAGCTGAAGTGATTATCAAGAGATTTGAGCTATCTGTCATTGTAGGTGCTGGAAACCAAACTCAGGGCCTCTGCAGGAGTAATACAAAATCTATTTTCTTCTCTTTATTTTATTTATTTACATTTCAAATGTTATCCCCTTTCCCATCCCACCTTACCCTGCTTCTATGAGGGTGCTCCCCCACCCACCCACTCCCACCTCACCGCCCTAGCATTCCTCTACACTGGGGCATCAAGCCTTCACAGGACCAAGGTCCCCCTCCCATTGATGCCAGATAAGACCCCTTCAGTCTTTTCCCTAACTCCTCCACTGGGGACCCTGTGCTCAGTCCAATGGTTGGTTGCGAGCCTCCACATCTGTATTGGTCAGGATCTGGAAGAGCCTCTCAGGAGATAGCTCTATCAGGCTCCTGTCAGCAAGCACTTCTTGGCATCAGCAATAGTGTCTGGGTTTGGTGTCTGCAGATGGGATGGATCCCCAGGTGGGGCAGTCTCTGGATGGCCTTTCCTTCAATCTGTGCTTCACTCTTTGTCCCTGTTTCCTTTAGACAGGGAGCAATTCTGCATTAAAATTTTGGAGATGGGTGGGTGGCCCCATCCCTCAACTGAGGGGCCATGCCTAACCTCTGGAATGGTCTTGACAGGTTCTTCTTCCCCTTTGTGGGGTATTTCAGCTAATATCATCCCTGTGGGGTCCTGGGAGGCTCTTGCTTCCCTGGCATTTGGGACTTTCTGATTGCTACCCCCAGTTCCTTATCCCCCAATTGCTACACACCTCTATTCAATTTCCTGACCCTCTGCAATACGAACTCTTAACCACTGAGCTGTCTCTCCAAGCTTGGGGTCTCTGAAGAGGTAAAATAAGACCACTGTGGCTGTAATCCAGCATAACCTTTGTCCTGGTAAGAGGCGCTGATTAGGGCCCATGTGAGTACGTAGGGAGTGGGTAGCCACTGAAGTGGAGACACCTCAGGAAAAATTAGCCCCTATGATACCTTCATTGTGATGTGCAGCACCCAGAGTTGTGAGGAACTGCATTTCTGTTGCTTACTCTGCCCTCCCACCCCCCCGGGGGGGGGACGCGTTACATGACAGCATTAACTAACCGAACATGGCAAGTGTGCTCCATCCCTAGCTGCTGAAGGTCTGATTTAGAAAGGTTTGAATGCCCCAGACAAGGCCATGGTTTGTGAATTTCCTACGCCAACATTGTCTCTGGAGCAGAGGGGTAGACAGATGGACACCATCAGCTCCAGCACAGTGGAAGCTCGTGGTGAGTCTCGTGTAAACTCTTTACCAAGCTCCCATCCAATTTCCTATTTCTAACTCTGACTCATAGGGTGCCCGAGTTAGCCCCACCCATTCAGCCATCCACCCCAGAAGTTTACTTAGCTCCTAGACTCGTTGACTTTGAAGGTATAGAGGAGTCAATGGCAGGGGAGAGTTGAGTGGGGCGTTTCTGCGGTGCATTCTACGCAGCTCCTCGCCTCCTCAGCAGCACTCAGCCTCAGGGTCCACAGCAGCCATGGGCACAGCACACACAGTTTATTGCTTTTCCCTGCCCTGTTCTCCTCAGACTTTCACTCCTAAGTATCCCCCGCCCCCGGCAGGCACCCAAGTTCCTGCTTTTAGTTCCAATCCCAGGGAGGCCTGAACCAAGACAGATGTAAGTTACTTGGACAGTGTGGGCAGCCCCATTCAAACTTGACCAATGACGATCGGTAGCTGTCCAGACACTACAAAACAAGGTCCCTTGTGAAGTTCCAAAGAGAGCTGGAAATGACTCAGAGGTAAGGAGAAACACTCTGTTCTGGTGACACATCTGCAGTCTAGAACGATCTTGACTAGCTGAACCAAGAGGCCCATCATCAACAGGTAGAGGTTAAGAGATCAATAAATGGTATACTTTTAAGTTCAAAGGACACCTCTCGCCACATCGCGGACAGTGTTGGTAACATACAGCAAACTCTGTGGGAATTTTCATTGACCACAGCTCCCTGTGGATCAAGACTTAAAGCCAAAGCCAGGGGGATGGTGTTGCCAGAAGCATTCCCACCAAGCGTCCACAAAACTGTGTTATCTGTCCTGATCTAGTTGTAGCTTCTCATCCTCAGACCCAAGGGCTAGACTGCTGACCGCTCTCAGTTGCCACCTTAGACTCCCTCAGCCTCACTTGTGTGTTTGCAGGGGTGGGGAGGTACTGTGCCTTCTGGTGCCAGCCCAGCCTTGGCTCTTCGGACATTGGCCATCTTCATATGGACAAGAATCAGTGACCATGGCCCTCTGCTGCATGGTATTTGCCTGTTGGTATTGAGGGCTAAGCTGCTCTGGGGCTTTGTCACCCAGAGCGTTAATAATACTCATGAGCTCTCTTCAGCAAGGGCTGATGGTCAATCTCCTCTCCTTCCTTCCTCTGGCAATCATTCACATAGCGTGACAGAGAATTTTAATTTTCGGTTTGATTGGATTGAGAGATTTCCTAGGAAATTAATGAAGTGCACTCTTGTGTATGCCTATGGAGGCACTCCAGAGATGATTAGCTCATAACAGCTTTGACCTCATGAATGATTTAGTCCATTGCTAGAGTCTCAATTTGAATAGACGGAGAAATATCAGAAATGTGGAAGGTGGGCTCCAGTTGGAGGACCAGAGTCACCAGAGACATGCCTTTGAAGGGCATGGTGACTTGAATGGTAATGGCCTCAAGAGGCTTATATAGTCAATACTTGGTGGAACTGTTTGGGAAGGATTAGGGGGTGTGACCTTGTTGGAGGAGATATGTCACTGGAGGCTGGCTTTGAGATCTCAAAAGCCCCCTTTCCCAGTTAGCATATTCTCTGTGTCTCTCTGTCTCTGGCTCTCTGTTTCTGTCTCTCTGTCAAGGACTCTAACCCTCTGGAACTGTAAGATGCCAATTAAAAGCTTTATTTATAATTTGCTTTGGTCATGATGTCAAAGCCACTAAGACAGAGGATGTGTCTGTTTTCTGGCCCTTTCCTCTGACTTCTGACACTTGTTGGTTGTGGTGAGGTCAGCCAGTCTCCCCACCATGTGCTTGTTGACCCATTTCTACCTTCTCTCGGGTCCAAAGCAATGGAGTCATCCAGCCATAGAAGGAATTCTCTGACATTCCAGGCCAACACAGATCTTTCCTCCTCTCTGATACTCCTCACTGAAATAAAAAGCTAATTAACACAGGTGGCCCTGTGAAAGATGGAGATCACAGGGCTAATGTACTTTATAGGGTTAAGTGTCCCTGAAATCCAAAACTTTGTGAGCACCACCATGAAGCTACCAGTGGAAGATTCCACACCAGGAAACTTCACTTCAAACACACAATTATTAAAGATATGCGTAAAATTATCTTCTGCCTGTGTATTAGGGTTTATATGAAACATGATTTTCATACTTATATATGACTTGTTCACCTAAAACATCTCATAAAATATGTAAATATTCCAAACTAAAATATTAGCTGAAACCCTAATACTTCTGGTCCTGAGCATTTTAGATACAAATGTTGGTTATGTTGAAGACCAACCTCACACACAGCACCTATCTCCTCTTGTGTCCTGCCTCCTCATTCTGATTCTTTTTTTTTTTTTAAATAAAACGAAATCACTTTATTGTTAAGAACACACAACTAAAACTTTGACACAGCCAGATTAAGGTAGCCCTTTCAATACACACATTCCCAAACTCTTGCATCTTGGTGAGCTTCTGTGCAGTCCCCACCCCCTCTCTTTCTCTGAAACAAAGTTCCTTTGTGTAAGTAGCCCTGAGTGTCTTGGACCAGGCTGACCTCAAACCTCACTCTGATTCTTGAATTATAACTTAAAGTGCTCCCCCAAATACTGTCTTCAACACAGGCCCTTGCCTCAGCTTCTGTTTTTTTGTTTTTGAGACTGAGGCTAAGGCCCATGTTATTTGAACCACTCTCTGAGGTCAGAGGAACCCTGTGCTCACTGGCTTGGTGGCCTGATATAATCCTGGAGCCAAGGGGCCAGAACTTGGACCAAGAAAGAAAAGTAGACAGCCGTGGTACGGCTGAGTTTAACCCATTGTCCTACCCGGTTCCTACGGCTATAATGACACCCAAGGTCCAGCAGCTTATGACCAACAGCATTTGGCTCATACCTCTGAAGAGCAAGCCGGCTGAGGGCATGACACTGGCATGTGGGAAGGACTTCCTGCTGTGTCATGCCTTAGCAGATGTGATGAGATCAAGGAAGAGAGGGGAACGAGAGGACACCTCCATGTCTCTTCAGTGACATCGATTGCTACTTACGTCCTGTCTCCGAGTATTGTTACACTGGAGATAGAATTTCCAGGACATAAACTTTGGAGGACACACTTAAAACTTAGCATCTGTCAGCTAACGGATGCCTGTGTCTGGTCCTGCAATAGGCATTTACTTCAACACCCTTAGATCGTCCCATTCCACGTTCTGTGGGCTATCACCCCACCCCACCCCCCAACTTTCAATATGGATGGAAACAGAAGCTCTGGTACAAATCAAACTAAATGTGTTTCCCTTCAACAAACCTTGTTTTTGTAAGTGGACAGAGAACCTGGAGCAGCAGGCATGGCACAGTCTTTGCCAGGGTACAAATGCTCTTAGTAAGCTCTGGTAAGTGAAAATGATTCCTTCTCATGGTTGGGGGCTCCCAGCTAACTCCCAAGTTAGGCTTGAGAACTCTGGTACACAGTGAAGCACCCCATGTCTGTTCCCAGGCTGGGAACAATCCTGCTACCAGAATGGTGGTTGCTCTGTGGGAAGCCAGGAGCTGAGCCTGGGGTTCCTGCTTTGAGTCCCCTCCCAGCATGGAGAGGGCAGCCTCTGGCCCCACCCGATTTCCATTTTACATGCCCAGCCCCACCCCAGTCTCTGCTTCTTGCTTTGCAGCTTCCTTCTCTCTGGCTGACCTCCCCACACCCAGCCTTAACTCCCGGAAGACCCAAGGTCACAAACGGGTAGTCTGAAAGAAAAGTACTGACCACACCCATGTTTAATAGGTTTCACTCCCAGTGTTCCGTTTTCATTTTTTTTAAAAAGGAAATTTCATGTGTAAATCCAGATTTCTGGCTTCCATGGAAAAATGAGAATATTTGTCAATACTGAGACTCTGTTTCCTCTTGGGATCAGTTGGCTGAGTCATGTTGTCTGCTATGGGTGGGATATTTACACATCTGTCAGAGGTCTTACCATTGCCTAGGACTTCAGATCTAGCCTCTGTGGGCATTTTGGTGTAATCATTGAGTTTCATACCTTAGTTTGCTAGCTCTAATGAGCACCAAGGGCAGGTCTTATTCTAGACCCTGGAATGTGGAAGTTGCAATCTGAACCAAGGTGTTATATTTTGGTGGAGGTGACATGATTCTGAACAGTAGATTTATCCATATCTAATATTTCCCGGTGGCAATCACTGCAGTAAGACTAAACAGGAGGAGGCAGACACATAAAACAGTCCGGTCCTGGTGTGGACAAGTGAGGTGTCATTTTGTAGAGGGTGTCTCCGAAGGTCATAGGTTGCCAAAGCCAAGAGGAGATTTTTGTCACTAAACTTTCTCTGTTAGGACCTCTGAGGCAAGGGAAAAGCTTTTATGGAATCTTCTAAAACAAGACTCAAACCTCATTTATCCCCAGTGTTAGATCTCAAACCTGGGCAAACAGCTGAGGTGCCGAGTTAACATATCCAAGTGGACCTGGCCAGCAGGCTCTCCCAGCTTTCCTTGGTCCCTCCCTGACCCGGGGGATGACTGGTATACCTCGTTCTCTACCCAGAACCCTCTGGGCTGGACTGCCCTTCCCCAGAGGCTCTTCCCGACAGAATCCTGGCAGTTTGATTACCTGTCCCATTTTGTACCTTTGGCCGCTTGACTGCTGCACCAAGTTCCCTCTTTCCCTTTCCCCACCAGCACACACAGTCCCGTTCAGTCTGGCTATGTTCACTCTGGACTCTCCCAGGTGGCCCTGCCTCAGGCTGTGCCCTGTCTTTTATCTGCAGTAGACTTTCTCCTCCACCACACCTAGGAGCAGTCATGTTCTTTTTTTTTTTTTTCTCTCTTCTTTTTCTTATTTCTCTTCTTCCTTCACCCATAGTCTGGGGACTGGCCTGTCTGTCTTAGTCAGAGGCATGACAGTCAGCTTTGCTAATATGATGCCTACACGAGGGTATGGCTATTCTTTAGGCTCCTTTTCTGGAGTATGATCATAGCCAGTGTTCACCAGGCCCAAGCATCTGACCACACACACACACACACACACACACACACACACACACACACTAAGAGTTGGTTATCCACATAAACATGATGCCATGAGTTAACTTTTCTATTTTGAGAAGCATGTCAGCTTGAAATACCTCTACCTTGTCTCAGACGCATGCGTGCTGACGGAGTTGCCAAAATTGTCACTTGAGTAAGTGGCAGCTTTAAAAACCAACCAGCTGCGGACTCCAAAGCAGAAAGAAAGTCAGCGTAGGAAAGTGGAAGTTGGATTCTGCAGACTCCGGGCGTCCTGAGGAGTTTCACAGTGGTGGAGTTTTGAAGGTGGTACAGACTCAACTGGGGTTTCTAGCAGATTTTGCCTGTTGCTTCTCCCTGTCTCCCACACTCCAAGATGAATGTGCAGGCCTGCTCTAGGTGTGGTTATGGGGTTTACCCTGCTGAGAAGATCAGCTGCATAGATCAGGTCAGTGGATTCGTTCTAAGGTCTTCGGGAAGAGTGTGACAAACCTGGGACTTTTATCTTATCACGTATATTGAATGATAAGGAAAAGATACGGTTCTCTATCTTACATAGGTTCTGTTTGTTTCTATGTTTCTGCGCTGTTTTAAGGAAAGAAATTGTTTCATTTTAAGGTAGTATAAACTCACACGTGAGTTCAGGAATTTTTATCTTCATTTTATCTATAATTCCTGACTTTTTACCTTAAAGTCTGTGAGCTCCAGGCCCAGAGAAAACAACTAATTGACAGATCTTTTCTGTGACTTTCAGACATGGCACAAAGCATGTTTTCACTGTGAAGTCTGCAAGATGATGCTTTCTGTTAATAACTTTGTGAGTCACCAGAAAAAGCCGTACTGTCACGCGTAAGTGTCTGGCACTCTGCTCAACACTGCATGACTTTTGGTTTTCAACAAGTAGTCAACTGAAGGATCAGTTCCCAAGCTCCAGGGCCTCTCCTGAGGTGCTCACTCACATCTAGTCACAGAAGAACCCAAAGTAGGGTTTTCAGCCAGTAAATGTCAAATTTCTAGTTAGTGAGAGACCAAGTCCACCTCTGTAACCGTGGGTCAGATGGTGAACTTTGCAGAACAGTGCAACTGCTGAAGATATGCATAGACAGAGCTTTAAAGTGTTTCTCCGGAATGATGTCCAGATTCATCTATTCTTGTGACTATCCTCAGTGAAATGTACCTCACTATTACATGTGTTCGCTTTACATGATTTGAGTTTCTGCGCGTTATTCATTAGGAAGTCATGAGCTGACTCCTTGAGTTCTGTGTTCATCCATCTTAAAAAGAGACTAGTATTTTAAGAAGAATCCCTCATTCCTTCGGATAAAGCAGTTTCCTAATTTTGATCTGTGTTAATTTTGCAGCCATAACCCTAAGAACAACACGTTCACTAGTGTCTACCACACACCCTTAAATCTAACCTTGAAGAAGTCTGTGGCAGCCATGGGTGGGGTAAGTCGCTTAGCTTTGCATTTTGAAATAGCCTTTTAAGAAAATCCATGGACTCCCGACACCTGTTGGTTTTTAAATGTTTCTGTCTATATACGGACCAGTTCACTTCCTCCTCAGACACATGCAAAGTGCTCTTAGAAGACTATTGCTCCTCTCTGTCCTACTCAACATTAGTGCAGATCCTTGATTCTAACATATGTCTGGCCAGCCAGACCATGGTTTCACTTTATACAATAGGTCTTGCATATCTTGAGTCGTTAATACATAAAACAAAATTTACATAGTTAAAAAATATTACAAAGAACACTCTTCTTTTCCTTCCTCTGTAGTATTTTGGAATAGAACATTAAAACCCTCCAGTGTGCACTCCTTGAACTGAGTAGTGGCTTACAATTATGTATAATCTCATGATCCCCCTTTGGGGAGGATAGCTCAGATATACTCTGAGAAATGAAGTTTGCTTTGGGAGGATGGTGCAGTAAACGCAACAGTGAGCTTCTGTCATCCACTTAGCTGTCGATGGAACCACTGTGTCTATTAACACGATGAATCATCCGCCCTTTGTCAGCAGGCCCAAGAGTAACTTCTCTGTGGGATGGAACTCAGGCAGACTTCTAAAATTAGGAATTACCCAACAGGTGAAGGGCTCTCTAGTAATCTCTCTTCACCCCAGAGCCTTTCCTGGTGTCACCTCCATTTGCATGGACTCTGGTATTTACAGGACTGTACTTAAGAAAGGGGCTTAATGCTCTGTCCTTGCATGTGACTCTCTACAGCTGCTGTTTCCAGACCTACCTCCCCAAGCTCTCTGCATCATGCTTTTATTTGGAAATTGCTTATTTCACTCAATACACATTATAGCCCAAGGGAGCAGATACTCTTCTTCTTCCTTCTCCTCCTCCTCCTCTTCCTCCTCCTCCTCCTCCTCTTCTTCTTCTTCTCCCCCCCACACCCCCCAAGATAGGGTTTCTCTGAATAACCCTGGCTGTCCTGGAACTCACCCCGTAGACCAGGCTGGAGTCGAACTCAGAAATCTGCCTGCCTCTGCCTCCCAAGTGCTGGGATTAAAGGCGTGCGCCACCACTGCCCAGCTAGCAGATACTATTCTTATCCCATTGTGCTGGAGAGGAAGCTGAGACTCTTGACATTATACGACCCGTACAATCCCATCCAGATCCCTGTGCACAGATCGGGGCCGGTCCGGCTGTAGAGTCCATCCTATTGGCCCACTGTGTATAAACCCGGAAGGTGGAAACTGCAAAAGCCAGAAAAATAGAAACTTTATACATCCAGATGTTTCTGCAGATGTGTACAGAGAGGAGCATTTTCTGTAAGAATGCTGTTGAGGTGCTTCATACTCTGTACAAGCAGATCCACACTGTCTACCACTGCCCGCTCTCCCCTAGCCTTAGCTGGATGGGCTACCTACAGTTCTCTGATGCACACAGTGTTTACCTTTCCTTGGGAGGCAGTGGACTCATTTCCTCTAACTGTTTATGGCAGAGCTAGTCTGGCGGAATGTTAGCGAAATCTCTCATTCTCTTTTAGACTCAAGGAAGGAATGCCAGTTTCCCAGGCCTGAGTGTGTCATATGTTTGCACATGGGCAGAGTGCACATAGCAAGTGTGAATAGCTATGCATGCACATACAGACACATGATATGTACACTGCTGTATATATATATAATATATATATTATATATGTGTTGCATGTTTTTGATGTGTGTGTGTGTGTGCACACGCGCGCATGTGCGCGCACACTTGCTTGCACATGTATGGGTGTGTCTGTGTGAAGTGTGTGTGTATCTATTTCTGTGTATATGTCTTTGTACATTGATATATTGCAGCATGTACTTTTGTTCATGGATGTACATGTGTGTGCACACGTATGATGTGTATATGCATATATGTGTGTATGTGCACGTATATATGGCATATATAGTGTGTGTGCATATAAACAGTTGATTATTGGAACCCCTTTCTCCTCTTTTTTTCATGAGGAAAAAATGAAATGGCCAACCATGTTCTTTCTAGGCCTCAACTCTTTGAACATTCCTAGAATATGTGATGAATGAGATTTTCAATATTACCCTTCCACCTCTCTGAGAGACATGGCCAATTCAAAAAGAGATAAATGCATTGTGTACATGCTAAAATTTTCAAAAGGAAGAAAGGGAGGTGGTGACAGGGAATTTTGGTAAAGACTTTGAGTGGGGATCTGGCACAGATCCATGGTTTTCTACTTCACAAATGTCACTCTGAAAAAAAAATGTACATTAAGTTAGAACTTCCTGTTTGCTGAGAGTGGAAGGAAATGCAACACTGCATTTCTAGAATTCACCTTATGTTTTAAAAATTACATATTTATTTACATGTGGGTATGTGTGTATGTGTATGTATGTATGTATGTATATTTGTGACGTGTGTGTGTGTGTGTGTGTGTGTGTGTGTGTGTGAGAGAGAGAGAGAGAGAGAGAGAGAGAGAGAGAGAGAGAGAGAGAGA
>JADRCH010000089.1:4717974-4729123 GCA_019843965.1 Rhynchomys soricoides
CTCCAATCACAGGGTTTCTGTCCTCAGGAACAGCTATCCTTGCTTGTAGCCGGTGTTGCTCTTCTTCCTGTGACACTTCATCTGGCTCAGACTCCATGTCTCTGTCCCGACTGACCCAGTCATTCCTGCCTGGCCCTAGAAGGGCCTCCCCTTCTAGGTTTGGTTTCCCCTCTCCCGTAATTCTCATCCCCAGTCTAGCGTGCCACATCCATTGGTCACACAGTTTTTTGGATGTCCCTGACTTACTTTTCTCATGGCCTGTCTGTTGATGGCCAGTTCCTTAAAATGTCCTTAGCCCACTTATATCTGATTGCATATACGGTATTTAAAATTTTCTCAGTGTGGAAGACTCTAAAGAGAGGAGAGCTACCCCTTTACCACCTCTGATGCCAGTTCACTCCGCTGAGTGTCCACATTATTAATCATGCATGTATCCGTCTTGACTTCTCTGTGTGCTTCTATCTGCCTGACAGCTCTCTGTCTGTGACTGTCACCTGTCAGTCTCCCTCCACCTGTCTCTCGATGTTCTATCCATCTCTAGCTTCCAGTATTGACATTTGGGCATGCCTACTCACCTACTAAAAGACCTGGACTGAGCTACTTAACCACCCTTTTATTCTTAATTTAATTTTTATTTTTAAATCACGATTTTATGCATATATATGATGAATTTTAGCCATCACTATGCCTCTATTATCTCATTCATGAAACCCTTCATGTTTCAAGTCTCCTGCTCTCATGGTGTATGTGTGTGTATAAGAGAGAAAGAGAGACAGAGAAAGAGAGACAGAGACTGACTGATTGACTCACTGACAGAGTTTAATTGAGATTAGTAACATGAGTGGGTGGGAGGTTATTTCCTGGTATGTGGAGCACTCAGCAGTGGCCACACCACTGAAGAAAATGAAATTTCCTCATCCAACAACCATTACTGGCCAGCAGTCCTCCAAGGAAGGAGGGACCCCATGGGTCCCTCCCAATCTGTGGTATAACACTGCTGGAGCCAGTCTTGTGCCGATGGCAACACCACAGGCAGTCCCGAATGCAAAGTCCAAGAGTCATCTTTCTTGATGGCCCATTTTCTCACCCTTCAACTTCTATGTTCTTTCTCCCTGTTTCCTGTGATGTTCCTTGAGTGTGGGGATGGGGAATAGAGATGCATTTAGGGCTAGGAATCTACTGTCTTGTATTCTTGGAACTTTGGCGATTAAGAGTCTGTGCATTAACAGCTGTGTCTCTGATGAACATCAAGACCATCACTAATCTGCAGATATAAACATTAGTATTCAGAGGCAGGTTCACAACATCCTCGTTTAGCACAGCAGCAGTAGGGGAACCCTAGGGCCTATGACTCTCTGGCCCTGGCGTGTTAACCAGGATCACAGTATCAGATCCATGTGTAGCATAAGATCATTCTCAAATCAAATCAGAAAACAATTTTATTGCATTTGAAGTAAACTTAAAAAAAAACAAACAACTTGTTAATCCACGGGGTTATTTTGTAGATAAATGCAAAGAGATTAGAATAGTGTCAGGTACAAAAAAATCAGCTATTTTTGTATCAATGATTCTATATTAATTATCTTATTATACATTATGTATCTTATTATTATATATTAATCATAGCCTTTTTTTTTTTTTCACTAAACAATCTGCATGATTTCCCAGCTTGGCCTTTCACTCTACAGATAACCTGAGGGCCATTTCCACATTGGCCTTTCCGTTCAGCTGTTGTGGATGTGTCCAGGATGCATCACTGAGAGAGCAGACATAGGTGTTTTCTTGTTGATGAGCAGGTTGTCTGCACTTTTTAAATGATAACGCTGCAACAAACACTCTTTCCCTCAGTCTCTTTTGGATAAGGAGGGCGTTTCTGTAGGACAGACAATAAGAAATAAGTGATCCATGCCGGGCAGTGGTGGCGCACGCCTTTAGTCCCAGCACTCGGGAGGCAGAGGCAGGCGGATTTCGAAGTTTAAGGCCAGCCTGGTCTACAGAGTGAGTTCCAGGACAGCCGGGGCTACACAGAGAAACCCTGTCTCGAAAAAACAAAAAAGGAAAAAGGAAAAAAGAAAAAGAAATAAGTGCATGCCTTTGAATTCCTTTAAAGTATATGTAAGCACACAAATGTTTCCTAATCATTATTTATTTTCCTTGTTAGTTTTATTCCTGAAGTTTTACAGCAAATATTTTAAAAGAAAAGCCTATTTTTTTCCCCTTGGCTTTTCTCTTTGGTAGTCTTCTAATACAAAACAAGCGTAGGTTTTGAACTTCTCCATACAGAGCTGAGTCACCTCAGACTTGCTGTCTATGGGGACTTCTCCCCTCTCAGTCTTAGCACACCGATGAGCAAAGAAATGTTTAATTGCATTTGGAAGGTTTCCCTAACATAGAAGGTCTCAGGGAATTCAATTATTCAAGATATGAGGTCCTTTCTAGTCTGAATGGCAGGAGCACTTTGGTTGGCTGAGACCCTGAGTGGAGGGGCTACTGGCTTTTGGAGAACAGCTTATCCCGACAGTGAAGGGGTCCTCCTGGGAATGGGGTGTGGACTTGGGGAGTGTGGGATGGATTGTGGGGGTGAGGGGTGAGTTTGGGGAATGTGACGTGATCTGGGGGGAGTGTGAGTGCTGTGGGGGTGTGGGGTGGACCTATGGGGTGTGAACAATCAAGCACGCAGGGAGTGTGTCTAAATGCATGTTCATGCTTCCTTTAAGAGAGACTACTGGCCAGGCTATGGAGAAGGGAACACTTGGTGTCCAGGAGCTCTGCCAGACCCTGAGATTGTAAGGATGGTTGAAGCTCGACAGTCTCTCGGTGAGGTAAGGGTCTTATGAACTCCTTACAGCTAGCAGGCAACAAATCCTTTAAATATTCCATTATTTTAAAGATGGAAGTAGGCAGAACAGCCTGTCTCCTTATTAGTCTTGTCACGACAGCAAAAAATACCTGACAGGAACGGGGGGGGGGGGGTATTTTGGCTCATGGTTGCAGAGGGTCTATCAGTCATCAAAGTGACTTGTTCACAGAGAGAAATCAGGCTAGAACCTGGAGTAGATATATCCTTCAAAAGCTGATTCCTACCCTCGTGAGCTACTTCTGAACTGTATTCCACCTCTAATGGTTCCAACCTCAAAATAGCGCCCCACGTTAAGCTAGGGAACAAGTATTCAACACACACCAGGAAGGGTGTAGTCAAGTCTTAAACACCGCTGGCCGCCAGATTCCCATGTGATCCCAATCTGTGGACCCCAACACTCAGTTTCCTCACCCATCAAAGACACCATACAGATGAAACGAAGTTAAGGGTCTTGCAATGGGAAGAACCTGGATTCTTAGGGTGGAGCCACAAGGTTCTCTCTAGCCAGTAGGCAGGGGCAAGGGGAAGGGGGGAGGGGTGAGCAGTGGGTCAGGGCCAGGCTAGGCAGGGTGTGGCAGGACTGGGGAATGTTGGGGAGTTGGGGGGAGGGAAGAGGGGAGGGGGTATGGGTGGGCAGTGGGACAAGACCAGGCTAAGTTGGGTGTGGCAGAACTGGAGAGTGGCAGGGGAGGGGGGGAACGGGCGGCTGAGAGGTGAGGGGGTGTGGAGGGAGTCAGGAGGGAGGCAAGGGGGAGGGGCAGTGGGACGGGGCGGGGCTAGGCTGGGCGTGGCAGAACTGGAGAGTGATGGGGGGTGGGGGGGCCGAGGGGAAGAAGAATCTCCCCTTGTTTGTTGCTTCAGAAGGAGCCAGTCCTGTTGGACTGCGCTAGACTCTTCACCTCCAAGACTGTGAGGGAATGCTTAGACAGTGTAGGAATAGAGAGGATTGCAGAAATCCTTACCTGTAGATGGCACCCTCGCTCCTTCTGTACACAGCTCTCCTTTCAAAAACTTACTTGGGAAATTACTGTTAGGTTGGTTTTTTTTTCTTTTATTTTTTTTTCAAGACAGGGTTTCTCTGTGTGAGGCTTTTCTAGAACTCACTCTGTAGACCAGGATAGCCTTGAACTCAGAAATCCTCCTGCCTCTGCCTCCTGAGCTGCGATTAAAGGCATGCATCACCACTGCCCGGCTTCAGTTAGTTTTTGCAAATTTTTTCCCTTTAGAAAACAGAAGGCCATACAGACATGAGGTCTTATTTCTCATTAGAAAAGTTAACCTTCAGAGTTGCTCAGGAAGTAAAAAGGAAAAGTAAGACATTTCCCTTCCTGTGCTGTAGATCTTTCCGTAGAGGTGAGTTCCAGCCAAGACCCCTGGATTAACGGCTGTGTCATGATACAAGGGGCACCTGAGGGAATTGTACCAGGCTCCCCAAAATATGATATAAACACTAAAGGTTCTCGGTCTCGATGGCATTAGTCAAGTGTCATATTCAAACTTATCCCCAAAAAATCGATGTTTCCCACGTACGGAATGAGTCCAGCATCAGTGGTTTGGTGGCAGTTCTCATGCTGCTATGGTTCTGACCAGCAGGGGTACACAGAAGACCGTGAACAACAGCAAGGCAAGGGGAGCTTCCCAGCCATGATCACCCCTGCCTACCAAAGGGCCAAGGCAGCCAACCAGCTGGCCAGCCAGGTGAGAGTCCCGGAGTTCACGTGGTCCCTTGATGATGCTAACTTTTGACTTCAATGCAGCCAGCTCTGTGATTCAGGAAAGCAATGTGAACAAAAAATGTATAGGGTTGTGGGGAAAGCCATGCTCTCTTAATGCTGTGTCCTCTGTGCCTTGACTGGGCCACGTTTACGAGATGAGGAAACAGGAAGCTACAGAGACCCTGTAACTTACCCAGTGGCTAAAGAAAATGCTTATCCAGTTTACTATTTTTTCTTAGAGAAGATGTGGGTCAAGGGCTTGGGTTTTAGAGACAGAAACTTAGGATTCGAATCCTGACTCTCTCGAACATTCTCTGTGTAGCTCTTGTCAAATTATTTAGCCTTTCTGTTATTCGTGGTCAAATAATAGTACCACTGCATGTGCCTGTTGAAGGGGTCACATGAGTTGCAATTTGGTGACATTTTAGAAGTGCCTGGTACTCTGTAAGTTGGTACATCATCAAGTATAATGTCTGTGGGTACAGACTTGGACCAGGTTTGTTTTAATGCCTGAAGATACAGGTTCTAGAGAGCGATAGGGCAGGGTTCTCACAGAGGCTTGAGGTAGGCATGGCACCATCTTGACTCAGTTTCTCCTTATCAGGTACAATACAAGAGAGGCCATGATGAGCGCGTCTCCACGTTCACTCCAGTGGCAGACACTCCCGAGCTGCTACGGGCCAAAGCTGGGGGACAGCTTCAAAATGACGTAAGAAATGATGCAGGAAAGCCAGGGAGATGGATCAGTGGACATTTGACACACAAGCATCAGGATCAGAGTTTAGATCCACACAACCCTTACAAGAACCAGACAAGTGTGCTGCCTTGCCTGCAGCCCCAGAGCTTTGAAGGCAGAGACAGCAGATCCCGGGACAAGCTGGATAGCTAGACTAGCCAGAATTTAAAAGCATCATGTTGAATGAGAGACCCTGCCTCCACACATGAGGTGGAGAGCATTCAAGGAAGATGCCAAATGTCAGCCTCAGGCCATTCTATGTAAGCACACACACACTCAAATGAGCAGGCACTGTGCGTACTCCCCTTCATGTGAACACACATACACATACATGTGTACCGCACACACATACACAACACATGATTCAGCCTAATGCACGATTATCCTTAAGACCCCTTTTTGTTATCTGGAGGAGAGGGCAGGAAAAATGGAGGGAGAATCCTAGTCCTACCCAGGTACCAGGAAGAAGCTCCTGAGGACAATGCCATAAGTCATCCTTCACAGGACTTGCAAAAATTCTTTAAACAAAAGCCATTCCATTATATCTGAGTGGAGCCAGGCATATCAGATGCAGATGAGAGAAACCTTCCCAGCCACTGCAAACCCGAGAGGATGCCTTATGAAGGGGCCACCATGTCCCTCTTCTCAGCCCTCGAGTTCCATATTGTGCTAAGTCCACGAACCCAGTGTGGTTCCCAGTGGAAGGCTGGAGCACACACCCAGCCCCCCAACCCCAGCCCCCCCAACCCCAGCCCCACAACCCCAGCCCCACAACCCCAGCCCTCCAACCCCAGCCCTCCAACCCCAGCCCCACAACCCCAGCCCCACAACCCCAGCTTCGTGCTCAGAAGTGGTCTCCACCTGCCCTGGCTGAGATCTGAGGTTAAGATGCCCACTTCCTCTCCCAAACATGACATCAGCTCTTCAGAGAGAGACTTACTGCTTTGCCCAGCCCCACCCACAGCCCACACCAGGTGCAACTCCAGGATGTGCCAAACTCCACACTGTTTGTCTTCAGGAGCCAGACATCATGCTGGGTATTGGGAATGAACTGAACGGGCAGATGAGTGTGGCCCACCAAGCTGTAAGCTGTTCTATACATTAAGAACTATCCAAGGTGATAGGCAGGTCTCTCAGATCCTCTAATACAACCGCTGTAGGTCATTCAGTTTTTCTCTTTGTAATTTTCCAGGTGAGGTACACGGAAGACGGTGGGCAGCAGAGAGGGAAAGGCAGTTTTCCTGCTATGATCACACCAGCTTATCAGATAGCCAAAAGAGCCACTGAGCTGTCGAGTGATGTAAGTGCCTATGATTGTGTTGTCTTGTTGAGGAGGAAACAGGAAGTTAACCTGGCTTGGGAGGTCCGACTTCCTGTCTGTTTTTATAAATTCCTAAGAGACAAGAAGTACCTTCTCTTCATGGTTGTTGATCATTTTCCCTGTGACAATGACTTGCTATTTCTGTCTGTGGTGTCCTCCTTAGACCTAAGCAGAGATCGAAGACACCATAAAGCATTGGTTTTTACTTTTGTGGCTCCTATATTGGGACTCATTGAGTTTTTTTCTTATTCCAAACAGGTGAGGTACCATCAACAATATAATAGAGAAATGAAGGGAGTGGCTAGTCCTGTCAGAGCTGAGGGCAGGATGACAATGGACTCTGTAGACCGATGTGGTCAGGTACATGACACTTCTGGGAGCTGGTCTTCTCCAAGGCCAGCT
Source organism: Rhynchomys soricoides (assembly GCA_019843965.1). Lineage (NCBI taxonomy): Eukaryota > Metazoa > Chordata > Mammalia > Rodentia > Muridae > Rhynchomys > Rhynchomys soricoides. The sequence continues at coordinate 4,725,009 of JADRCH010000089.1, forward strand.
GTTTGTTCCCTACAGCTGTGACAGCCATGGATGTGTGATCGGAGTCTGGACTTGGTGCAGGCAGTATACAGAGAGCTCATCTCATCTGCTTAGGTGACAGATCCCAAGTCCTTAAAAAAGAAAGACAACCTATGGTGGCTTGGCCAATAAGAAGACATTCCCATCTGTTCGTTGGAAAACTGTAACTAGGAATCTGATCAGTTGAGTTAGGTCATCACTGCGTGAGTACTGACAGGAATCAAATGCATGTCTTCAGGGGATGTGCAGATAGTGGAGTGGGTAAGAGTGGCTGTAGTGTCAGTAGGAAGATTTCAGTTCAAATCTCCACCATCCACGTTTTAAAAAAAGGAAGGAAGGAAGGAAGGAAGGAAGGAAGGAAGGAGCTGGCCATTACCATCCATGTACAACTAACTTCATTGCAGGGTGGAGAGATGGGAAGTGCTGGGGTTTACTCGCTGCCAGCCTAGCTCCAGTTTCAAGGAAAGACCCTGTCTCAAGGGAGTAAGGTGGAACATGATAGAGCAGGATACTGGAAGTCTTCCTCTGGCCTCTGTACCCATGCATACTGCACACACATGTGCACATTCAGAACACACGCGCACACACTGTACCCATGCATACTGCATACACATGTGCACATTCAGAACACACGCGCACATGCGCACACACGCGCACACACACACAGCATTTCTCTAAGTCACAGGAATTACTTTCTTAGGAAGTAAATATATCACCTAGGTTGCTAGATAAAGTGGTATATTCTACAATGTGCCCCATTCCATTTTTTCAATGGGTCTACCTCAGGTCATGGAGTAGAAAGGTCAAGATAACACACTCAGTGTGACTCATTCACACTCACACTCTTGTGGTACTAGAAAGTCATCGTGACATAAAGGAAGCGCTGTGCTTTTACAGTCGCCGGTAAAAATATTGGAAGTGTGTGGGAGGGAGAGTGTGAATGAGTGTGTGAGTGTGTATGTGTGTGTGCACGTGTGTGAGCGTGTATGTGCATGTGTGTGTGTGAGTATGTGTGTGAGTTATGTGAGTGTGTATGTGTAAGTGTGTGTGTTAATGATACATTCAATGAGGTTAAGTGGTATTTTTCTTAATTATTTGGCGGCATGCATGAAGTATATAACAAACCACAAAGAATTGATTCCTCCTCTTTAAGAAAACCAAGTCACCACAGGCGGACATGTGCCCACGTGAGTTTTGGAATGTATATGAAGATAAGTCTTGAACCCTTTGCAAAAGTGTCTGCCTGAGCAAGAAATGCTTAACTTTGAATTTAAAAGGCAGTTTAATCAAATCATACAAGCAAACTACGGGCATCTCGTATTATACTCAGTGAGATACACTCTTACTTATAGTTTAGAAGAGGCAGAAAAACATCTATGAAGCCGTTTTATTTAAAAAAAGTGTGTACATGCGTGTGCGCGTGCACACACACACGAACACACACTCCTCACCAGCAGGAGCTAAGTGTGATGTCTGACATCTGTAATCCTAGAACTTGGGAGGCTGAGGCAAGGAGGGTTGCCATGATTTTGGGCCTGGAAAACAGAGTGAGCTCCAATCTAGTCTGGGCTACATAGTGAGATCTTGTCTCAACAAACAAGCAAAGAAACAAACAAAACAGAGCAGGAAACTCTTGCTTTTATTTTTGGCAAAAATAAATAAATAAATAAAAATCCGGTCTGTATTTTCACCGTCTTCCCACTCCTAGTTAGAACACACACATAATTTCATTTGTGTCCACCCAACGTGGAAAGCCACAAAGCCTGTTACCAAAGAAACTTAGAACCTTCTCCCCCTCCCCCACCTCCAAAACATAGCCTTTTCACTGATTATGTTTGACCCAGAGCATTCTGGGAGCCAAGCAGAAAGGAGGGCTTAATCAGTTTTCATTTGGGGAGAGGGTCAAAAGGGAGCCTGGATGCTAAGTTTGGCCCGTAGCTGAAATGTAATTCGGTAGTGTTCTAGTAGGCCCTGGTCATTAGAGCACGTTGACTGCATTGTCCAGTCTTGATGACAACACACTCAAGAATCGAGCGCATGGAGTTGGCAAGACCACTGGGGCCAGGGAGTAGCCAGCATTAGTGTGGGATGGTGCATTTTGAATATTTCCCACTACATGATATAGTTTACGTATGTATGCATGTGTGCATATGTGTATGTGTGCATGCATTATGATATAGTATATGTATGCATGATATATTGTATGCATGCATGTTATAGTTTATGTATGTATGCATATATGCAGGTGTTCATGCATGTATGATATAGTGTATGCATCTATGTATGCATGTAAGTATGATATAGTGTGTGTATGTATGATATAGTGCATGTATGTATGTAAGTATACATGTATGTATATATGTATGTATGTATGTATGTATGTATGATATAGTGGTCCAGGCTCCAAGCTCTAGTGTCTTATTCACCACATGTACATACCAGGCAGTCAGTGGAATGTCCAGTGTGGATGTGCTTTTCTACGATCAGTCTCTAGAGCTATCGCTGCTGACCCCACCCATGCCAGGAGGGACACGTGACTGATCAAAGTTTTTGATTGACTCATCAGGTTTACTCAGAAGAGTGTGATGGACCCAGGGGAAAGGGCAGTTTCCCGGCCATGATCACTCCAGCTTATCAGAACGCCAAGAAGGCCAATGAACTTGTTAGTGATGTAAGTACTGGCAGAGCCACTGAGGTGTGGATTATGGGATGCTGACAGCCACACTTGCTGAAAGCCATGTACAGGTACATGTCCTAGAGCCAAGCAAAAGCAGACTGCTAGCCCAGCCTCTGGTCCAAACTCAGAGTGTCTCATTGATCTGTTCATAGACTTTGATTATGTTATCTGTTTGCATGGAAATGCAGTTGGACAAACTATACTGCTCATTTAGGCCATTTTCAAAAAGTACAAGTGTTGGCGCAAGCAGATCAGCTGGGATGAGGTGAGCCTTTGCCAGAACGCCAGTGTGAAATTGAAGGGAAAAGCTCACTGAAGGAAGTGGTGTTTTATCAAATTGGGTGTGACCCAGCGAGCAATTTTATTTAAAGAATGTTAGGCAGCTGGCAGTTGGTCCTCGAGAGACAGGGGGCTATAATTAAACTTGGTAGAGCGCGGTGCTCACCGCAGTTCTTAACATGCCAGCCTGGACTCGGTCCCTAGTGTTCATTCCACCCTTATCCCCTTCTTCTTTCTGCCACTGTTCAGTGAGTACCTGGGTACATGGGTCAGTGCCACCTTTGCCCTGAGATGGGAAGTGCAAGACGTTACTCCTTCATCTGAGACACTGCAGAAATGGTGTTGAGATGAGGGCAGAATGCAGTTGGGTTTTATGCTCTTTGCCATGGTAGCCTGAAGAACTTGCCTCCTGCCTGCAGGCAGTGTAGGAGTGCAAAGAACGAGAAGGGTGTGGACAGAGCCAGGGACAGTTTTAGCATGAAAAGTACCAAGTGGTGTCTAGATTTACTAAGAGGTTTTAGAAAGCCCATAGGAAGTTTCCTTCCTTTAGAGAATCCTACTGAGTTCATCTTAACGTGGCAACCACAACTCCAGACTCTCTTGGTGTGTTTCTTTCAGATAAAATACAGGCAGGACTTCCATAAGATGAAAGGTGCAGCACATTTTCACTCCCTTGCAGCCCAGGACAACTTGGTTCTCAAGCGAGCTCAGAGTGTGAGCAAGCTTGTGAGTGAGGTGAGTAATGGGAAGAGCTGCACTTCTGTACTGCTCCCCCTTTCTCAGACAGTGAATACATGGCCTTGTTTAAAAATAACAAAACTGGTTGTGGCATATATCTATAAACACACACACACACACACACACACACACAACTTGACAGATAGGGCAGGAGGGTGAGGAGTTCAAGGCCACTCTAGGCTACATAGTGAGTCAGAGACTAGCCTGTGCTACATGACATTCTGGCTTAAAACAAATAAACAAAATGGAACCACACAGACTGACCTCCTGTTGCCAGTTTCCAGACAGTGCACCAAAGATAGAACCAAACAAGTGAAATCTTTCCCCGTTGGCTCAGAACTTTCTTACTAGATATTCAGAAGTCCCGGTCAACAGATTTGTAGTTGTTAGAAAGAGCACTAGG
>JADRCH010000089.1:4729133-4752148 GCA_019843965.1 Rhynchomys soricoides
GTGTGTGTGTGTGTGTGTGTGTGTGTGTGTGTGTGTGTGTGTGTGTGCAGGTGCTCTCAGAAGCCAGAAGAGGGTGCTATATCCCCCTAGAGCTAGAGTTTTATGCAGTTATGAGCTCTTCAGCTTAGGAACCAAACTCAGGTCCTCTGAAAGAGCTGCAAGCACCCATAACCTCTGAGACACTCCTCTGGCCCCTGCACTTCAACTTTTAAGACCACAAATGGTTACATTAGTGTGGAATCAAAGTCTAGACTGTCTTAAACGCCACATTTCCCTTATCACTGGAGTCAATGCAGAAAAGCTGTGTCTACCACCTGAGTTCCCCTTTCCTTCCAGGCTGGCCTCGCTTCTGGAGGGTGCACGTTGTTTGAACAATCCATGCTTAAGCCTTTCTGAACCAGGACTAGTTGGCAAGGACATATGTCCTGGAGCTCCCTGGAGCTCTAGTGTCCCTTCATAGTGGCTCTTGCCATTTGCACTGCTGTTCAGTACTTGAAGACTTTGAGTGGCAGCTCTGACAGTGGGAAGAATTTGTGGCTATGAAACATGCTCCTGTGCATGTTCTCTGTGATGCTAACGCTGAGATGTAAATACCTTAGAACATTCTGTTACTTCTAATGGTCAGGCCTTAACCTCAAACCGAGCTGATCGGTGACCCTCTGACTTTTAAATGCTCAGAATCATACTTTCCTGAGCCACTTCAAGAGCCCTGGACACTTTGAGGTAGTAAGTTCAGTGCTGAGAGCTTAGGCTCTGCATTTTGATAGAAGTTCTAGGTGATTCCAGTACTCTAGAGCAGATGTCAGCACACTGTGGCCTTAGGGTCAAATCTAGCTCACAGCCCAAATCCAGCTCAGGGCCTTTTCTTTTTTTAAATTAAATAGCTGTGCTTGGGACCTAGCACATCGTCTCTGCTTACATACTGACCTCAGCTCGTAAGGCTCACACTGCAAATGTGAGCACTTGACACAGAGACTGTGTGGAGGGGAAAGTCTGAAACATTTGGTCTATCTTGTTATCTATATGATATATAATAGTGACTGTATCAATATATAATATTAGCATAATATATGTGATATATATGAATCATTGGGCCATCCCTTTTTCATAGGCCTAGAAAAGGAAAGTATCTGACCTGCTACTGATCTCAGGGACAGAAGTAGAACCGGAGTCCGTCGGGTAGGTGGAGGTCAGGGACAGTTCAACCACCCAGGCACATAGAAAAAAGGCCATGCCTTTTTCTGTGACTACACATAACTGATCATATGAGTATCAAGACACATTTATAGGGTCTGGGGAGACGGCTCAGTAGGTAAAGTGCTTGCTACACAAATGTGAGGACCTGAGTTTGCATCCCTAGCATCCAGTTAAAAGCCAGAAATGCTGGTGCAAATTTACAAGTTCAGCACTGTGGGGGTTGGGGGGAAGGGAGAGCAGAGACAGCTATGTCCTAGGAATTTGCTCTCTAACCAGTGTGGCTGAAACAGCAGGTTTCAGGGCCATCAAGAGACCATGCCTCAAACAGTTAAGATAGAGAACAATAAAAAACAGACTCTGTGTTGATCTCTGACCTCCACCTGTGGACTTAACAGTGCGTATATGTGCACACACAGGCACAGAGACACACACACACACACAATTAGAATTTTAAGTCCTGTAATATATTTTATGTGGATGTGCAAGTGCCTGAGTGTATGTTTTTGCACCACGTGCATGCCCAGAGGTCAGAAGAGGCATTGGATTCCCTGGAACTGGAAATCTTCCATGTGGGTGCTGGGAACTGAACCCAGGTCCTCTGCAAAAGCAGTGGCCTCTTAACACCAAGCCATCTTCCCAGGCCCCGATTTAAAATAAGGGTGCAGCTCTAGAGTTACGATTCAAATCCATCGGCTGGGCAGTGTTGGCGCACGCCTTTAATCCCAGCACTTGGGAGGCAGAGACAGGTGGATTTCTGAGTTCAAGGCCAGCCTGGTCTACAGAATGAGTTCTAGGACAGCCAGGGTTACACAGAGAAACCCTGTCTCGAATATCCAAAAACAAACAAAAAAAAAAAAAAAAAGAGAGAGAGAGAGAGAAAGAAAAAGATTCAGGAAAAAGAAAAAGAAAATGAATACAGGGCCTTGCACGTTTATCTATGTATCATATTGTCAGCATTATAGTGAACCTCGCATACTTTTAAAAGGCATAGCTCTCCCATACAGCCGTTTGATCAAGCACTAAAACAATTTGCATTGTGTTTCCTTTGATGAGCCATCCCAAGGCACTTTTTATTTCATTTTGCCCTTGTGATTACCCAGTAAGATGAGCCAGCTCTGTCTCTTCTAGTGGCGCTCACCATTAGCTGCTTTCTGCAATTACGTGGGACTGACTCAGTCTATTTGATAACAACAGCCTCACATCCTGCACCCAGGCAGCCAGGGAACTCAAATACCAGCTTGTCTTAAATTAAAGATGGCCTCTCTTGGAGTGGGCTCCTTTATGATATTGCTTTGTAAGGCATTTCTGTTAATTTCTCTTGATGTGTTCTCAGAGAGACACACATGTAGGTCTACGGTGGGAAGATTTTCTCTGATGGACTTGTCTATGTAGTGGTCTCTCAGTAGAAATAGGGCATGGCTAGCAGTCTGGATGTCACATAAACACCCAAGACATTTTACCCCAAGAGTACCCACGCCATTTCTAAAATAGTATTTTTTTTTTGCCACCATCATTATTGGTATTAATTGAAGCTGTAGGGCAAACACAGAACCCCATACTGGGGAGACTCTCTGTCATGAGTTACACCCCAACCCCCTGTTTTACAGTTCTTGATCTGTGTGAAGCATTAGAGTGTGCCTGTTGTTGAGAAGAACTGTGTATTTATAATTTTCAGGATGAAATAACTTGCTTTATTATTTATTTTTATAAAGGAAAGCATCATACACTTCCAGTATCCTCTGCCCTACTTTAAGTCTTGGGTTAAAAGTTTCATTAAAAAAAAAAATCCCAGTCAGACTTTGGGGATGTTTTCAAGAATGGCTTCAAGGGTGGTTCTGTTTAGCACCTGGTGTTTGGCATTCCAAGGTGGAGTACAAGAAAGGTCTGGAGAATAGTAAAGGTCACAGTGTCAACTACTGTGAGACACCCCAGTTCAGGAATGCGAGCAAGATCTCAAAATTCACCAGCGATGTGAGTTACTACATAAGCATGTTTTGTGAGTTGAGCTTCTGTGTCTCCTGATGGATGAACTTTGTGACTATATCCTTGTGTCTCAGAGAAGCATGGCCTCTCAGGTGCATGGTACATTGAGTTTGGTTAGGAGTGTCTTCTGGGATTAGTCTGTATATTATCAAATGATGTCATAGCCCCAGTGTTCTCCGGCTTGCTCATATGTTCTCAAGGTGGAACTGTGTTTGTGTATCCTATCTGTGTGGTTCAGCAGCTGTTCCTGGTGCTGAATGCTAGCACGGGAGCCTGATGGAGTACGCAGTATCTCTTCTCACTGTGACTTAGCGCTTCTGAGTTAATGTATGATCGCACTTAACATAGTCAGCTGAAGAGCCAGATAACACTTCCCCATTTTACACATGACCAGATGTATGCTAGAGTATCATTTACAAATTCGGGTATTCTCAGAGAAGGTTTGAAGATATATCCATTCCATTTCGATTTTCCTTTTATTTGATAAGCAACGTTTAGGGCAGGACTCATTTTCCTATTGGTTGCCATAGTGATCAATTTTTACATCATAAAATTTGACAGGGATCAGATTCTATTCTTCATGTATAATATCCACTGGGGACTGGCTCAAGACCTCTTGGTAGGCACTACAGCCCTCAGATACCAAGTTCCTTATATAAAATGGTGTAGTAATGGAGCCTAGCCTTCACATAGACTTCAGGTCTCTCCAGATTACTTACAATACCTGATGTATCAATAATGCTACATAAATAGTAATGGGGAATTTTTAAGGGAGAAACAGTAAGAGAAAAGCCCACACATGTTTCCTACAGATACAATAATTTTTTTTCAAATATCTTCCATCTGTGTCTGGTTGAGTCCACAGATATAGATGCCAATGGAGGTAGAGGCCTGGCTGTATTTAGCCAAAGAGACAATCAATAACTTGTAATGACTTGGCTTGTGAATCAGGACCACACAACCAGGGCTTGTTTATTGGTTATCCACTGACAGCTCTACACTCTCACAGCAAATTTTCACTCTGGTGAATTTAAAAGTAAACATGTAAAATTCAAAAGCACATGCAGTCTGCCTCGGTGCTCTCCACGACATGTATTTCTGTGTGCTTTTCTGCTTGTCTTTCCTCAAGTTCTTGAGCTCTTTAGAAATTTAAGTTGTTTAAAAAGTTTTTTTTTTCTTCAGTAGTGCAATCGTGATTATATTTAGACTTAGACCATTAAGATAAACAGTTTACCTTCATCTAGTTGGGAATTTTTCATCAAAAGTTTAATGTTTCCTTGTAGAATAAATATAAAGAAAACTATCAGACTCAGCTGAGAGGCCACTATGACGGAGTCGGCATGGACAGACGCATGCTCCATGCTCTCAAAGTTGGCAGCCTGGCCAGCAATGTGAGTCGAGTTTAAGGGGCAGTGGGAGTCGGCTGGATGGGGTGTGAGGAATTTGGCCAATTCCTTTTAAACCGTCCTTTAAAACTGATTATGTTTCTTATTTGTAAAAACAGACCACCACAGATCTTTAAATGTTGACAAATACAAAGAATTCTAAAAAAGCCTTTAAAACTTTCAGAGGCCCAGCCAGGGCCAGTTAGTGCGCTTTGGCTTGGAGGATCTGTTATCCTTGGTTCAGTGTAATATGATGCTCCACTTCTGGGTGATACGGTAAAATGGACCAGTGCGATTTCTACTGGAAATACGGAGGGATTTCAAAGCTTTTCTGAATGGGAGGTGGTTACTTAGGGGTGGTTCTGTTTTTCTTTGAAGACATGCTGTGGCCATGTAATAGAGTAATGGGGTCACCGGACATCAGGGGTGGCATGGAGACAAGCTCACAGATATGAGAAGACTGCGTTTTAAGCCTCGGAGATAATGAGAACTTATAGAAGACCTATTTCACATTCAAAACATCCGAATGTTGGATTTCCTCTGCCCAAGGACACTGGCGCTGACCGTTACAAAAATAACTGAACGCTCTGAAGTTTTTAACTTTCCGTTGTCTTCACGTTTGCCCAGAAGCACTTTCATTGCGTACCTGTGCATAATTGCTCGCTAAAAACAAAAACAAGAACCTTACAATTAAAAAGAAAGATAAAATAAATGTACTACAGATGGAGATTGACTAAGTTTGAATTAATTAAGAGTTATCCAAATTAGTTAAAGGCAAAAGTGTCAACATAACGTAATTTTCTTTTGAGGTGAAGAAAGTGAATTAATTTTGCTTCTAATTATTTAGAAATATTTATGACATTCAAAGAGGGTTAGGGGAAAGTGGGCGCTGATTCCTGTTTTCTTTGGGTTTTAGGTTGCCTACAAGGCTGACTATAAACATGACATTGTGGATTACAACTACCCGGCGACTGCCACCCCATTCTACCAAACGACAATGAAACTGGTTCCTCTGAAGGACGTGAGTCCCACTACCCTCCCTCTGCTCTATGACTTGCTGTGGAATAAGGCATAGGCAGCAAGATGGGAAGAAAAATCTCACCAATATACGGGAGATCAAAGGGGCTGGGAGTGGGACCTGCCCCTCCTCTGGGAAGTCCAGGCATGCATGACTAAAAACTCACTTTCTAGGTCAAATTTGGATGATTCTGCTCTTGTCTTGAAAATATCCTAAAGTTCAAATTCTCCTCTCAGAATTTGGAGAGCTACATCTGCCGGACACATTTACAATAATTATTCCAGAGCAATGATGACTTTAAAAAAAAAAATTAGAACTTAGCACGTTAAAGATAAAGTAGGCATATATTAAGAGCGAACGGTAGTGTCAACTATACCTTTTTTTCAGGGGCATGTTAGTAAACATAGACAGACAGACAGCAGACAGATAGATGAATAGCTAGATTCCTCACTTATTACAGGAGTTAGCCTATGTATGGCTTAGCATCCCAAACAAAATAATACAATCAATTAAAATTATTATTTTGGTATCACAATAATTTTATTACATGCTCAGTATTAAAATTCTAGAAAATACAGGGAAAAAGCATAAAGAAAAAGATAAAATAATTCACTCGCTTAAAAATAAGTTGACCTCATACTTAGCCAGTGAAGGCAATCTTTAGTATACTAACTACTTAATAGATTAAGTAATTCTGCGTGTGCTCACTGACTGTCCAAGGTGCTTCCCTCCAGCCCCCATGGGCTCAGCACATACATACAGTGAGCAGCTGGGTTTTCCTGCTGGTAGATAGGACTTCACCTCTTTCCCTCTTTTTTTGCTGAGCGTAGATGTGATGAGATTGGTTGTGCTGGATCTGAAACCGTGTCTAGACCACCAAGGAGTAAGAACTGGTAAATGACAGCCTATTGGGTGAACAGGGCTTTGCAAAGGTGAATGAAGCAGTCAATGAGACCCAGCAGGGCAGGAGAGATCAAGCTTTGTGCATCCCTTTCCCAAGGAGCTGTGTTAGGTTGACTCCTTGTTGTATCCTAATGAAACCAAAACATCTTTGGTTTTGGTCCCAAATACTTCATAGGCTACTTAGCAATTAAAAGTAAAATCGTGCGTGTGTTTTTAAAATCGGGCTCTAGAGACCAAGCCTAGTTATTAGCACAAATAAAATGAGATAGATTGCTATGGCTTTGTATTCCCATTGTAACATCTTCCTCTACTACAGGTGTGTCTGTAGGACCCTCCATCAAGGTCTACACCTGTATCACTCTAGCTAGCTCAGGATTAAACTGGACTGCAATAGACATTGGGTTTAGAGATAGCCTCTAAACTGGCAGCATATGAGCCATGCCCAAGCTGTTACTTGTTTGCTGTGCCTGTGGGGAAGGAAAATCAAAATCCAAAGGGCTGCTATGCCTTGTGTAGCAGAAATCAGCCTGGACTGAGTCTGGGCTGATCTATAAGTGCCTCTTTCCTTCCTTCCTCTTACTGTCTTGGCTCTGGTGTATGTTTGAGCAAATTAGTCCTAATGTAGATTATTAACACTCAGGAAGTGGGAAATCCATTCCTTTTCCTGGAGAGTTTGTGGTCTTGCCATCTGGTAGCCTTAAGGTGGTAAAATAGCCATGAAATTAAATATAGCATGTGTCCTTAATTAGAGAGCATTCCTGTAGATAGGCTTGTATAAACACTAATAGAACTAAACTGGGACTCTATCTTTAGCATAGAAGCTTTCAGTACGTGGACTGAAGCAGTGGCCAAACGTTTGTGAAATTAACCATGGAGGCTGTTAATTATGTCCTGCAGAGAAAAGTAATTGTGCTCAGTGTGACATATTTAGTGCAGAACTATCAGGAAGAAATGTGCTATTTTAAAAATATAGGTTTTTTTGTGACATTTTTTCATGCCTAGTTCTGAATCCTAATAAGACTCTATTATGAGTTGATAATTTTCCCTCTGAATTAATGCATTAGACCATCGCAGCGCTCTGATCTCATTAGCAGTTGACATTGAAATGACTTCATATCTCCAGTTTTCCCTATACACTCCGGATGTACAGTTTTTTCTCTCCTTGAATTATTAATGAAAAAGCAGCAAAGTGATGGTCTTCAAACCCAACAGAGCAGTCAGCTCTGTGCCGGAAGGTTTGGCGTGTCCATATGTGCTGTTTTAAAGACAAATTTATCTGTCATTTGTTTGCTCGTGGGATAGATTTCCTGATCTCAATATAGAAGTCAGAGGGTCCTCCGTGGTGAATCCTGTCCATCTGTAAGTAATTGTCCCAAGCACTCCAGGTAAACTGGGCTTACAGACGACAGACTCAAGGGCACAGCCTGAGGACCACTCTTCAGGTGGCCTGGGATGCCAATCTCAGCTCTCAGTCCTCACTAGCTAAGCAGCTTCTGTTAGTTTTCCCTGCTTCCCTTCCACAGTTCAAGGTAGGGGTTATGGAGGGACGGCTGGGGGAGTAAAGGAGTTAGGATGTATGGAGCACTTGGAGCCATGAGATGTGCACAGCAAGTGCCTTGTGTTGGTCAGAATTGCTAGGATCAAACATGGAGTGGAAGGAAGACCTAGAATGGATAAGCTAGAAGCCAGCACAGCCAAGGTGGCTCTCAAGTTTATTTCAGGAGTGAGCCTATGAACAGATTGGCATCCCATACATGTTGGTGGCTTTTAAAAATAGACTTACTTGCCAGCTCTTTAAATGTCAGTGGACTTGGAGCAGGTCCATGCTGGGAGTTTGCAGTTGGCACGGCTGTGTCTTGCCTAGAAGATGTCAATTGCAGCCTATCTTCCTGACTTCTGGCATTTCCGGCTCGCTTTTCTGCAGAGCTCCCCGAGTCTTGGAGGAGATGGTATGCATGTCTCACTTATGATGAGCATGCATCTATTGCTTAGCATCTTGTGTGTTCACAACTCTTCACTTACTACCCTTCACCAGGGAGAGAAGCTCTTCTGATTAAGGCAGAGAGCAGCACTGTCTGTGGGTATAAGCATACATACTTAGACGTCAGCTTAATATTTTGTCAGTTTAGATAAACTGCACTCAGTCCTCACCCCCGGGCCTATGATCTCAAGGCATCACCGTGGATCGTTTGACCCTGTTTATAGGAATGGATTCCCTCAAATCCAGTCATAGAGTTGGACAAGAATAGGCCTAGCAAAAGTCAGGCAAGAAGGAAGATGGTTTCGGGGGTGGTCTGTCTCTCTCTGTTGAACTGCTTACTACTGATAAGATTCAGGGAGAACATGGGGATCACTGCCTTCAGTTGTGTATCTACTGGAGACCACAGAGGAGCCAAGTGATAGCGTCATTGACTGGTGCTTCCAGGTGACCCTAGTTAAACTAAGTGGGTCATAAAATAAAAGCAAAAATCATGAATTTGGGAAAGGGTCTGCTGAGGATGGGGATGGAGGGATTGATGGGCGTGGGAGGGAGAGGTGGAGGGGGGTGGGGAAGAGGGGGATCGGAATACACCATACACAAGTACGAAATGGTCAGGTAGCAAAAATAATCAGTTAAACACTCTGTAAAAGGAAATGTTTAAAACCAAATTTAGAAAGTTCTCCGTCTTGGAGTTGTGTCTTTAGAAGTGACAAGATGCTGTGGAAAATTTTAAAGACTGAGAAAGTCTTCAAGAAATGGTCATGTTAAAGCTTGCTCAAACCAGGATTTTATAGATCTGTTTTTTAAACTTGTCAACGATGTGTGTATACATTTTCCATAAAGATGCTTTAAAACATGTATACGTCATGGGCATTTAAACTGAGCGAATGAACACATGCATTGGCTTGGAAAATGGCAGTGGTTTATACAAGAATGTGGGTTTATAGCTTCTTGGTAACAACCGGAAAACAGAGCCACTGTGTGCTGACTCAAGAGGCCATGTGAGCAGCCCCAGCAGAGAGAACAGTGGGTAGTAAGATTGAAGTGACGCACTCTGGCATCCTGAATGGGTTTGCTGGACTTAGAGAGTCCAGGAGATGGGGAGGCATTCACCAGGGAGCTGCCACTATCAGCACAGCGTACGTAGGTGGTAAGCATGAGGTACGTAGGCATCTGGAATGTGGGTGGGCAGGGCTATGTCTAATTTGGCTTGTTCTGCACAGACTCCATGTCTGTTGAAGGATCGAATGAATGACTAAGAGGGAGTGGCCAGACAGGTTGAATGGAAGAGGAGGGATGAGTTTACTTTTTACTCTTTTCCTTGGGTTGTAGGAAAGTGAAATTGTGAGGGGGTGTAGCTAGCCAGGGCGTCACCCTTTGGCTTTCAGCTATTCCTCTTGCCATTCTGAGCAGGATAGGGGGCTTCTTCTTGCTCATCTTAGTTGCCTCCCACGTTGTGGACCCTCAGGCCACAAACATAAGCCTTGATGTCTTTTATTCAGGCTCCCTTCCTTCCACTCTGAATCTCAGTCAGGTGCATGTAGGGGAAAGGTGCGGGCTGGATGAAAGTATATTTGTGTACAAATGGCTGGTGACACTTTATTCCTTCAAAAGTAATCTGCAGTTTCAAAAATGAAATCTAGCAGCCCCAAGTTTCTAGAAGTAGGAGAGCTGGTAGATTGGCGACTCTGGCTCCTCTTCTTCCAGGAAGATGCTGAAATATGGCAGTCTCTTTGGGGTCTTGGGAAAGTGGGAGAGAGGGCCAAACAGCAGCTGGTGTACATGTGTGCAAGCGTGGACACATTAGGACAGCGCTTCAAGGGTCATTGGTGTTTCTTTGCATCTTGCTCAGACACACACATAAGGGCTAGGGCATCACTCTGGGAGAGAGCTCACCCAATGGGCACAAGGCCCTGGGTTATCCCTGGCATGGCAAAGGAATAACAGATGGCACAAGTATGACACTGGTTGGACTTTTGTCCTGCCTTTATTCTCTGTGTTCTCTCTCTCTCTCTCTCTCTCTCTCTCTCTCTCTCTCTCTCTCTTTTTATTTTTCGAGACAGGGTTTCTCTGTGTAGCCCTGGTTGTCCTGGAACTCACTCTGTAGACCAGGCTGGCCTTGAACTCAGAAATCTGCCTGCCTCTGGCCTCCCAAGTGCTGGGATTAAAGGTGTGCACCACCACTGCCTGGCCTATGTTCTTTTTTCAAAGTACATCACTTCTATGTGTTAGATATACAGCAAAATAACATTATATATTCATCTGTACATACATCTTGAATTTTTGTCAAGATGCATCTCATTTTTAATTGTGTGTATGTGCCTGAATGTGGGCATGTGCTCCTGAGTGCCAGTATCTAGGGAGGTCAGAGGCATCAGATGCTCCCAGAGGCCAGTGGCATTGGATACTCCCAGAGGCCAGGGGCATTGGATGCCCCCAGAGGCCAGGGGCATCGGATGCTCCAGAGGTGGCGTTATTGTGAACCACTTGACTTGGGTGTTGGAGACTAAACTCTGATCCTCTGCAAGGCCTGTGCATGCTTTTACCACTGAACCATCTCTCCAGCCTTTTGATGGTTTTATAAGATGACTCTGTGTCCACTTTCACTGGCAGTGAGCCTCAAGATGGAATTACTGGGGCAGAGGTTTTGTGTATGTCCTCAAATGCTGTTCCAGATGCCAGGAGCTGTTAGGAAAGTCTCTACGGTTTCCATCGCTACCTTGTCCCTGCCAACAAGTACTATCACCAGTGACTTTCCTTCTATCTCTGTGGGTGGGGAAGGGAGGCCATTGCTGCCGTTGGCCATGAGAAGGCGGTGTGTTTCCTGTGTCCACTGCAGAGTGAGCTGATCTCTGCTATGTTGCTTCTCTGTGTTAGTCAACCTTCCATGGATGGACCACTTTTCAGTCTCTGTGAGCTTGGCGTGTCCCTTGGTATCCAGTTAGGAGTTTCTCTTCTTTTTCTAACTCTCCGAGAATCGCTACAATTGTGTAAGGGAGTCACGCACATCCCAGGGATGACAGCGAATGACATTTCCTGTGCCTGTTTTTGCCCAGGTCAACTACAGGCAGAACATTGACAGACTGAAGTTCAGCTCGGTGACAAACACGCCACAGATTGTTCAAGCTAAAATCAACGCCCAGCAGCTGAGCCATGTATGTAGAATGCCCCTGCCCAGCTGGGAATTTTGCAATTGCCGTGAGGCCTCTGGACAGCTGACCCCCAAGGATTTTACCTTTACTAATGCTGTAATGTGTTGTCACGGCCAAGAAATGGTGCCCTCCTTTCAAACATTTTATTATGGAGGATGTCAGCGTATGTCAGAGCATATTGAAACCTTGAGTACCAGCTTCGATAACTATCACTCACAGCCTGCCCTGCCACATGTGTATGCCTGGAACCTCCACCTTCTCTATTATTTTGAAGAAAACCCAAGATACCATGTAGCTTCATCTGTAAATATTTTATTAGGAATCTCTAAAAAGTAAAAAGAATGAAACATGGTTTTACAATTTTGATATGGCACACCAAAAAAAAAAGAAAAAAAAAAAAAACCAAAAAAAACAAAAAAAAAAAAACCCCAAAAAACTAACAGTAATCTTAACTCTCCCCAACGTCCAAGGTCCAGGGTTAAGTTTTGAGTGACATCCTCACAGATGACATTGTTGTCTTACCCATGTGTTTAGCTCTTTGGGGCACATGTGATTCAAGATGTGCATTTTGTAACTGCACATAATCAATATTACTTCTGATAATACTGATTTTTGATCCCTGGCACGTCTAGCCTACCTAGAGCAAAGCATTCAGCACCATAGTAGCTTACAGCTATCTTGCAATCTCACAAACTTGCATGTGCCCTTGAGTTATTTAATTTTTCATTTGACATCTTCTATCTGTTAAAACTCCCCCCAAGTCACAGGCTTTCTTGTAAACAGCCTTTCCCAGGGACTCCCTCGCTGCAATTGGAGGGACGTGGGAAACAGAATGTTCTCCCCAGGGCTGTCCTCCTGTTGCCCACAAACCTTGCAGACCTATTTTAAATCCAACAGGTAAATTACCGAGCTGACTATGAGAGAAACAAGCTGAAGTACACATTGCCCCAGGATGCTCCTCAGCTGCTGAAGGCCAAGACCAATGCAGAACTGTTCAGTGAGGTAAGAGCAAGCTGGGGAGCGCTTGACTTGAATGTAGAAAGAAGCAGTCAAACAATCAGGGCTTACTTGCCTCCCAAGGAAGAGTCTTCTAGGGCATTCATCACAGTGAGATTTAGAATTTTGGCATACAGTCCCTCTGCACATGACATGTGAACATGCAGACACACGCATGGTCTATGAATATGCAGACTTGTCACCAACACCATTATCATTTCGGTGACTGACTATCTGACTTGTGCATGGAGAGATCTTTAAGTTTCAAGAATAATCTTGATCCGATCAACAAAGACACAAGGAGTCACAGGGTGGACTGTGACTAGGCCACTAGTCTAGATGGGAGTTATGGGGCAGGAAAATGAAAATCAGGGACATCTTGTTCTGTACAAGACTGCTCTGTGTTGAGGCGGAAGATATGATGTCATAAATATGACTTGTTATGGAGCACAGCGTGCGTGAGGGTACCTCCCAGCATTTTTTGCCATGGGTTTTGATATGAGACAGACCCAGATTTAGAAGTCATGCTGAATTTTGATCTGCATGACCCTTCAACTTGTGTGAAGATTTGTAGTTAGTATCTATAAAGCATTTAGGAAGGGACCACACACAGTGGCTGTTGCAGGCAGCATCAATCCCTTGAATCTTTGCAGTACCACACAGCCTTAGGATTTGCCTTCAAGCTCCATACGCAACTTACACTTCCAGCAGCTAGAGAACGATAATATGTATTTTGCAAATGGCTAGCCACAGCTCAGTGCGGTGATTGCCCAAAGCCATATGACCAGGCAAAGAGGGGTCTTTGTCCTGTCTGGTGAGTGGCCCTAAGGATCAATCAGTGTTAACGATTACTGTCACAGTCTTGACAATAATAGCCAAGAGTTTCCGCCTGCCAACAATAGAAGAAACCAAGTTGGCTTTAAAGAAAAATTCTGTAGCAGCGCCCACTCACCTGAGTTTGTGTTTGCTTGTCAGGTGAAGTACAAAGAAGGTTGGCAGAAGACAAAGGGGAAAGGATTTGAGATGAAGCTGGACGCCATGTCTCTGTTGGCCGCCAAAGCCTCGGGGGAGCTTGCTAGCAGTGTAGGTTCTTCTCGTTAACTCAGTATTGTGTAAGGTATAAGGAACAGCTCCAATGTGATGCCAGCTGCCTGCTGGAGAAATAATGACCGTTAACATTGTAAACATCGCAACCCTTTAATCTTCTGGGTTTGAGAAAGATGGAGGGGGCACTCCCCCCCCCCCGCCAGAATTGTTCTCTTTGTGTTTGTTCCAGTCAGAGTCCCTTCTATGGCAGTTTCTCTCTTGCTCACACTAGACTTTCTTTTTCCTCTTAAGATCAAATACAAAGAAGAATATGAAAAAACAAAGGGTAGAGCCCTGGGGACCATGGACTCCAAGCTTCTGCATTCTCTGCAGGTGGCCAAGATGAGCAGTGAGGTAACCTTCCTCCCACCCCCAGCTCCTAACTGTCAGTTGTGTTTAAAAGTTCCTCCTGGACTAGCTTGCCTTTTTGTGCCTTTTTGCTGACTTCCACCTGCAAGGCTTTTCTCTCCTGGCTTATATGAGGAACTTGCCCGCTTTCTTTATTTTGCACAGTGTTCTTTGAAAGTATGTGAGGTGTATGGCCCCGAGGGTGGCAGCGTCTACTTAGCAAGGTGCATAGACGCTTAGAGCACATCTATTTATGCCTCAGATATTTGCCAAGCAATGGCTGTGGGTAAAATGCTGCAAGAGACTGGAGAGTGAGCAGTTCATAAGTTCCCCCTTGCAGAGCTTAGCTCAAATGTGAGAGTGCCTTTGTCCATCTTTCCGCTGCTAAGCCGAATCCTAGAGATGGCACTAGAGGAAAGAAGAGCTCTCTTTGGTCATATCATTCTGGAGGCTCCGAGGTCTGAGGATGAGCAACTATATCTAGTAAAGCTTCATGTTGCTCGGGATGAAAAAAACGGTGTAAAGGGGAGCGAATGAATATAAACCAGAGAACAAGGGCGCCTTTGCTTTTGTTAATAACAACGTGTTCTCATGATGATGAATCCAGCCCCAGGAGAGGCAAGCAATGATGAGCTCGTGAGGGCTCTACCCCCCAAAACAGTTTTACTTGGTACCACCATCACCACCACCACCACCATCACCACCATCTACTCGTGAGGAGTTAAACCTCAACATAACTTTCAGTGGGGACGAATCACTTCTAAATCATAGCAGGGAGTTGAACTGTAAGCTTGTAGGGTTTTTTTGTGATGGTGTTCTGGGTGGCCACAGCATAGCGTTCAAAACATTTGCCAGGCTGATGAAGCATCCCAGGCTCCAGCCAACTTAAATGTCATTAGTTGTAAACAACTGGAATGTCTGGAGATTGATGCTTGTCACCTAGGAAAGGTCATGGTAGGTTGGTCGCAGAGCCACTGGGAAAGGAAGGTTCTACTGGAAAGGATGCCTATGGTTTCCAGTCAAATCTTTCACCCAATGCAAAGCATACACGGTGGTTACATGAGTTTCTGCTCTATCCTTCCTGAGCCAAGCAATGAAGCCATGCAGCTCTGCTGAGCTTACCTGGCATGGCTTGAGGTAAGGGAGTTAGCGCTGACGTCATGACATCATAGAACATGTCTTGGGAAATACATGGTCATGAAGCATAAAGACACAGTAAGAATCGGAGTTGGGCTTTGATTTAAATAGATAATAAATTGGTATATTGAGTATCTATGATCCAAATCCATATGGTAGTCAACGAGAGCGGTAGGAGGGTAGAGTTGGAGCCTAGATCTCTCAATACCTGACACCACGCCCCTCATACTGCTGGGCACTGTCTTTCCTCACCATATGCCATTATAGCTGGTGTCATCACCATCTCTACGACTGTAACTAATGTCATGACTGCCATCCCCACCACCATCAGCCACCATCACTGTTTCCATGGAAACCACCATTGACATCCATCATCCTCACCATCACTGCCATCCTTGTCATTAATGTGTGCCATTTGCATGCAACGTTCCCCATTCTAAGCACAGTTTTGCTCCTATAGCGAGACTCACCAAGACAGTTTCCTTAAGGAAAATGAGTCCTGAGGGAGGCCATTTAACTTTCCAGAGGCTGCCTGGACAGCAATGTGAGTTGCTTTTAAGGGACAGTGGGGATCAGCTGATTGGAAGTTAGGCTTCTTTGACCCTATAGGTGGCACCCTCTCCTGCAACAGCCATACCCAGGGTGAAGTTTGATAAGAGGTGGCCTTAGATGACAAGTGGGTAGGGAACAGCACCAGAATAACTTTGGTAACACTGACTTGGGGCCACCTTTCCAGCAGACAGAATGCTTAAATCTTCTAGAAGCCCGAGTCTCTCTCCCACTCTCTCTTAACTCCTGCGAGAACAGCCAGCCTTTAACCAATGAGTACTGTTTGTTGCATTCAAGGTTGAATATAAGAAAGGGTTTGAGGGGAGTAAAACCCACTTTAACCTGCCCATGGACATGGTGAACCTCAGGCATGCTAAGAAGGCCCAAGCTCTCGCCAGCAACCTCGACTATAGAAAGAAACTGCATGACTATACAGTGCTGCCTGAAGATATGAAAACTCAGTGGGCCAAGAAAGCCTATGGGCTCCAGAGTGAGGTGAGTGGTCACCAGTTGCCGGCCCGGTCCAGCACCTTACCATTAGATGTGCTCTTAGAGTGACTTGAATCTCTGTGTGAGTCCATTGTATAGCTCAGAGAAGAATTAGAGCTGTAACAGGTCCAGGAAAGACAGGTGTAGAGAAATAGAAAGCAGAGGCAGTAGAGACTCAGGATGGGGCTGGGCTTGGAGCCAGTGTGAAAGTCAAGGTGTGCTGGAAACAAGAAGAGCCAAGGAGAAACATCTTGGAAATGGTGGTCAACAGTATGAGACACCACTTTGGGCAAGGCCAACGTGCTTCAACACTAAGGTGGGATGTGTTCATGTCCATAGCAGGGAGTGCTCAGTGGCTTTCTCTCCCAAAGGAAGAGCCGCTGAGGGTAAGTGGGGAGTAGCCTTCTGGGAGGACATTTTGGATTTCCCCATGAAGTTGGTTGTGTCTGACTGTGTGTGTCAGATTAGAGCTTTGTGACATTTCTCCTGCAGCTGCGGTACAAAGCTGACCTGGCCTGGATGAGGGGAATTGGGTGGCTGACAGAGGGGAGTCTCAACCTGGAACAGGCGAAGAAGGCTGGACAGCTCGTCAGCGAGGTAACTTGAGTGTCTGCCCCTGACTCCAAGCGATTCTCAACCTCTGAGTCATGGAGCTATGGTTCCCTCCAGTGCCCTCCCCCACCTCCAGGGCTTTATTCTGAATTCAAGTCAAAGGGCTAGACATCTTCATGTCCGTAACTGCAAAGTCTCCAGAACAAACTGGCTGCCCACTTAAACTTCCTGCAAGTTTTGTTTTGTTTTGTTGATACAAGATCTGCCTATGTAACCCAAGCAGACCCTGGACTCTACATCCCCCTGTTGTGCTTCCTGAGTGCTAGGATTACAGGATTGTGACACTGAGCCCAGCTCCGGGGAAGTATTTTTAAGAAGATTATCAGTTTATTTTAAGAAGTAGTCTTTTTAAAAGATGTACTTAATGTATGAGTGCTCCACTGCATATATATCCACAGAACAGAAGAGGACATCAGATCCTCTTATAGATGGTGGGAGCCACCAAGTGGTTTCTGGGAATTGAACTCAGGACCTCTGGAAGAGCAGCCAATGCTCTTAGTAGCTGAGTCATCTCTCTAGCCCTAGAAGTAGTCTTTTTTAAAGAGTGGTTTTTAGAGACAGGTTTCTTTGTGTAGCCTTGGCTGTCCTGGAATGCCCTCTTTGGCCAGGCTGGCCTCAAACTCAGAGATCCGCCTGCCTCTGCCTCCCAAGTGCTGGGATTAAAGGCGTGGACCATCACCGCCTGGAAAGAAGTAGTCTTATCCAGAGAATCGTTTAGTGTAGAAAGATTGTATAAATTGAGCAATTGAAAAGAGAAAAACCTCAAGATGCTTCAATATCTCCAACATTTTGAACAGGACAGCACAGTTCACAGTTTGCATTAGGCACTAAATTATTGAAAATATCACATAAAATGACCTTAAGTTTATAGTTACCATAGGTATATATGAAATATAAATGAATTTAAATCGGGTCTCATCTTCAAAGCGTCTCTTTATGTACAAATACCCAAACCAACCAAAGGGAGAAAGATCCTTTGAAACCTGAAAGACTTCCCATCCCAAGAAACCAACCTGTGACGTCTTTTTTACACAAAGAACACTTGAATCACAGTCCGACACTTGGAGTAAGTGTCGTCACACTCTAGAGACTTGGACTGGTTCGTTTAATATTGTGGACCCCTTTCTCATGGAAGAATGAGAAGGCTGAGTGAGCTGAGACACTTCCAGACCCCATGGTCTAAACCTGTGCATCTGTTTACTTCTTAGGGAGCTGCTTTGGCAGCGAGCGGAGAGGGACTCTGGAAGGATGTCCCGTGTGGAAGAGGGATTGTGTCAGGAACTTTGGGATCTTCAAGGGGACTCTTGCTTCTGGGCCAAGGAGTCTGAGTCTAGGCATTGCAAAGGGATCAAAGAGCTACCGTTTATAGGCAGATAATAATTCAGCCACCGGTGTAGTTGATGGATCACTCTGAATGATTTGATTCATGGTACAGTGTGTTGGTCACTGCTGTCCTATGCACAGATCCTGAGATCATTCTGCTATGCTCCATCTTAGATACGGGAAGAGCGGACTTAAGTCACGGTCCATTCAGGAGCAGAGCTGCTCAGTACTCAGTGCTCAGTACTCAGTACTTGTCATGAGACTCGGTGACTCCTTGGCAGTATCACATACCCAAGCACATGCTTTCATACTTTATAATTTATTCTCATTTTTCTACCTTACTTACTCTCAAAAATATATTTGGTTTAAAATGTGTAAGTAAGGGAAGCAGTAGAAACAGGAGTTTCACCCAAGGCTCTCATCACTCCGTTCTGTGAACTCCCCCGAGATCTAGGGGTCTAGATCAGGGTGCAGTGGGGGAAAGCGTCCAGGAAGTTGTCCCTACAGTGTCAGAGATGTGGGTGTCTACCTTACTTCCTGTGTTGGCTACAGCTTTCTAAGATCTTTGAGAGGTTTCTCTTATAGTGATTTTCTGTGTGCTAGAATATAGTAGAATGAACTCTTAGCTCCAAAGTAAGGACTCGGGATTTGACCAGTGCCTGTGCTATGGCGACTGGGAAATTCCAGCCACAGAAGGGTCATGTGACTTCCCTCAGTTATGTGGTAAATGAGCTTTTCTATCCAACACAGGAACTAAGGAGGAGAGTCAGCAGTTTCTTTGGAATATTATCTCTAGACTTTTTTTTTTTTTTAAATAAAGGTAAGAAGGTTTGATTTTCTTAGGATTTAAGGGTCCATTATGACGGGGAAGGCATGGTGGCAGAGCAGGAGGCAGCTGGTCCCAAGGTACCACAGTCAGGAAGCAAACAAAGACAGGTGCTGATACTCAGTTCTTTCTTCTGTCTGGATCATTAGTCCATAGGATGGCACCTCCGCACTCGGGGCATGTCTTTCCACTCCCGTTGAACCCGTCTGGAAACATGCTCACTGACACACCCAGAGGCTATGCCTCCTACGTTGATTCTACATCCCAGCAGGTTGAAAAATCAAGTTTAAGCATCTTGCCTATGTTGGGGGTGTGTGTGATTCCTTCTGAATTGGAGTCTGATGCTTGTAGTGAGCTTTCTCTTATGTCTGTGTTTTCCATTTAAAAGAAGGAAACTTGAGCTGTCTGATATTCCTGTCACTGTTTGGCCCTCAGTGGGTACGATACTGCTTCTGCCAAGGGGAGTAGAAGCTCTGAGGCACCAGATTGTGAGCTCCCTACACTACTGCTTCAGCAAGCCATCCACAGAGGCAACTTTCCCCATCCATCTTGGCAACTCCAATGGAAAAGCCAGAGGAAGTTATCTTCAAGAAAGATGAGATGTCCCCAAGGGGAGACAGAATTAGCACACTTGAAAATCTTCCAATCAGTTATTGGCTGTGGGGTGAGGACACAATGCCAACAGACCTCAGAGAAGCAGAGAGACCTACGACCTCTGACCTTCCAGCGGTGGCTTTGGTGCTCCTTGGAGAGTCATGGGGACTCTACGGGCAGTGGGGACACCTATGTGCCTCATGTGCCACTACCTTGAGTCACATGGAAAGAATGATGTTGAAGCATCCGCTTCACCTCAGGGTGACAAAACTTCCTTCATCACTGTCATTGTTGTGCAACTGAAGGAAGTGGGTCTTAGGTCTGTTTAGTGACATGCCCAGTCAGGGAACTTCAAATCTCAGGGAGGTGAGATTTGAAACAGTCTTGAGTCCAAGTTCCTTCCACTTCACCTCTAAAGTCAGACTACCGGTCTCTAGGGTGGAAACACCCTAGTGTGCGCAGTGTAACGCAGAGTTTGCTGAGAAGCACTGAAGTACCCATGCAGTCATTGAAACAGGCTTATGGGAAGCAGAGGCAGGAGGAGGCTTACAGGACTGTAACAGACATAAACTACAGGTTCAGTGAGAGACCCTGTCTCACAAAGCCAGGTGGAGAGTGACCAAGGAAGACACCCAAGACTGACCTCTGGCCTCTTCATAGACATGCACTCATTCTTATATGTACACACACACACACACACACACACACACACACGGAGGCAAACAAGGACAGTCTCAATAGAACGAGGTTCTGTTTTAGGACCTGTAAGAACACCCCTCCTGCAAGGAAATGCTTGAGCCATAAAAAGCACGAAAGTGTATGTGCCTGGGTCTATGGTGGAAGGGGCAACTCCATCCTAACACTACGGTGTACCTTTTTTTGGAAATAGAAAAACTACCGGCAGAGGGCAGATGCGTTAAAGTTCACCAGTGTGGCTGACAGCTCCCAGATGGAGCATGCCAGGAAGAGCCAGGAGCTGCAGAATGCGGTGAGTCCTGGGTTGCTCTCTAGCCAGCAGGCTGCTGTGTCATTGGCCCAGGATCCTCTGGAGACAGCAGCAGGTGCTGTGCACAGAAACAGCTCAGGAGTTTAAGAAAGCTGGACCTGGCAAGGCCCAGGCATCCAGGAAGTCTGCAGATCAGATACACCCTGCCCCCCCCCCCCCCCCCCAGTTGCCAAGACAGACGCATCTGATTACTCCTTGGCTGTCAGCATTTCTTAATTGCCCTTTCTTCTTTCTCTTTAACCAAGACTATAATTCTAGATTAACAGAGGATTATGTTGGAGGAGGATTGGCGTCTGGCCAGGTGCCAGTTGAGTTCTACTAAGGAAGTCAGAACAACATGGTGCCATTTGTATGATGTACAGGCCAGTGCCCACCACTAATTGCCCCAGCCTGTCCTTCCTGGCTTTTCTTCCCACAGGTCCCCCAGATGCTGCACCCCCACCCCCTCCAAAAAGCTGTCAGAGGCAGTAGAAAGCTCCTGCTTGCAAGCATGACTCCAGGGAGGGGAAAAGGACGAGAGAAAATGGATCTGTTTCCAGGGATAAGAGGGCGGGATCACTACCCACTTCCTGGTGTCAGTCCTTCCCAGCCTATGAATGGATCACGGATGCAGGAGGCCGTGTGCTTTCCGCCCAGCCTCCTTTGGCGCCCTCTGGGGGTTGGGAGATTTTTGATGTTTACAGGAATGTAGGTGACAATACATTTGGGGGCAAATGGCAATTCTAGGGAAAAAACCAGGAGGATAGTTGTGAGGTCTCTGTTCCTAAACATTTTTCCTGTGTTGTCTCTTACTGTCTGGTGTTTTACACACACACACACACACACACACACACACACACACACACACAGAGACAAATATATATATACTGAGATGGGGATCTTACTCTATAGCCCAGGCAGGCCTTGAACCCTCAGCAATCCTCCTACTTCAGCCTTCCTGATTTTGGGATTTGTTACACCAATCCAGTGTATAGTGATCAAACCAGGGCCATTAGCATTTCCAATTTTCAGTTTGATTTCTATGTGTTGGGAACCTTCATGTTCTTGGCATCTCTCTCCAGGATGTAAAATTAATTGCTGGAGTCCATGACTAGCCTACACATACACATACACTTATACATATATGTGTGTGTGTGCATCCGTGCAGGTGTGCATGCATGGTTATGCATATATACAATATATGTATGTATGTATGTATATACTTATATATGTATGTATTATGTACATACATATGTATGTATATGTGCTATATAACAGAAGTACCTCTCAGCAGCTATATTTTTGCACCCATCATGCACCCTCCCACCCCCGGTATCCCTGACTCCTGCCCATGTTCTCTCCTTCATTTGTTACTTCTATGAGGTCAGCTTTTTCAGCGTCCACAGACAAGTTATATCTTGTGGTCTTTGCCTGTGCCTGGCATATTGCATTGACTTCAGTGTCCCTGACTCCATCTATGTTGCCCTGGTTGTGATGGACAACCCACCCTGTCCCTTCCTCACTGCCTGACCCTGTTCTCTCTTTCAGGTGGCCTACAAGGCAGGAAATGAGCAATCTGTCCATCAGTACACCATCAGCAAAGACGAGCCTTTCTTCTTACGAGCCCGGGCCAATGCTGCTCAACTCAGTGAGGTAGCCCAAGGGGTGGGCACTGTGAGCTCAGCTCCCCATGTCTCTGTGGTCACCCGATCGCTAAAGCCACCGCTACACGCAGTGTTTGGTTCAACTGTAGTGTATATGGTCGATTCTTTACCAATGCTTTGGGAAAGAGGAAGACAAACCTCCTAGCAATGGCTGGCAGGGTCTTCAGTTACTGACTAGATCATAGTGGGCAGAAGGGTGCTTATTCCAAGAGTCAGCACTGAGTGGCAGAAGGAGAGAAACCCAGTTGTCAACTCCAGACCTTGGTCCTTAGTTTGACCACTTACCAGGGTGCAACCATAGACCAGGTGTTTCCTCTTGGATGTCCATTAGTGAAATGAAGCTAATACCTGCTCTTCCTCCCTGGGCTGCCACGAGGCTTCGGCAAGTGTACGTGCATGATGTTCTTCAGGAGTGTGCACTGTGGTGGCTCCCTGATGTGGCAGTATCCATGGTTGATATTTCAGCCCAGTATGCCTGCTCTTGGCTCTCTATACACAAGCTTCCTAAGTCTCTGTCATCCTGACCTGGGAATAGGCAGGAAGGAGAAACAGAAGACAGGTCAGAGGCTGCACTGCTTTCCACTTTGAAAGGAAGGGAGGCCTTCCAGAACAAAGGCCTTAAAACTTGGAGGAAGAGGTTTTGGATGGAAGGGACAAAGAACGGCCCTAGGACTGGAGGTTGGAGGAAGGATGGTTTAGGAGAGAGTCCTCTGAGCCCTGTGGCTGAGTCCTGTGGCTGAGCCTTGTGGCTGAGCCCTGTGGCTGAGCCCTGTGGCTGAGCCCTGTG
>JADRCH010000089.1:4761313-4781630 GCA_019843965.1 Rhynchomys soricoides
GACGAGTATCTAGTCTCAGGACTCACTTTTCAGACAGCTTTCTCCTTCTGGCTCTCAGATTGACTAGGAATCCATCTAATGTTTGAAGAAGCTCTTTGCCGAGTGCCTTGACCTGAGAACCTCTGGACTTGAGCAGATATTGGGGGAGGGTACATTGGATAGAGCTCATGAGCCTTTTTGACAATGTAAAATGGGACAACCTAGGAAATTGATCAAGGGGATCCCTGGTGTTAGATATGTCTCTTCTCTGTATTGTTCCCTAGTCAGGGAGACACGGCCCTTGTACCCAATCCAGTGACTACCAGGCCAAGAGCTGCAAAGGCATGAGCCAGACTCAGGCATGCTTATTAGATCTGTGTGTGCACGGGGGCAGCATGGACCTGTGTCAGTGTCTCGGGTTGATGGAACAGTTGTGTCGTAGTTGCTCTCCCTGATGATCCTGTGCAAACAGTAGCTTTGAAATGATGGCTGCTGATCTGCCTGCCCCTCTAGGTGAATTATAAGAAAGGCTTTGAACACTCAAAGGCTCACTTCCATCTGCCGCTGGATATGGTAACCTTGGTGCATGCCAAGAAGGCTCAGACCCTGGCCAGCAACCAGGACTACAGACATCCGCTCCCCCAACACACATCCTTGGCAGAAGACCTGAGGCTAAGCTGTGCCAAGAAGGCTCACAAGTTACAGAGTGAGGTAAAGTGCCCAGGCCTCTCCCCCAGGACCCTTCTCCTGGCAGCTCAGTGACCCTCCTGTTCCTCGTGGCTCCTTTTAGCCTCTTTAGGTCAGGCGTCCTAAACTCTTCTTTATCTAGCCCTAGAGCTGACACACTGTTCCAACACACAATTACAGCACTCCTGGGAGAAGAGCCACCATTCCTTGAAAGTTCCTGTTGAATTCAAAGCGATATATTTGAAATTACCTCATTCAATCCCTACAATATCCCTGTGTTCATAGTTCTTACTGTTCAGAGAAATTATAGAAGACACACAGAAGGGAACTCAGTAGTCTAAATCAGGTCAACCGTACCCCAGGGATGGGGTGAGATGCCACATGGGTTTGTGGGTTTCCAGGATTTGTCTCTGGCCTCAGGTTGGCTGGAAAACCTTCTTACTGTTTTATGGGGGGGAACATGGATTGGGGTTAGGCAGTCAGTTCCTGGAGATGTCTCCCAGGGTCCTCTTGGTCCTTGTGAGGTGTCTTCACTCCTCTGGTGGCATGTCTAACTCCTGATGCCTGTTCTGCAAGGCAAGGGGGCAGAAGGGCGTTAGGGAGTCCTGAGGAAATGAGGTGTGCTTTCCTCAAAGACAATGGCATCCCTGGTACCCACCCTCCTCCTCAGCCTGCTAGGTTTGCCTGTTCCAGAAATGTACAGGCAACAAGCGACATGGAGGGCCGTGAGAGCCATGGTTCCACAGTGTGCGCAAGTGCAGTGGTTGATGCTCAGAGCCAGAGTCTGTCACCCTTGGAACGCTGTGCCTGTGCACAGCATTTACTGAACTGTAGTGCTAACTACCAGGAACCTGTGTGCAGCTGTAGGGATGAGGGAGCTGCCACACTCATCGTAGGCCGTTTGTCACTTATGCAGAACCCTGGAGCTTATCCTGTCTGGTGCTCTGGTACCAGTTGGAGGGCAGCACATCCGGTCGGTTGGTGCTTTGCTGGCTGAGGGGAGTAAACTTGGGGACTCTTAACTGTCATTCCAAATCACTCAGGGTCAGGGTTAAAAATACACTTACCCACAGAGGTGCAGACCTGAACGGATCTTTGCCAACCTGTTTTGTTTTCATTCATATTTTTTTCCTTTACTCATGATTAATTAAGACCACCCACTGCTGCTAGCTTTTATTTGAAAGCCTGGTTAAACCATTTGTACATTTGCCCCGAGACACCTGACTTTCTAGCCATAATCCTCTCCTGCATTTAGGTTTGATAGCTCACATTAAAACAAAACTCCACCCGGCATCCCTGTCACAGCTACTCATAGAGAAGTGACAGCCGAGTGACTTCCTTCTGACCCACGTTTTCCCCTGATAAGCCTTTACCGAGAAACATGAGCAGTGTTGTTGAGTGATACCACATGTGTACAGACAGACCCAGGCTGCCTGGAGTCCTAGCTGTGTGCTTCCAGATGGTGTCTGGAGACCCTGGCTTCTCTTGCTTCTCTGTTCAGAGTTTGGCTTTTCTGACGTTTATATGTTCCTCGTAGAATCTGTACCGCTCGGACTTGAACTTCATGCGTGGTATTCCCTGTGTGATTCCTGGATCGCTGGAGATTGAAGGAAGAAAGAGAGCCTCTGAGCTCATCAGCGAGGTAACATGGGACTCCAGAGGGTGACGGTGCCACATCCATGGCAGTTGCCCCAGTGAATGTGCATCCGATGCTCAGGCAGCTGGAGATTAAGCTGTCACCTCTTGTCCTGAGTCTTTGTTCTTACTGAAGTTTTCGATCAGACTAGACTCCACCTAAGAAAGCTTGGTGGGGACTGGGGAGATGGCTCAGGAGATAAGGTTAAATGAGTGATTGTGAGGACCGAAGTTGAGATCCCCAGCACCCACTTACGTAGCCAGGCACCACGGTGTTCATCTGTAATCACAGTTCTGGGCAAGGGGAGACAGGAGGATTCCTGCAGCTTATTGGCCAATGAGTCCAGCTGAAGCAGTGAGTCCCAGGTTCAGTGAGAGACTCTAGAATAAAGTGGGCAATGATAGAGGAAGATACCTAACTGACCTCTGGCATTCATACACACACACACACACACACACACACACACACACACACACATGTACACATGTATCCAGTGCACACACACTGTACACATACATGCATGTACATGCATACATACACATTGTACACAATCATGCATGCACAAGAACATGCACACACATTGTACACACTGTATGTATACACATACTGTACACACATGCATGCATACTGCACATACATACACATTGCACACACATGCATGCACACGCACGCACATTGTACACATTGTACACAAGTATGCATGCATGTGAATACACATACTGAATACACATGCACTCACATGCATGCATACAGTATATACATACAGACACATATTACACACATACTGTATACACACATGCATGCACATGCATACATACACTCAGCACATAAGCATACATACACAAACACGCATACAAGAATATCAAGTCAGCTGATTCATGAGCCCATAAGATGCACTTTTCCTAGGTCCTTTGAAGGGCAGCCCTGTGGTACAGTGAAAAGCAGGAAGGCTTTGAAACCAACAAATAAGGCATTGAAATTCTCGGTCAGCTCTCATCTGCTTTGTGACCTCAGCCTAGTTACCTGCCCTTTCTGATCCCCAGCTTCTAAATTAGTCACATGGGGTTATACAGTGCGCCTCTGTCCAGCTTTTGTAAGGATTGACACTGACTTAAGCCTGGTGTTTCTCTGACAGCTATGTTTGAGATGGCAGCTATGTGCTTGCTGATTAGTTGGTAAAAAAGTAAATAGATTCAGAATGCTAAGCTCTCTAAATGCACGGGGACCCTTACTCACCTCATGATGCTTATGGTGGACTCACGGACTGGGATGGGGATAGGAATAGAGAAATAGATGTTATCTCAAGCCTACCAGCTAAGATGGGTGGACAGTACCCTGTGGGAGCTCAGGAGCTGTGGGCTCTGCATTCCAAGAACCGTCTCTACATCAAAGCTTTCCACAGCCCATGTCCTTTAGAGGTCTATGTGGATCTTCAAAGAACCCATAAAGCCAATGGCTTTCTGAGTCCTGGTGTAGGCAGGTAGGGCATGTGTGTTTGTGTGTACATTTGTGTGGATGTGGACATGGAGATTAAACGTTGTTTCTCAGGACCTAACCTTCTTGCTTTTTGAGACAGGGTCTTTCCATGACACAAAACTTTCTAAGTAGTCTAGGCAGGCTGGCCAGCGAGCCCCAGTGAGCTGCCCATCTGCCTTTCCCAGTACTGGAATTTGTCTGTGTCATTGCACACGAGTGTGGTTTTGAAAGTACACACTGTTTCATGTGTCCTCAGTGCCAAGGACATCCTATTTTCTCAAGTGCAGACTGCTAGGGTAGGTGGTCCAGTTCCCCCGCAGAGGGAGATGCCTGGCTGGGTTCTAGAGGGATGGGCTGGCAGCCTGGGCAGAAGAAGGCTTAAGTGGACATGGTGGCATACACTTTCAATTCCACTGTGGAGAAAGGCAGACGCAGGAGGATCCTGGTGTTCTCTGGCCACCAGGCTGTCTAGGCAACAAGTTCCAGGTCCTGTGAGGAACCTATCTCAAAAAGAAGATATAACACCCCAAATTATCCTCTGGCATCTACATGCATGTCCACATAGGGACACACACATGTGCATGCACATGCACAGGCATGTGTGTATGCGCACATGTATACACACAGTCAGAGACACAGACAGACAGACAGACAGACAGACAGACACACACACACACACACACACACACACACTGATTAGGACTGTTTCTTCCCTTACCAAGCTATCTCTTTCCTTCCTCAGAGTAAATACCGCCAGCATCCTGGGTCATTCAAGTACACAGCTGTGACAGATACTCCCAACCTTCTGCATGCCAAGTTCAGCAACCAGATCACCAATGAGGTGACATCTCCAATGACTGTTCAAGAATGGCTAGATCTTAAAAGAAACAAAGATGTGTGAATTTCTGTGACCTGGGGAAGGGAAAGTCATTGGTATTTATGGGGGGATTTGGAAAGAACATTTTGTACAGAGTTAAACATCTTTCAGGGGACAGGAGGGCCAGCTGGGCATCTGCTTTGGACTTTAGTCTGGTTCCTCTAGACCAGGGGCAGGTTGGAATCTCAGCCTCAGGCCCTACAGTGGCTAGACCCAAAGAGTCATGGACAATGCCCTCAGCTGGCTTGATTGTTCATAGTCAGAAAGGCTGGCCTATGGCTCTATTCTATAGGCAGATGGTGGCTAACCAATATAATGTCCATGTATAGAGATGTGTGGTTATCCAAAGGCAGGTTTTGCATGGTGTCTGTTTGGAATTTTTCACCTCAACCTCAGCCACGAACTCCTTGATCTATTCACCCCAACATTTGCTATTCCCAATACGAAAGAAAAGGGGGGAAGGGGTCTCCTCTGTAAATCCCCCTAGCTCTCCTTGCTGGGGCTCTCATGTCAGCCGAGTGGACACATTTTATGGGATCATTTTTGTTCTTAAGATTCTTCCAGCGCTAGCTTTCAGATGTTATGTGGGGATCTGGCTATTCTCACCTCCACATTCAACCCAAGCCTTCAGAAGCTAGAAGTGGCAGCTGAAGATAAGGACCCAAAAGAGACAGTTCAGCATCTTTCACAGGGATGCCATCAATTTAAAATTCTTCCTTGCCCCTCCTTGCCTCTTTCTAAACCGTGTGCTGTGAGCAGCTGTTTTAGAATGGCCTCTGACCCTACAGAAGCTGGCAAGCACTGACCCATTTCTGATCACAGGGACGGGTCCTCCAGGGTGGCCCTGGCTCAGCTTGCTCTCAGAAGGGATCCTGAGGTATCAGGGAAGGGTGCAGAGCAGGGCTCTCTTTCTACCAGCAGAGCTTCCAGTATATGTTCCAGGTCTTAGGGTCACCTTGTGCTGTACTAGGGAATGAGTTTCAGGACACTCACCCCTTGTTTATCTTCCCCCGTGTTTAGTAAAGCAATTCCATACACAGTCCTTCTATTTCAGTCAGTGTGATTCAGATAGCCTGACTATACTGAAAGAAATGTCCCCTCAACCCAGGCTGAAGCTGTGCCAGGGGAAGCCTTCCCAGCTGCAAGCATGGACCCACACACCACTGTCTTCTCACTATTTATTTATTTATGACTAATTAATTAATCAGTTAATTATTTTTAATTTGTGTGTAGCATCTCACTGTTTGCTCATCTGTTTATTTATTATTGTTAATTAGTCAGTTAATTAGTTTTTAATTTGTGTGGAGAGCCTCACTATTCGTTTGTTTGCTCATCTGTTTATTTACTTATTTTTAATTTGGGTTCAGCGTCTCTATAAAGCAGCTGGCGAGGACGCACGACACCAATACACGATGACTCTCGGTCTGCCTGAATTCATCCGAGCCAAAACCAACGCAGCCAACCTGAGCGAGGTAAGCCTTTCTCCCTGCAGAAGTTCAAGCATGCTCTGAAGACCCTGTGTTGTGTGCTATGAGTGACCCAACAGCTGCTTCCCCACTTAATGCCAACATTTTAAAAAAGCACCCATTGTAGATGCCCACGTAAAATCCACATGCATGTTATATATACATGTATGCTCAGAGCCCACCACAGGGCTTGTGCTAACAGAGTTTGCTGTATGAAACAGAAAATGTTTACTGCTCACAAATGGATTCTAGGACACCCTGCCACAGACGAAAGGGCATGTACCCCTTGCCAATCGATCCACGTATATTTTTTTTAGAAGATATATATGTGTTCCCACTTTAGGCAAGATACAAGGAGTCTTGGCATAATCTTCGTGCTCAAGGCTACAAGCTGACGATAGATGCTCTCCCCTTCCAGGCTGCGCGGGCCTCTGGAGACATAGCCAGTGACGTGAGTGGAATCCCCTGACCTCGATCTTGCCTTGTCTCTGTTAACTTCATGTAAAACAATGTGTGAGGCTGATTTTTCCTGAATTAAAGGAAATATATAGCCATGTGAGACAAGGTGTCACCCGCAGAATATATTAGTTGAGAATGAGGTCTTTCCTCAAAAGGAGGGAGGGCCGATCACAGGCTAAATGCGTGCAGTGGTCTCCAGCAGAAGGAGTTGGCGACTCAGGTCTAACAGCAAATGGCGGGCAGTGGTCATCTGAGAGCTGCCTGTTTGCTGCATCACCCAGAACAAGGACAAGATAAGAGATGACAATTGCCTCCCCTTGGCTCTCTGTCACTTTCCCCCACAACCCACAGCTGTGTTTCATACACCCATGGCTTTGGGACATGATGGTGACTTTCTCTTTCCCACAAACAACTCACAGAAAACATGGACTTCAAATGGGCAGATCCTATTTTGGGGACCTAAGGATTCTCCAGATATGAGTGGATGAAATACAAGTTTCTTCCTCGTCCTATCTTATAAAATTGCTGTTGGCCACAGGACACACAAGGGGAGCAGGAAGCTTTCCCAAAGTTCTGAGAATCTGATTTTAATTAGATAGGAAGGGAGGTATAATGTTTTCATCCTTCAGCCCTGAGGGCGGGGGGAATGCTTCAGTCCAATTGCCTGAGGTAGTTCTCACTACTTAGAACAAGAAGAGGCGATCCCCTTCCCCACAAGGCCTGTGATGAAGTCACACACAAGTGGGCACACATTGGCTTCATGCTGCTGTGAGGTGAGCATGTGTGCACTGGCGCCTGCTCAGCTGGCCATCCCTTCCAGTTTCTCTATAGGCATGAGTTTGTGAAGGAGCGTGGACAGCTCATTGGGGTGCGGAGTGTGAGTGACGACCCACGGCTACGGCACTGCCAACAGATGGGCCAGCTGCAGAGTGAGAATCAGTACAGGAAGGAGGCGGCCAGCAGTCAAGCTCAGTACCACCTGCCCATGGATATGGTGCACCTGGTCCATGCCAAGAAGGCCCAGGCCCTGGCCAGTGACCATGACTACCGGACACAGTGCCATGAATTCACCGCACTGCCCGAGGATCTGAAGATGGCCTGGGCCAAGAAAGCGCATGCCCTGCAGAGTGAGGTAGGCTCTGTGGTGCCCATAGCTCCATTTTCTTTCTACCACACCTGAGGTTCTTCTTTGACCTTTGAACCGTCTCCATTGCAAACTTGGCCTTTGTCCTCCAGGTTGGGGTTATTGATTCAACTGCTATTTATTGAGCACCTACTATAAGCACACTTCTGGCTTATCTTGCCTTCCTTCTCTCTTTAGAAACTTCCTCTCACCTGAATTCCTGCTGTGAGTGTCCCACCTTCCTCCCCCCACCGCCCCTCCTGTCTCCTCTTTTCCCCCATCTCTTTAATTCCTCTCTCCTTCTGGGAGAATGCAGTCATCATCAGCAAGAGTAAAACATATCTCCCATGCTTGTGGAACCCCTATGAAGGGAGATTGATCATGATCGATAATGGCGAATGTCTTATATCTCAGAGGGATAGATATATCTGCTAGGGAGATAAATGGAACATAGAAGTGGTGTGTGTGTGTGTGTGTGTGTGTGTGTGTGTGTGTGTGTGGACGCGTGCGTGCGTGCGTGCGTGCGTGCATGCGTGTGCGTGCGTGTGCATGCACACATGCACAGGTACATGTGTTCCTGCGTATATGCAGATTTTTGAGGCAGGGCCTCTCTGTGTAGCCCAGGATGGCTTCAAACCTGAGGTGTTTCTGCCCCAGCTTCTGAAGTGCTGTGATTACAGCTGGTGCCAGCATGTACCACCGCCAAGCTTATGTCTCATTGACAATGGGATATCCGTGTAGTTCTCACTGGAAACGTCCCGACATCTGAACAAAAAGTTCTAA
The DNA here is from genome assembly GCA_019843965.1 of Rhynchomys soricoides. Lineage (NCBI taxonomy): Eukaryota > Metazoa > Chordata > Mammalia > Rodentia > Muridae > Rhynchomys > Rhynchomys soricoides. Next base: position 4,769,800 of record JADRCH010000089.1, read on the forward strand.
AGGAGATGGAGGAAGGGGATAGAGGAATCTATGCAGATAGAGCAGTAAGTGTCAAGGCCAAACCATGAGCAGGACCAGTTTTCATATGTTTGATGTCAAACAGAAGCCAGCAGGGGCATGACTCAGTGAATGAGCACTTGACTAGCAAGTGTGGGGGCCAGAACCCACATAAAAGTCAGATGAGAATGACAGCCACCTGTCATTCCAGCACTGGGAAAGTAGAGACAGGGGTCTCCAGGACAAGTGGGAGAGCTTTGCTCACAGAAAACCAGCAAACTTCAGGTTCATTGAGAGACCCTGCCTCAATAAAGAAATCAGAGAATGACATACACAGTGTGCACACACTTATGCCTGCACACATGTGAACACACACATACACACCATGGACACTACAGAGTGAGGTTTCATGGATGGGCAGAGAGCACTGAGCGGAGCTGACGATCTAAAGAGAATTCCACTGTGGCTCACACTGACTGATATCCTTTGCTCACAGCTGCTAGGGAGGCATGGTAAGGTGGGCTCAGACCCCACCCTCTGAACTCTGGCTCTCTTGTAGGCTCTAAAAACAGTAGCAACAGGTATAGGCCCCAAGGATCTCAAAGGAGAGATCTTTCCCCAATCAAGAGCAGGGGCAGGTAAAGGGATAGAGGATGCAGCCATGATCCATGTTTCTGGAGGAAGGTTCTATAGTTATATATCCTGTTCCTCCATACTGGATATGTGAGCTTGCACAGGTCCCCCATCCTTGCCCAGTCTTGGACATAGTGATGATAGTTAAGTGATCATGTGCTGTGGTTGTATAGGACTCATAGAGTAAAGCCTATCGACACACACCATCTCTCTGGGCCCTATGCCAACCCTAAGCAAAAGGTATGCCCACTCTAGACTGTAAGTTACGGGCAGTTGGCTCTTGTCATGTCTTCCTACCGTTGGAAGATCTTAGGCCCAATAGTGGAAGTGTGTTCAGAAGACCTCCAGGCACTTAGAGCACTCATGTCTCAAGCCTATATTTACCAGAGTGCCTCCAAGAAGTCCTCAGGGGAGCAAACTTAACTCAGGTTGAGAATCCAGTTTCTAGCTGAGAGCTGGTCTATGTGAAGGACCAAGTCTGAAGCCTGCTCCACAAAATCCTAGAAGATACAGGCTGTGTTTGCAAGTTCCCACACCAGACCTCAGTTCTGAGGTCCCCAGGGCAGTGCCTGCTCTTAGTTCCAGGCAATAAGCAGGGTATCACAGACACAGACATGGCTAGGGGTTATTAGAATAATATTCTTTTTTTTTTTTTTTTTTTTTTTTTTGAGACAGGGTTTCTCTGTGTAGCCTTGGCTGTCCTGGAACTCACTCTGTAGACCAGGCTGGCCTCAAACCAGAAATCCACCTGTCTCTGCTTCCCAAGTGCTGGGATTAAAGGCATGCACCACCACTGCCTGGCTAGAATAATAATCTTATTGATGAATGATTCACTATAACTCCCTGCTGAGCCAGCAGGTAGATGCTTACCCCGCTCTGCCCTTGGCTGGCCGGGAGAACCTCAGTTGTCATTATATCTCCTGGACTCAGAGTCCAGGAAGGAGCAAAGTTTGATCTGCTCCATGATTTCAAACCTTTGAGAGTCACAGGAAATTTTCTTTTAACCAAAGGATCAACATAATGCCAAGTTTTATTTTATCAAGGGAAAAAAAAAAACCTAAATACCACCCAAAGGTATGATTTATGTTACTGTTATTTTTGAAAAGAAAGAAAAAAACTTTAATATTTGAAAAGTACTGAGACCGTAGTCTCAAAGGAGAGATGGTAGCTGGAAACTAAGTATTTACATTTTAAAAACAGGGTCAGATTTACAATTCTGAGGGCTAAGAAATGACCACATGATGCTCTGGGCACTGTTTTTAGCCTATGATTGGCTGGATGTTAAGAAATCCAAACTCCCAGCTGTGATGAACAGGGATAATGTTCAGGGTGTTAAGTTTATCATAGCCATCAACACATCTATTGTTCGTAGCTAAAGTATGTGAAAAAGGAAACACAAGCTGACCATGAGTTCATCAGTCTTTGTATACACACACACACACACACACACACACACACACACACACACACACTGTGTGAGTGTAGTGCCTGCAGAGACCAGAAGAGGGCACCACGTCCCCCTGGAACTGGCATTATGGGCAATTGATTTGGCCTGTTTGGGTGCCGGGCACAAAGGAGCAGTTCTGTACATTAGCAGCAAGCGCTCTTCTGTAGAAGAGGTGCCAAGCCCACCCTATTTCTCAACAGGAGTTTGTTAGTTGAGCTCCCTCTGTGTTTCCTTGCCCTGGCCAGGAAGAACGCATTAGGTTGTACCAGAAGGTCACAAGACCATGATTGCTGACATCATGTCCAAGTTCTGCTTTCCTTCGAGGGTCACAACATGTATGCTCTGACCTGGGGGCATCCATCATGAATACTTAGCAGAGCCTTCTGTGGCCTCTTTGGTCCTTTAAGAGTCTGTGATTCCTTGCTCCTGCCTCATCTCATACCGGGGCTGTAGGAAGTCTTGAAACATACATGCCCCACCCTTTCCCAGGACAATGACCTTGGGTTGACTCTTGAAATACTCCAGGCTTCAGTTACTCCTGAGAAACAAGAATAGCTAAAGCATCCAGAATCCCTACTACTTCCTGGTCCAGGTATTACTGTAAAGACTTTGCAATCCCATTTAATATAAAGAAGCAAGTATCACTCTTATTTCTGCTGGTGCAGATATGATACCATCATTATCTAACTCATCTGCCGTAGGTCACAAGCTGGCAGGGAAATGACTTTCCCAAGACCCTACAGCCAGAAAGAGATGGAGCAGGACTTCCGGCTCTGGTCTCCTGCTCGCTGGTTCAGTCTCTCTGGCTTCCATAGAGAGCTGTATTGCGACCCAGGTGCTCTAGTCTGCATTCCTGATGGCTTCTAGTGTGCCTCAACCAGAGACAGTAGCCCGTGGCTCTTAGTATCCAAAACAGCATTCGGTCATTAAAATTGTTCTGTGGGTGAGAACAAGAATGGGCATGCGTTGAGACAGATTCTACACAAGCACTGCCTAGGTAGTAAGGATGCTTTTTCCTATTCACTCGACAAACACACAGTTTCCTCCAGGTACCGCCTGGGAACAATTGCTTGCACGGTACCCATACTCACTACCCCTCAGGAATCGAATGTTGAGCTCACAAAATTTGCAAGAGATTGCTCCAAGATGGGGGTGTTGGGAAAGCACCGTCCATGATCTCTCTAGTGGACCTTAGCATGTGTAAAGGAAAAGAGAATCAGCCATTTGGATAAGTCAGATAAGATTGGGCAGTCTGAGAAGGTTTATTCCTTTCTTAGAATAATTCTCTAAAACCATCTTTGGGTCACTGAGTTCTTCTTGGCTCCCCTCCTTTCTCCCTTCTTTCATCGTGAAGTCTGGGGGGGGGTGTTGTTTTTAGGGTCTGTGTGGCTAGCGGAAGCTGGGCTGGGGGCTGAGATATCAATGGACGATCTGTTTATAGGAGTCAAGGCACAGTCCTCTCTTCGGGGAACCCGCATCTTGCTTTCTGTCTTACCTGTAATCGTACTGTTCAGCTGAACAAGAGGCGAGTTGAAAGGGTGCTCCGCACTTCATCTTGCTCATGAAAGGAGCAGAGCCTGGCTGTGAAGAGGCCCTGTAGGATTATTCTCTCCAACTTAGAAATTTATCCAATTTTCTCTGTTCTTTATCAGAGTCGAAGGCAAAAGGCATTGCCGCGGTAGACTGAAAAGACACGGTATGAAAAGCAATCTTACTGACATGGGGTTTTGAAACCTGCTCCTGAGGCTGAGTGATGCCCTCCCCTTCGCCGGTCGGAGAGCAGTGTGGGATTGACACAGGGGCATTAACCAGCAGACAGTAGATCAGAAACAGGCCCTCTTTGAGGCTGGCTGTGAGGAGCGCAGCGGATCCTGAAATGAAAGGGAACTAAGGAGGCCAAGAGGCTGATATCTAGAACGATATTTTGCGTTACAGCAGGGCTTATGTCTAAATTAGGGAGACGTCATCAAACTTTGTTTAGGGCCAAATTTCAGATTTCCTTAGAGAGGCTTTTTTCTACCTGTAAAGAAATACCCAATTTCCATAAAGAGGGGAAGAAAGGCATCTGGGTGATGGCGTCATTTAGGTGATGCAGTTAGATCAAGGACTCCTGATAAGATTTGACAGTTTAGGAGCTCGAATCGGAAAGCCACTGTTGTAATGCTTCCTATTTATTTCCCACCCGCCCCCCAGGAATGGTGTTACTGACCTAATCTTCTAAGTCTTTAAAATAAAGAAAGGCACACAAGACTTTGCCTGATTTTGCAATATGAGCAAACCGTACTAAGTTATAGCTGAGGCTAGGAGTAAACTAAGGCCCGAAGAGAATAAAGGGGCCTACTCACTGCTGGCCCATCACATTGGAATTTGTTTCAGTTTTTAAATTCGTCTGGTGGTTGACTCTAGCACCCTGTGTGACCACAATATTAAGAACAAAAATCTGACTATTTCTTGTCTCCGGAGACTCTTAATTTTTTTTTGTTTTTTTGTTTTTTGTTTTCCACAAGAAGGGTTGTTTTGGCCTTCACATGTGACAGAGACTGAGTTGCATTTTGGAAAAGTAATTTGCTCTGAGTCATGGCAGCTGCGATCCGGGGCTAAAAACCGTTTGATCAGCGGAACCTGAGTGTAGATGGTTCTTGGTTCTTGACAGGTGGTAGATGCCTCACTGGCAGAATGAACCCAGATAATCCTGGTTGATCCTTGGATTTGAGCACGTAGCTCTTTCTTTAAATGCTTCTCCATGGATGTCATGGCTGCCAGCTTCAAGTCTTGCTGACAGGCCCTCATGTACCTTTACTGTATTCCTTTATTCATGGAAAAATGCACAAACCCCAAACAGCTGGACTTGGTGTCCAGAGTGAGCTGTTGAGACGAAGCATGATTGCAAAGGCATTATTATTATTATTATTATTATTATTATTATTATTATTATTATTACTTATTGCTATTATTACAAAGCAAAGGCTTTCCTGAAATGCCCGATGGTCCTAGGCATGCTCTTGACAGAAGCCCTTGATTTTCTTTCTGCAGTTTCGCTATAAGGCAGACTTGATGAACATGAAGGGAACAGGATGGCTGGCTCTGAGCTCTCCTCAGATAGAGAGTGCAAAGAAGGCTGGAGAGCTCATCAGTGAGGTACCATCTGCCCCCCTTCCTGAGTGACATAGGCAACCTGAGCATTCCCTTTTGAGTAGGGAACCTGTTTACACAGTAGAGACCATGCCAAGATGGACCCACAGCTGACATACACCCAGAATCTTTTCTGGAGCCATTTGCAACCGAAACCTAAAACAATATTTTCCTACAACCAATTCATTGCCTAGGAGTTGAAGGCATTTAAACATATTAGGAGCTTCTTACTAGATACACTGTGACCAGTTATCATCCAATACGGCCCCTGTTTTCATTGGCAGTATGGGGAATCTGTATCTACCCACTGAGTTTGGTCCAGTGTACAGAGGTCACTTGGCTCCCATACAGGTATTAAATTTCACAGGAATAGCAAAACCAACTGATTGATGGCCTGAGACCTCTGCTCTAGAGTTCCCTTGAGAAAAATACTGCCATCCTTGGTTTTCTTGCTAGCAAAACTTGCTTATAGAGGGGCTAAGCAAGGCTCAGCTAATGCCCAACGCTTCTCTTAACAGGACTCCTTTATAGAAAATTCTTTAAGACTCTAAATATCTGTCACATGGCTTTAATCATAGAGGAAAGATTGAGCCCCTCCCATACTCCTAATTGACAGGTGCCCATCAAGCCGAGCAGCTTGTCTCCTAATATGCCATTATCATTTATACATCTGGTCCCAAGAAGTTGGGATTAAAGATGGAAGTTGTATTTAATCATCTCTCACGGGAATCTTTTCTTTTATAGACCAAGTACCGTAAAAAACCTGACAGCATCAAGTTCACTACGGTGGTTGACTCTCCAGACCTCATTCATGCCAGGAAGAGCTACGTGCACTGTAACGAGGTGGGTGGATTCCTCAACCCACCCTGGCCATGTAGTGGGGTGCTGTGGCTTGGTGCTGGGTGGGAGTGCAAGCCATCCGGGTGATCTCGGGCCAGTTGCTAAGCTTTTCTGACCACATTGCATTCCCCCGTTCTCCTTACTTGATGGGATGGAAGAGTGGAGACAGCAACCATTTCATACAGTTGGGTGAATTCAAAGAGGATTGGATGAGAACACTTAAATACAGCTTTAAGCAAGGGCCAGGAACACGGTGACTCCTCTATAAATGACACTATCATGGCTTGAGCTATAACTGTACTGGTATCTGGTATTACCAAACATGAGATCACACATCCTAATTACTGACATTTGCAATGGAATGAAAAGGCCTCAGATAACCCAACAGTGAAAAAGACTCGTTCCTTCTGCCTGTGTCCCCTGTGTACCTTAGCCCTGTTTCCTCTTTCGAGGGACAAGAAGCTGCATGCATTTTCTCCTTTGAATTGCCAAGGGGTTTTATTCCTCACACAGACATGGGATGGCCAGGTCCCGAATGCTGCCCTGAACAGTTCCCATTTTCAAAGCCTAACTGGCACTGGGAATGATCAGAAATAGGATGTAAACACATGTAGAAATAGATGGGATTCAACTGCTTCTTAAAGTTTGCAAAGCTTACATTGCTGCTCTAAGATCGAAAACTAAGACGAAGCATTAACCTTAAAATTGTGTTTTTGTGGGATCTGGGTAAATGATGAAAACCTTAAGTTTTTTTTTTTTGTTTTTTTTTTTTTAAAGCACTAAGACATGTAATAAGTTGAAAAAAAAGCTTAATCTTCTTTTTATTGCAACAATTCATGCTCAACAACGGGGCCTCCTGGCCTGGGGTTGTCTCTAATTACCAGTGAATGCATGCATTGGGTTGCAGAGGATCTGAGACATAGCCACCCACTTGTGGCCAAGCAACATACACAGGCATGGCCAATGAGGGAGTTGTTGGTTTATGGTCCATTTTGGAACAGATCATTTGAATATTTTGATCCAGGCTACATAGGCACCTTCTACCCAGCAGATAGTTCTAGAAGGATTCTCTCAAAGAGCAGTGCTGAATCCCACTTCATGTAGTTGATGGGAAGGACTAGGGGAAGCGATCAACCCCCTTTCTCCTGGGCTTTTTACCAAGGACAGTTCTACCTCAGATCTGCCTTGACCATTTTGTCTCACCCACAGCGCCTGTATAGGTTAGGAGATGCAGGCTCTCTGCATAGGTACACCCCAATCCCAGACCACCCGGATTTTACCCGAGCCCGGATGAACGCAATGCATCTGAGTGACGTAAGTAGCCATAAATGGGCACTCGTGCCGTGCGCCCGTTTCTGTAACACTTCCGGTCCCCAAGTGATTTATTGGCTTTTTTTTTTAAGTCTGAGAAGGAAGACATAAAAATGAAAACACCGTGTAGCCTGAGCAGGACAAATTGTTCCTGTGACTTCCTATCATTTTTCCTCACAGCACCTCAGTTTCCTTACCTGTAAACCAGGAGGAGATGAGGCTGAGCTAAATGGGAGTCTCTTGTAGCGCTAACGTTCTGATTATAGGCTGGGCTTCGAAGGCCTCAGTCATGTGCCTGGTCAGGGGTACAGTCCCAGGTGCTGGCAGGTATAGTCACACCTGCTTTGTTAATTTCTTGGACACCTCTCTTTAGCCATTCAAAGATGTCTGGCCATGGAGATGGAATGATACCATCTTACTCTGCAGTTTGCAAAGATGTTCCCAGTGTAGCCGGCTCCTTTGTGCCTGCCAACACTCCAGCTTCCCTTGGACATCTGCCCTTTGCGTGCATAACCAACACTCTGTTTCCTAAACTCGGGCTTGTTGTTGGCAGGGGTTGGAGGCCCCTGGTTGTAATAGAATAGGCAGCCGCTCAGCCAGCGATGCTGTGATCCCCAGATGACAGGTAAAGAAATGGTGCAATCAAAAGACAGTGTCAGGTCGGAATAACACAGGCTGAGTGTGTCGGCCTGGGGCAGCGAGCGGCCTCCTGGCGTCCAGACATTCTTCCTTGCCTAGCCTAGCCATTGTGTCCTGGGGCTGCGTGTGGATCGACAGCTGCTGCTGTTCACCCCAGAGGTGGCTGCCTTGCAGGGGTTGGAGAGAGGCGCCTTCTAGTTAGCGTGTGTATTAGTTTGTTGCGGTTGTAAAGCCCTGTGGGATCCCGCATGGTGAATGCTCTCGTGCTTTGTAAATATGAGTTATTACAACCATTTGATGCTTTTGAGGAACGAGCAGGGGATAATTTTAGAAAGCAGCTCTGGTGGGCCAGCCTCCATCTGGGGAAGCTGGACCGCCCCCTCTGCAGAACTGGCACAGAAGGTCCAGCTCATTAATTCCCAAGGATGGGGAGGCGAGGTCTCCACTGGAGTAACTCTCTGAGGACCACAGCCCAGAGACTGAGGGGAAAGTACTAGTTCATGAGGGTCCTAGTTTAAGGGGGACAGCCACCCCAGGCTGGTTTGAGCAGTGTGCTTGCTCTCACAAGGTGGAGGGGACAGCCTGCAGAGTCCTGGAGCTGAAATTAGCCACCAGGGCTCATGGGGTGTGGAGAACTCATGAACCTCGTTTGAAAGAGCACTTCTTTGGGGGGCGTGTGGGATGCGCACAATTGGATCAAGTGCTCTGTGAGAAGGATGCAGAGGCAAAGTGACCTTCCTGAGCAAAGAAAGCCATTGAGATGTGCAAGGCAGCCGAAATAACTCAAAATCAAATGACTCTAATGTGTGAGGACGAGGACAAAACTGTGATCAAGAAGAGGGACGCCCAGGGTTCCGAATCAAAGCTCGCCTCGCCTGCGTAATGTAAAGAAAGTCAGCAGCAAAGCGGAGAGAGACCTCAGCAACATAGAAAACACAGGAGGATGCCACCATAAGCCAGCAGTGTGTGGGTGGGGGTGGGGAAAGATAGCTCACACACTGGGGACAACCCCAGTTCAGGCCACTGTGTCTACAGGTGTCCCCGAGTTAGCCAAGGCTGGGTGCACAGGCCACTGACACAGCTTGGTGTAGGACTCAAAGCTGGTAGAAAGTCATTAACTGGCCCAGATCTGGGTAGAGACTCTTACTGGGAAAGCACTGGTCCCATCTCATAGAGCGTTTGGGTTCTTCACTTCCCACTCAGACGTCTTTGGAAGCTGTCGGAACAGGAAGTGGACTGTTGATTGTTGGTGGGTTATCGCCTGACTCCTCCTTCTCTTGAATATCTTCCGGTCCTCACTGTTAAGCTAGATAGTGACCCAGTCCGTGGAAGCAGTTGTCTCTGGCTGTGCCCTCAGTTAGGTGGTTCCCATTGCAAGGCTTGGTTCTGTGGTTCTTAGGACTGGTGTATTTGGCTCGTGTGTTGGAGTTGGAGGTCAAGGTGGTGTGATAACTGGAAGTCACAGGTAGATGATGAGATCTGCCCTGCTTGGCCCAGGCACTCCTGCTGCTCTTCCGTGCTAGATCCAGAATAAAAGTGGGCGGGGCACTTTGCTTTTCATCTGCCTGTCTTCCTTTGTTTAATTCCCCAAGTCTTTGCAGAACAGAGAGCCCGTCCTGACTTCCATTTCCAGGCAACAAAGGGAAGGCTCTCAAGGGGCCCTTGACCCACTGGCAGCTCTCAAAATGAGCGAGCAACCATCACAGTCTGGGGCTGGCACTTTGTCATCTGCAGGTGCTGTCCCTCTCCTGCTGCCCCGTTTCTCTAAGGCTGAATAGGGGAGAGCATCTGCTGGGGTCTCCTGAAAACTCCTTTCATGGAGGAATTGCCTTATCTTGGAAAGAAATAGCTACAGGAAGGCAAGAAGAGTTTGGCACCTCCCTAGGGGACGATGCTGGGTATCAGTCCTAAGAGGATGTGATTACAGACCCCACGATGGGTGTGGGTCAACTTGAAAAGGGGGAAAGATGAAGGAAGAAGATAGGAAAAGTGGGGGTCATGTACACTGTCAGGTTCTTGGCAATCCATTTAATTCAGATGAAAGCTTGGACCTCCCTGCACAAATCTGGAGTGCATGAGCAATATACCATGCCTCCTAGTGGTGGGCTGGGGTATCACAGCTAGAATGAACCCCCAACCTCAGCGAGTCAGAGGAACAAGAGGTGGGTGAGAGGACCCAGAGAAGAGCACTTCTAGCACATGGGAGCATCTCGGTTCTAGGGTCAGGAGCCTGAAAAGATGAGACAGAGAGGGGATCCAGACACAGAACAAATGGTGCATGGCCCCTGAGAATAGCAGGGTGTGGCAAGCGAGCTAGACCCACAGCCCACAACTCCTGAACAGCAGAAATGCTTTATGGCCTGTCCCATCAATCCTAGAGTCAGGAAGTCCCCCAGCTTTAGAAGGGCCATGGACTCAGATATCCCTGGGACCTGATTCCTGCTGAGACCAGCTGAGACCAAATAGCATGCAGGCAATGGTTGCTTCTCACTCAAGTGCTCTTGTTCTCTCCACCAGAAAGTCTACAGGAATGCCTGGGAGCAGAACCGAGCCGGCGGCTATGACTTCAGGCTGGATGCTATCCCGTTCCAGACTGCGCGAGCATCCAGGGATATTGCCAGTGATGTAAGACTCCAAACCTGTCTGCAGATGATAGAGTTCTCCCTGGTTATCCCAGTGAACCGAAAGGCACAGGGCAGACCCACAGGCCACCAGATTGTCTTTCTCCACACTAAAACGGAAATGGAATGTATGTTTCAGAGGAACGAGAACATGGGGCTGGCCATTAGGATTGTAGCCAGAAATGTGGGGTTAGGAAGGGTTTGTTTTGGTTTGGGGTTCTTTTGGCAACTCTTTTTTTGGGGGGGGTTCGAGACAGGGTTTCTCTGTGTAGCCCTGGCTGTCCTAGAACTCACTCTGTAGACCAGGCTGACCTCAAAGTCAGAAATCTGCCTGCCTCTGCCTCCTGAGTGCTAGGATTAAAGGCGTGCGCCACCACTGCCCAGCTTTTGGCAACTCTTTTAGGAGAGGTACACAGTAGTTGGTGTGTCGCACCTGGAAGCCAAGGAACCTATGCTTCTGTGTCTGCTTAATTTGTAGTAATGAGCCTCTTGTGAAATTGCTTCTGTGCAAAGATGAGGATTTATGTTCAGACTCATAGATCCCATGTAAAGCCAGATGTGGTGGTATGTATCTGTAGTCCCAGATGTGGTATGTCTGTAGCCCCAGATGTGGGGGTATGTATCTATAGTCCCAGATGTGGTATGTGTCTGTAGCCCCAGATGTGGGGGTATGCATCTGTAGCCCCAGATGTGGTGGTATGCATCTGTGGCCCCAGATGTGATAGCCTGGCATATGTACTAGCTAACATGAGACTTTATCTCTAATACCGTAGAAGGCCAAAGCAGACACCCAGTGTTGTCCTCCTCAAGTACACTGTGGCACCCGTTCCCCAATTCACACATTCGAAGTGATACATGTACACATACACACAGGACAAAATAAGAAGTGTGACTGTGTAAAATGAACTAGATTCTTCACTTTAAGTGATTTGAGAAGCATTAGCCTTGGTCCCTGAGTGTAGGGAGGACAGAAAAAAGAATGACTCACTTCCATTCCAGTTGGAGTGGTACTTATAGCAGCCATACAGAGTTACAGGTGCATCCTTCCACACCTGAGGCTACAGGTGCACACTGCACATCTGAGGTTACAGGTGCATCTTTCCACACCTAAGGTTACAGGTACACACTACACACCTGAGGCTACAGGTGCACACTACACATCCTAGGTTACAGGTGTACACTACACATCCTAGGTTACAGGTGGACACTAC
>JADRCH010000089.1:4795142-4805259 GCA_019843965.1 Rhynchomys soricoides
CACCTCCATGCTCACACCTCCATGTCCACACCTCCACGCTCACACCTTCATGTTCACACCTCCATGTTCACACCTTCATGTTCACACCTCCATGTTCACACCTCCACGCTCACACCTTCATGCTCACACCTCCATGTTCACACCTCCATGCTCACACCTCCACGTTCACAGCTCCATGTTAACACCTCTACACTCACACCTCCATGTTCACACTTCTACGCTCATACCTCCACGTTCACACTTCTACACTCATACCTCCACATTCACCTTCCACGCTCATACCTCCATGTTCACACTCCCACGCTCATACCTCCATATTCACACCTCCATGTTCAAACCTTCACGTTCACACCTCCACCTCACACCTCCACGTTCACATCTCCAGTTCACACCCCCACACTCACATCTCCAGTTCACACCCCCACACTCATACCTCCACGTTCACACTTCCACGTTCATACCTCCATGCTCACACCTTCAACAGACAGTTGTGATTTTTGTCTCTTATTGCACATATTTGATTTTTCAGTTTTGGTCATTCTCCCGAGGTGTGAGGAGAGGGGTGAACTGAAGGCCGTGTTCTCGCCGATCTCAATGATCGGGTGTTCTCAGTTATGTTCCCAATGATCCTAGCCATTTCCTGAAGGACCCTAAAGGTCTAAATGGAAGGAAGAAGTGGGAGGGGCACAAAGGCCAGAGGCCACGATGAAGCTCTCTGCACTTATTAGTACCTTTTCACCTTCTTTTACCCCAAAAGGTGACCATCAATTGGACAAATGCCAGCTCTTCCCCTGTGTCTCTATTCTATTCTAAATGCAGACAGTAGGAGGGTAGTGGGAGAAGGCGCCAGGAGCCAGGCTGGCTGCTCTGGTTTCTGCTTGCATCCTAACCTGCTGTGTGGTCAGGAGCCGGTCTACAGTTCCTGTGCACCCTGTTCTCAAACTGGGCCTTATGTGCCTGGCGATATTCCTGTCATCACATTTGAGAATCACACTCCTCAGCTGAAGTCAGTCTAAAAGCTAAATTCCCAGTTTCTCATCCTCCCTTGGCCTCAGTATTCTTCTCCGTAAAATGGAACCATGAGCCCCTTGTCATAGTGTTGGGGGCAGGATACACACAAATGCCACTCGTGACCACACAGAGCCTGATGCCACCATGCATGATCACAACCTGTGAAATTATAACCTTTGCCCCAGGATCACCCAGTGCTTTCTTGAGCACGCCATGATTAACCCCAAGGGATGAAGGATGCAAAGCAGTGTGCTCACCAGTCTGACACAGGCTCCCCGAGAACGGGGCTGGGCAGTTGCAACTGAAGGTATCCCCTCTGATGATACAGTCCCCGCCGTGTTCACAGGGGTTGGACTGGCATGGATCTAAGACACAAAGGTAGAAGTCAAGGTCAGAGAGGGAGAATCCAAAGAGAAGACCCACTTCTCACCTAATGTCAGCCTCCTGCCCCAAACGAGAGATCAACAATAGAACTGTTGCTTGGACAAAGGCAAAACCTGTATCATCCTTCAAGATCAAGAGTAACCACAGTCACATGCCGGGGAGGGGAATGCAGGCGAGTAAGAGGGGAGGCAGGCAGACACAATTGTGACTGTGTCCCTCAGCCCCGCTTTGGACCCGGCTTTCTCATTGAGAAAGTCCCCTTCCTCTTGTGAGTGTTTTTCCCCTCCCACCTCACCGGGAGTACATTGGGGTCTGTCTCTGATGCTGAAGGCATTTCACAAGCCTGAAGACCTCCCCTACTTCCAGTGCCCAGGGGTGGAGGTCAGGCAGAAGTGTGCAAAGCTAACCCACCCCTCATGAAACGCATGCTTTCTGAACATCAGGAAGGAAGAGCAAAAGCAAGAGAGGAACAGAGAATTGACGGCTCAGAGGAGATGACCCAGTGGCCTTCGTCTTTCTTCAACTCCTTGTTCAGTTAGATTTTGTCATATTTCATCTGTGCCTTTGGTTTTTTCATGGTCGTCTGAATGGATCCTCCCTTGGGGAATTCTTTGTCCTGCGCTCACATTCATTGTTCTTTGGGTCGGGAAGTAGGATCCCGGGGCCTGGCTCCTGTTTTGATGGTCTCTTCTGATGTTCCCCCTGTGCCCTGGATCTTGGCCCTGCCTTCCAGGCCACTTTGCAGTAACACAGCTTTTTATGCCAGCTGCAAAGTGCTTTCCATGCCTTCTCCTGGCTCAGGCACGTGGCTTTGCCTGGATCTAGCTTCTTATTTTCCTTTTCTGTCCTATTGGTCAGTCTAAGGAGCCATAAACCAAAACTAAGTGTGTGATTGCATACAGATGCATACATCCACACTAATCCACACATACACAACCACACTCACACACACAACCACACCACATATACACACAAACACACACAGAAACACACTCACATACACACAGACACACATGCGACTACATTCACACACACACACACACACATATGCACACAACCACACTCACAAATACTCAGTTATACTTATACATATGTATATATACATATAATCATATACAAACACACAAAACATACAAACAAACACACACAAAACTCATACATTCACACTAACACCTGTATAAAGATTCTGAATAAAAATCTGGGCATGGCAGCAAATACTTATAATCCCAGTGCCCAGGAGGTAGAAGCAGGCAGAACCCCAGGACTCACTGATAAGTCAGTGCAGTTTTATCAGGGTAAGCCCTGGCCAATGAGAGGCCCTGTCTCAAAAACTGAAGTAGGCATCCTGAAGCAGGACATCAGAGGTTGCCTGCTGGGCTTTATATGCACACATGTACATGAGCATGTATGTACTAAACATACACACCCCTCCAACATACACACAGACTTACATATACACATGCACGATCAGGCATGCACACACAGAGATTATAAATAACAAAAAAGAGATAGGAAAAGGATGAAGATGGAAAGCCAGACTTGTCAATGTTGGAGTGTAAATACTCAAAGCTAAGTTGAACTCTTTTGCACAGTTAGGACACAGCTTGAGGTCAAAGACACAGAACTGATGTTGAACCTGGGATCTAAAAGCTAAATTCTTTTGCACAGTTAGGACACAGCTTGAGGTCAAAGACACAGAACTGATGTTGAACCTGGGATCTTCTTGCAGTACCAGGAGAGCTGGATGACAAGGCCTTGCCTTACTGCATGACCTTGGTCTTGTCTGTCCCTCTCTCGGCCCTCCCTTACTTCACTTGCTACTAGAGGTAGGGAGATGCGTCTAAGCATCTTCCCTGTTCTCATAGTGTAGGACTCAATGGGGGTAGATCCAGTCTACGAAGCTCTTCAATACCTGTTTTACCACGCAGGCCAGAAAGGGAAGAGAAAGGCCCTTGCACATGGCCACACGTAAGTCCAGCCATGGTCCCTCCCTCCAGATTGGCACCCACCATCATCTTCATAGTACCAGTCAGGGTTCTCGGGGGAGGTCATCGTGACACTGGGGGCTTCATCTGGGCTGGAGAGCTCATAGCTATAGTAGTAGTCATCAGGGTTCCAATCTGCAGGGGCAGGAACAGGACAGAAGACACCCTAGTCGTTAGGCTTAAGGAAGGCATCCTTGATTGAGGGGACCACCTCTTCCCTAAAAGCTCAATTTCTTTAAGAAGGAATTACATTTCTTTTCAGCTCTCCCCAGCAACACAGGAAGGCAGGAGGGTCAGGCTTGGTGACGTTTAATTTGGGAGATGCTGTGGTTCAGCAAGGCAGTGCTGGTATTTGGCATGGTAGCACAGGTTAGAGATGGAGAAGGAGATCAAGTCCCAACTTTGCAAAAGTGTGATCTTGGCTATGCCTATTGATTCTGCATGCCTTAGGTTTCTGAGCTCTGAACAGCAGGAAGCATCTTGTGGCCTCCAGGTCTACATAGGGTCTACCAGGGGTAGAGCATATGGTGCTGTCACAGTGAGTGACGTAGTATTTCCCCAGGAGACTTCATTAGTCAGCTTAGCAAGTCCATGGCAATTGTCACTTTCCTCTTGGGTTAAGTATCTCTTGGTTGCCACTACAGGGCATTTAACAGCCAATCTTTACTGAGCTTTTACTGGGTCTATGCTAAACATTTGCAGGTACCTTCTTATTTACCCTCATAAAAATCAGGGTAGCTGGCCAGGGAGGTAGCTTGGCTGGTAGAATGCCCACCTTTATATGCAGATCCCAGTTCTGCATGAACAGGCTATGGTGGAACACTGTAATCCCAAATGTCTTAATTCTTTCAATGTGCTATGAAATAAAAATACCCCAACACATCCACTTAAAGAAGGGAGGGTTTACTTTGGACCACAGGTTAGGGGTATAATCTCCCACAGTGGGGAAGTCAATGTACCAGGAGCTTAGAGCACTGATCTCATTGGCTTCACAGTCCGGAAGAATAGAGGGATGAGTAGACATTAGCATTCAGTTCACTTTCTCCAGTTTAGACAGTGTAGGTCTAAAGTCAGGAAACGGTGAACTCTCCTCAATGAACCCAATCGGCATACTCTGTCCTCACATACACAGAGGGAAAATAACCCTCACAGGTGTCCCTGGAGAGAGTCTCCAGATGAGTCCAGAAGTTGTGTTGACAACTGGCACCATCAAATCGGAATTACGGGGTAAAGGCAGAGAGGAATCAGGCATTCAAGCCATCGTTGGCTGTGGGAAGCGTGAGACCAGGCTGGGATAAATGAGACCCTGTCTCAAAATGATCTGGAAAGTGTATGCTGACTGGGCCTTACATCGTGGGCTCTAAGGCCCACAGAGAATAGCAATGTGCCCAAGGTCCCATGGCTAATTCACAGCCAGATTTAAACTAAAGTCTGTCTCAGTGCAACTACCACGTCTTTCTAGTTCAACAACAGTGCTCAATCACTTTAATAGGTTCTTTCTATTACACACACACACACACACACACACACACACACACAAAACATCCCCACTGAATGTCTAACCTGCTACTTAACAGCCACCCACATACAGCCTTCAGACTGTTCCTGGACCTTGGTTATCCATGGAGACAGTGTGCCATGATGCCCACAGACAGAAGGCTCAGTTATATGGGACTTTGAGAGAAGCAGGTATGTGTGTGTGTGTGTGTGTGTGTGTGTCTGAACTCGGGCTCTTGGTTACACGGAGTCTTGGAAGGTGCTGGAGGCTCTGTGACTGGCCGGGAGAAGTTTGGAACAGGGAGAAAGTTGAGTTCATTTTGCCTTTTCCGGCTGATGAGAGGATGGCAAGTTGGCCCAGGGAGCTGAGAGGAAGCTCTCCAGAGAGACATATGATAATGAGGCAGGATTGGATGCAGACACTGGACCTGAAAGGCAGCCCAATGAGGCAGTGATGGCATGGAGGACCTCTCTCTATCCAAGCCTGATTATGGAACACGCTGCTCATGCGTGTCTCAGCATCATTCTGTAATAGCCTTCATATCTGTGGCTTCTGAAAAGTTGACTTCTGCACCATGGCTGTTCTATATTTACCATTAAAAATGGAATTATCTTTTTATTTCTTTTTTGAATACGCCAACATTGGTTCCTTGCGAAGTTTCACCTCATTTATCAGAGTGTCAAGTCAAGACTCTCTTTGCTTGCTCATTATTTTTCCCTGGCTTCTTTTCCCCACTATGAAAATGTTCCCAAAGGAGGCCAGCTTTCCAGGGATGAGGATCTAGGTTGAAGATAAGACCACAGTCTTCCTGGAGCAATAAAGTTTCCTTCCATAACCTTAATAAAGTAGAGGAAGGGAGGAGAAGGTGGCAGAAAACTGTTTTTCTGAGTTGGCCATGAAAGATTCCAAACTGACATTTGAAGGAGACAGAGACTTGATTGCAACATTGATTTATCTCTGTTCCCACTCCCAGACTTACTTTGTTCTTCTTACAGGTATTTACAGATAAGAGTCTGTCAGGAAACTCATGGAACCCTTCTCAATAGTCCCACAGATTGGAGGGCGGATTGGCTAATCTTGACTCTGTCATTTAGGATTCCCACTCCACAGCCCTGCTTTGTAGTTAGGGAGATGCTCCATTGGCAAAGTGTTTTCCACACAAGCTAGAGACCTGAGTTCAGATATCTACCACATATGTACGTAAGAAGAACATGGTGACATATGCCTATAATTCTAGTGCTTGGCAGGGTAGGTTGGAGATGGGAGATCCCTGGAGCTCCCAGCTACTCTTGCTGGTGAGATTATGTCCAACGAGATACTCTATTTAAAAAAAAATAGATGACAAGTGATAGAGAAAGATGCCCACCTACAATGTGTATATACATACAAACACAAACATGAAAATGTGTGTGCACTTGTACACACATGTACATGCCCACACACCCACACATATAAAAAACACATGAAACACGCCAACCTGTAAACATGCACTTGTCATAAACACATGGGCACGCACACACAAACCTACACATATGCACACACTGCCCACATATATAAAAATCAAACATGCAGATCTGTCCATTTAAATGTCCACTCACACATTTAAAAAGCGTGAAATGGAGGAGAGGCAGTAAGCCTGACAGTTTGTGAGGGTCCCAGGCTGAGGTGGACTCGGCGAAGTCTTCAGATCACCAGGAAAGGAAAAGTCACAGTTAGGGGCTGCACAGGGATGTTACCAAGGCCTCTCCATGTGAGCAGAGCCCAACCACTTCTGTAATGTTGACACTCTATCCCATTGTACGTATGAACAGTATGTAGCAAACCTACAGTGGATGGTGTGTTATGTCAGGTGGTGGAAGGCACTGGGGACCACAGAGTGTTATAAAGTTAGACCAACAAGAGTGGATGTGGCCTTGTTCTAGAGGAGCCTCCAGTCTGAATAGCCTTGAAGAAGAAAGCAAGATGAGGAGACTGAGGGTGGTGTAGGGGAAGCCTGGTATCTTCACTTTCAGTGCTGGATATTTGACTTGGTTTGAGCCAATCTGATGATGTGGATACCCCAGTTCTCCAGCCTCCTGCATCTTTCCTCTTATTCAGCAGGACTTTACAGTTCATTTTACCCAGAGATGGTTCATATCCCACCTCTTGGTTCTTTGCTGACTTTGGAACTGGCTCTAAGGCTGATCCTGAAACCTCGTTGTCCTCTCTTCTTCTGCCTTTCCCCCTTCCTTCCTTCCCTCCCTTCTTCTCTCTCTCCTTCCCTCCCTCCCTCCCTTCCTTCCTTCCTTCCTTCCCCCTTCTCTCCTGTTCTTCTTGTCCACTCTCCTGAGCCCTCCTGACTCCTGTGGAAATAGTCTGGCCTATTTTGTCACACAAGTCAACAGCATGCCCAGCTAAAGTCTCAGACACAAGAAAGCCAGCCAATAACAAAAGGAGATGCCAGACCGACCTCTAGTTGGCTGAAGATGCAAGGAAATCAGATAAGCTAGACCTGGTCTAGACCAGAAGAACCCAGATTAAACTGAACCCAAGGAATTAATATCTAAATACATGTTTCCTGATGGACATCTCCAAGTTGAGGTCCTGTATCATATTAACAAGACACACGGGGCTTGATTGACACCGGGTTGCTCATGAGTTTGGGGGTTGAGATACAGGGGCGTTCCTCACTAGCCTTGTTGACTGCAGGGTGTGGATGTCTTAGCTGGAACCTCTTTGCTTCATTCTGGACCTTGACACATCTCTCTGATTTGTTTCCTTGAATCTTAAAAATGAGGCTGCCTCTGTTCTGTCTTCCCACAGTGCCCAGCACAGAGCCCTATGTATTGTTGCTGTGTGTGACAGATTGATTCTACCTGTGACCAAGCCTCCTTGCCTTCTGATTGTCCCAGCTTGAAGCAGCATGAGGGGGGACCTTAGGAAGAATATAGGGGAGATTTGAAATTAAAAAAATCTGATAATCTTTGTACAAGTGTATAAAGTTGTCTAACTGTTTTCTTAGTAAAAAGGGATTGTCTTCTGACATCAAATCTGGCCCTCTCTGGTAGACTGGAGAAAGCTTCTTTGGAGACATAGTTGGTAAATTGCCTTCCTTGAAAGGAAGGGAACCCAAATTCAACCTCCAGAATACACATTTTAAAAAGCAGGGGTTGGGGTTACAGACTTAATCCTAGTGTTGGGAAGGCAGAGACTGTGTGGTCCCTGGGGCCCACTGGACAGCCAGTTCAGCCCACTGTTAGTTCCAGACCTATGAGAGACCCATCTCAGAATCCTCAGAAAGTTGTAGATCAGGTAGCTTGGCATGTGTGGTAATGAATATTACTGTGACTCAAATGCAGGGGTAGGAAGGACCAACTCCAGAGGTTGTCCTCTGACCTCCAGCTCTGCTACAACATGTGTGCAATGCATTCACATGGACATGCATATATATAATGTCATATGCACACATGTGCACAAAGTGTGGTGTGGGGGGGGAGGGGGGAGGCTGTCTCATGCCTGAGGTTGTCCTCTGGAGTCCACAAGCATGCATGCACACATACACAGACTGCTGTGGGTTTAACTTCAGATTACTTGAGACTTCCTCTGAACTGCTAAGAGTCGGAGAACCTTGGGAAGAAAGTGTGACTCTCAGAGCATTTTACATTAGGTATAAAAAGAAATCCTATGGACATGCCCCTTTACCAGAGTCTAGCTAGAAATAACTACGAAGAGTGTTAGGGATATTCTGAATTAACACAAATAATTCTAACGGTAGGTTATTGCATACTAAATACTTTCTGTGGGTCAGATACTCTATGAAACTGCGTGTTAACAAAATTCTACATAACTGTCAATCTCTGTGGCAAAGGTAATCATCATTCGTATTCTACAGATTGAAACACCCAGGCAGAAGGGCGTCCATATCCAGGTTCATTGAACTCCAAGTCCTGTGTGCCTTTTCATGAGCCTGGCATCTCGTGGTTCAGGTTTGCAAACCTTCAGCCTTTGGCTTTCAGGAAGTGGCCTCCTCAGGAAATCTTCAGTTAGCACATGCCCCTTGGCCCTCTCCAGTGTGGTCCATGGTGAGGGACTCTTGGAAAGAGCTCACGGTTGGTGTTGTGAGAACTCCACAGATGCTCTGCTAAAAGAGCTTGCCAGATGTGTGGGATGGAATGAAAATCCATGGAATGTCATCCCAGGTGGCTTCATCCATCACTGTGCCACAGCTGGCTCCTCTGAGGTGCCTTCCCCAAACCCCAGCCCTGTCGGCCTGCCTGTGACATTTCCAGCCCCGCTGGCAGGCAACTGCAGCTGAGAGCCTTGCTGGCAGGCAGCAGGACAGCTGATGGATGGGCACAGCCTGTGGTGCTGGGCAGAGCCAAGCCAGCTTTGAAGATGCATTTCCGCAGGCCTGCCGGCTGTGTGTCACCTGCTTTGGGGAGACGGGCAGAGCTTGTGTTGTTTGATGGCCACCTTCTCTACTTCACACTGGGGACTGGAGACCAGGCACCTTCTGCTCCAGCAAGGCCTTGTACTGGCACCAGTAAGACCAACCAAGGAAGCAGTTTATCTGAGGGCTTAAGAGGGGCATCTCTTCAGCATGCTGCTGTCTGAGGGGAGCATGCAGCTCATGAATTTCATCAAAGAACAGCCCCATGTGCAATGGAAGCAGACAATGATATGCCTTAAATCTGACTTTCTCGGTCCACAGCCAGAGGCCAACAGAGCATCTGGAGATAGGCCCTAGCCAGGGCCAACTCCTTTGCTCACTGATTCTCAGATGCGGCATTCTTGGGGTCCGTGTCTTGGCGTGCTCAGTCTCACGCTGTCCACACTTTCCTAAGTTGTTTTCCAACTTAAGTCTGTGCCTTAAATGCCTCTGGTGTTGGGGCACTCACTCCTTCTTCCCAAGATTCCATTCAAAGTTTAGATAGTCTAATATTAGGAAAGTCTTTCGTCTGTAGACCACATCTGACACTATGCTTTGTAATCTGTGCAGCTAGAGCCGGATGCACATACTGAATGAATCTTCTTTTCTTCAACCAGTTCATTGCCTAATTCCAGAATGTCACAAACCCCTATAGACATAGAACATTCTGGAAGACAGTAAAGCATCTTGTGGTGAAGATACTTCTTGAAAATTTTTTCTTTTTCATGTGGTGTGTGTGTGTGTGTGTGGGGTATGTGTGTGGTATGTATGTGTGTGTGCATTTTTTGCATGTCTGTGGGCATGTGCATGTGTGTATGCATCTTTGCACGT
>JADRCH010000089.1:4805269-4886443 GCA_019843965.1 Rhynchomys soricoides
GGGCATGTGCATGTGTGTATGCATCTTTGCACGTCTGTGGGCATGTGTACGTGTGTATGTGCATGGGTGCCTGGGCATGTGGAAGACAGAGTGATATCAAGAATCTTCCTTAACTGTTCTTCCACTTTGCTCATTAAGGCAGGGTCTCTCAGTCAAACCTAGAGCTCATTTCTACAGCTAATCAAACCCAGAGCTCATTGCTACAGCTAGTCTCCCTAGCTGCCTTGCCCCAGGGATCCCTGTCCCTATATTCAAGGTGAGAATGACCGGATGGCTTCCCAGTCCATCTAGTGTTTGCATGGTTCTGGATCCACGCCTTGTGCTTCAAATCCAGCACTTTATCCACTGGGCCATCTTCCTGGCACATAAAGACATGTCTGACCCTCGAAACCAAGGTTCTTTGACCCTTCTATGCCTGTCTCTTCCTTGCCACCCCATAGCATCTACAGCTATGTCTTACTGTCTTTATGACATCCCAAGTTTGAGAACCCTTTGCTGACGTCTGAGCAAGATGTTCTCAAGGCTGGAGAATTGATGCCCTTCCATCTTTGGCCTTGGCTCCTCTCTGAACTCCATGCATCCCAGGAGGCTGAACTGGGGCCTCTGAGCAGTTGTGCCTTTCTGCCTTGCTCTGAGGGAAAATGCAGAGCCCCTCTATGGTCCGTGCTCACCTGGACTCACGTTTCTATTCTGTTCCATGAGCACTTGGGGTGAAGGTCTGGGTCATCTGCTCTCAACTGCCACTGTCTATCTGCCCATCCAAAATTCTTTCTTGGAGAATATTGATGGCTGATCAGGATTTGGTTCGTGGTCACCATCTCTGTTCTAAGTAAGTCCTTGATGCAAGCTCGAACCACATCTGTCTTCTCCACACCCAGGCTGCCTGCTCTGGTCTTTTGAGTGTGACCAACCTAGTCCCTTACCTGTGGGATGTCTGCCTTTGCTCCCTTGGAATAGTGAGGAGTTTCTACCCAAAATTCAGAGCAGGGCAAAGAGTGTTAGACTGTTTAGTCCACTGTGGTATGGTACTAGGTAGAAGAAACAGAGAAGGTTCAAGGTGACAGGGTGAGTCTGGGAGAGACAGAGACTATGAGAAATAGCCTAGTCCACTGGAAGGTCAGATACTCTATTACACAATCTACTTTGATGCAATCATTTTGTGGGGTTGTGGTTGTTTGTTGGTTTTTGTTTGTTTGTTTTGAGACAGAGTCTCTTGCAGTCTAGGCTGGTTTCAATCCTGCTATGTAGTTAAAGGCTGTCTTAAACTCCTGATTCTCCCACCTCCATTTCCCAAGTGTTGGGATTACAGGTGCGTCCACCATGCCCAGTTTCGAATGCAATCTTAACACCATGCCAATGCCGGACACGGCATCCACCTTGGGTCTACCTGACTCTCAGTGCTGTGTGCCTTGTTATCAACCTGAGACTTCCTGTGGGGTTTCTGGACACCCCAAGACCAACAGTAGTGGAGGTGGTGGTCCTGTGGGGGGGGGGGGAGTCAACACTGGAGTAGCTCATCACAGAGTTACCTGTCCAGTGTCTTGGCTTCCTTATGGGGAAATGGAGTTAATAGGGTGGCCCTTTGCTCAGTCACATTCTTTCTCTCCCTAATCACTAATGGACAAGGATCCAGTTGCTTCCCTCATCTGGGCTTCAGTTTCTTTCTCTGTAAAATCAGGGTGTTTAGCCACCTTTGTAGTTTCTCCCTTAGGTGGCTGAGACGGGCAGCTCAAAGCTGTGTGGAGTGTTTTACAGCTGCTGTGTTTCTAGATAAATCCTCAACGGTTTCTGTGATACCCTGAAACCAGAGGAGTCCCAAGGTCCTGTAAGTGCTTCTAGCTCTGGCTCTTGGCTGGTGGAAGCCTGGGATGATGACACACTCACCTGGGTCTGGGGGTGCAATGAAGGACATCAGTGAGAACTGAAAAGCAAAACAACACAGTGAGTGTGTGACAGAGCCACCGGAACCTTTCCCAGATGCCCTCGGCCAGAAATCACCATTCCCCAGACACAGGCATGCTGGGAGTCTGCTGAGGGAGAAGCAGAGCCCATTGGAAGATACTCTTTCTCCTGTGCACACATCTTGACCCTTCCTCTCTGCAGACACATGTCCCTTGTTGGAACCTGGCGTTCCTGGGACCTGCTGCAATATTAACTAGGCAGTTGCTCCTGGATCATGAGTGGCATGGTTGTGTTATGTTCCCATGACAATCCCATTCACATAGGAGAACACTTAGGATTTATGTTTTTGTCTAAGTAATTCTTGGAGGTGACTGACCCTGTGGATTGAGAATGAACAAATGCTTAAAGCTCTCCAGAGGTTTCCCGGTGTTCCTGGAATAAAATACCAACACTTGCCCTGACATGCAAACCTCTTCCCACGCTCCTCTCTGCCCCTAGAGAACAGCTGCCACGCTGGCTTCAGACTGGATCAAGCCAGGCTCCTCCCACCCCGAGCCTCTGCATGGATGGTTTCCTGGACCTGAAACACTTTTTGGTGCTCTCGACCAAGTCTCAGTACAGAGGCCCTGCCAGAACAGCACCTCATCATCTCCATTCATTTCTTCCGTGTGTGTGTGTGTGTGTGTGTGTGTGTGTGTGTGCGCGCGCGCGCGCGTACATGCTCGCGTGCACAGGTAGACATGTGTGAGGCACCCATGGGCACAGATGTGTATGCACTTGTGTGGACACACGTGGATGCCAAAGGCTTGACTAAACTGGATGGCCAACAGAGTCCAGAGATTGTCTTGTCCTCAGCTCCCCAAAGTTGGGACTCCAAGCATATACTATCACATGCCACATTGTGGTACCACACACAGATTCTAGGGCTCAAATGCAGGATCCTGTGCTTGCACTGATCTGTCTGTGATAACTATCACTGAGGTTGTGGTTTTCTACTGAAGCATATTGGGGACTGGGCAGATATCACATTACAGAGAAAGTGGAAAAGACATGTCTGGATGCAGCACAGTGAGGTTGTAGCATCAGTAAATAGCATCCTTGACAGAATTGCATCCTTGGGGTGGAGTGGATCTCCACTCTGCTCTCCAGATCACAGGACCTCCACAGGACATCCCGCCTCGACACCACCGAGTTCTCAATGGTGCCCTCAGAGCAAAATGATGGAGGGCTGGCTATTCCAGATCAAGCAATGGGACTGCTGAGCACAGGGTGTGATCCTGGATTAGGGCATTGTTGAGATCACCAGGGAATCTAAATACAGATGCATTAGATAGTGTCAGGGTGTCCCTGCTGAATTTCCTGAAGTGGGTGGGGTTGTTGCATTTCTGTAGGACAGTGTCTTTAGAGTTGGGTTAGGTGCTGTCTGTCCTCTATTAGGAAATGACGAGGAAACAAACAGTGGATACTCAGGAGAGTGTGGGGTGACAACGTGGATGGGGAGAGGCTCCTGGTAACTCTCTCCCCTTTTCCTTAGGTTGGAATAGCAACCAAGTGAAACTGGAGGAGGAAAGGGATGAGAAGGAAGAAGGAAATGCTCTCCACTCTGAGAGTGTGTCTCTGTTTAATTACCGTGTGGTTCCCCAGACCTGTTTTTATAGGGAACGAGATAGAGACATGTATTTCACTGGAGGTGGGGAGGGGGATTCTTAGGGCTGGGGAAAGGAGAGCGTTACGGGTGCTAGAACAAAGGCAGGGCGTCCCTGGAGAATGACTCCATCCTCAACACAGGCAGTAGCTGCACCTTCGATCTGGTTTTCTGCTCAGCCCCGTTTCCCTCCATTGAATTTGTGCCAAACCTATGGTCTGTGTCCCTCTCTACTCAGGTAGATACCACTCGGGGTTTTCAACTCAAGCTGAGTAGGGTGGGCATACCTGGCTGCTGCCAGCTCTGAGTGCTGGGCAAGTCAGGAGAGACATCTTTTTTGAGCTCGCAGAGAAACCGCCCTATGTGACTTGTGCCAGAGTCTCAAATCTTGGCTACATGGGGAGCCTGAGGGACAGCTGCTGCTGTTTTGCCTGTAGCCAGCAGGTGGCAGACATGTCCTTTCTAGGCACGTCGCTGATGGAATTTAAACTGGAAAGAGGCAGGCTTCCCAGCAGAACCAGCCTGGCCTCTTGGAACACCTCCCTCCCTCAAATGCACACATATTCCCTTCCCTCCAGTCCTCAGCTCTGGCAAGGGCTGTGTACTCATTGTATGACCCTGTTTCCACTCACAGAGAGGCTGCGGTGCCAGATTGGGGCAGCTCTACACCTGGCCGGTATCTGGGTATCTACATACCAACCCCCACTATATTAGAAGCAGAAAGAACAGATACCATTTGTTTCCTTCCACCCTGCCATTCTATTCTGATTTTCCTCAGGTAGGGAATAACAGAAAAGCCCCTCCTCCTGGGACTTAAGAATGATTTCGAAGATGAGACTCAGTGGAGGGAGGGGAGTGTGTGAGGGAGAGCCAAGGGGTTCTCTGTCGAATTAGGAAGAGCTGGCAGTGAGCCAGGGGTGATGCTAAAATGTTCCCTATACACTGTCTTGATTATTCCCCAAGGCACTTGATCATTCTAATACTGTAATTATCAACTTACACTTAAAGCATTAACATAGCCTTGGGATGTGGGTGCCCATTGCCCATCAAAGTCCTGGTGCCTAGCTACTAAAGAAAGAGATTAGGGGTCATCATATGCCCACACTGCAGGAGAAGGACGGAGTCTGTCCTGGTTTGGTTTCTCTTGCTGTGGTAAATATGACCAAGGGTAATGTGGGAGAAAGGGTTAACTTGTCTCACGAGTCCCCATTGTTGGGTATCACTGAGGGAATCAAAGAAGAGCAGAGGCAGGACCCATGTAGGAATGTGCTGGCTGGACCCATCGCATGCTCACGGTTGGTTGCTTTTTTTTAGCATCTTCCAGGATCGTCTGCCCAAGGGTAAATGATCCACAGTAAGCTAGACCTTTCCACAACAATCAACAGTCAAGAAAATGGCACACAGACTTGTCCCCAGGGCAATCTGGTGGAGGCAATTTCTCAATTGAGGGTCCTTTCTCACAGGTGACTGTAGTTTGTGTCAAGCTGACAGAAATTACCCAACACAGAAGAGACAGAAGAGCTCCTCAATCCCAAAGAAGCAGGTTTGGAGTGAGGTGAAAATACCAAAGACCCCTGTTACTGGGACACTTCATCAAAGTTCTTCTAGAAGATTCTAGGCTTGGGAGGTGGTAGTGGGAGCCACATTGCCACAGCAACAGCTAGGGAGAGCATGAAAGGGTGCCTCAGCCAGTCCACTGTAGTGAACACATCTCAAGAAACATCTTTGTCAGTCATACGGAGTGCAAATCGATGCCCATTTCTCCCTTGACCTCCATCCCTGTTGGGGTTTGAACAATACATACTCACAGCTGACGGGCCTCTCTTAAAGGATTGGGCATGGTCGCCTCTTCCGAGTGGAGAGACAACATTTAGCCATGGATTGACTACTCCAGCTCCGAATCCTGGATTTCTAGCTGCACACACCCTTTCTCCCAGTTATGTTGTATGTGTGTCCCTAGACGGGGCGTTATGGTTCAGGTGCAGTCTGCCTGTATTTCCTGAGATCTGCTGTGCTGTTTTCCATAGTTGTACCATCTCATACTTCTCCCACTGGGGATACACGAGCTGAGTTTCCCATTCCTCGAGTCTGCTACAACAGTATACAATGTATTCATTGCATTTGCATCACCCTGGCCAAATACCTAGCAAGCAATTTAAAGGAGGGTGAGTTGGTTCTTGCTCACAGTCTATCAGGATAATCGGTGCATCATTGTCTCTGTGGTGCCAGGAGCTTGCCACATGCTTTGAGCATATCCTTGCAAGAGCAGAGAGTGGAGATACTTGGCCAGAGGCGGGGCTAGTCTGTAATCTTCAATGGCTACCTCTAGTGGTCTGTATCAACCAGCTAGAGCCCATGTCTCAAAGGTTCTGTTTGTAACCTTTCAAAATAGTATCACCAACTAGGGAACAAGTGCTCACAATGAGCCATGGGTCTGGGATGCATTTCACGTCCAAACTACACTTGTTATTTTCCATTGGAAGAAATTATAGCCACTGGGGTTAATACAATGCATAGCCACTCTCTTCTTTACCCACACGCAATCTCAGTTCTCCAAAATGTGCTCAGTGCCTCCTCAGTTGGTAGGAACTCAGCATGGCTGTGCCTTGATGCTCAGGTGAGGAGGGGAAGGCTCTTATGGGACCGACGCCCCAAAGGAAGCTACTGCAGATGGATTCCTTCTTGGAGACCTGCAGGAAGCCCTTTATAGAGAAGAACTAGACAGGCTTCAAATGAGGGAAGGAAGCCAACACCAGGGAAGTGGCTGTCGGAAGATTTGGGAGGAGTTGGAGGTCACACATGAGCTCAGGTCCCCTAGTTCTAACTAACCCTCTGTCCCTAGCTCAGAGGGACTCCAAGCATTTCCCCTGCTACAAGGCCCTGAGTTGTCCCATTGGGCCCCTGCCTAGCTGCCTGAGAACTATGTCTCATGTGACAAGAGCAGGCAGAGATGGGCAAGGAAGACAAGAGAGCATCTCCAGATCCATAACACTTCTAGTTTAAAGTCTCTGGGTTTCACACTGTAGTGCATAGGGCCCTGTGAAGTGGGGCCTGTAGGATCCCATGGGTACAGGTGGGGCCAGAAAATGCATTCTTAACCAGGGGCTGGTGACTCTGACCTTTGCCCTTGTTTTCAGTGTGTGTGTGTGTGTGTGTGTGTGTGTGTGTGTGTGTGTGTATACATGCATCTGGAGGCCAGAAATTGATGTCAGGTGTCTCCTGAATTATAGCCATTTCTCCTAAGCCCAGGAAACTGATGGTGCATCTTTTTTCCTATATAGCTGTTGGCTGGCTTCTTACTTCAGTTTTCTCAATTATAAATAATTCCTAGGTTGGGGAAATGGCTTAGTCAGTAACATGTTTGTCATGCAAGCATAAAGACATGGATTCAACTCCCAAGAACCCACACGTAAAGCTAGGCATGGCGGTAGCATATGCCTGTGATCCCACAAGTGAGGGACGGAAACAGCAGGATCCCTGGAGCTTGCAGGCCAGCCATCTTAGCTGAGTAGGTGAGCCCCAGACTCATAAGCATGAGAGAGACCATGTCTCAAAAAATATGGTGGGAGCTTGGTATGGTAGCACATATCTTTAATTTTGGCAATTGGGAAACAGAGGCAGGTAGAGCTCTCTGGTTTCTAGGCTCCCCAGGGCTACACAGTGAAGAAAAAAAGAGAAAAAGATGAAGAGTGGCGGAGGAGATATCTAACACCAACTTCTGGCCTCCACGTACATGTACACACATGTATGTACACTCATGCACACACACATATTCACGTGCATGCATGTACACTCAGGTACACCCACACATGAATGTACACTCACAGACACACATGTGCGTGTACATGCACATACATACACACACACAGGAAAATAAAAAAAATAAATCTTAAAAAACAAAGTAGGCAAAGGCAAGTCTGTTTAACAAAAGTATTAAGACATCAGCATAGGCTGTGGAAGAATTTCTGAAGCAGATCCAGCTGTGACTGAAGTTTAATTACTTGGTTGTCTGGCACGACTGATTCTTCTGATGTCAGGAAGGGAAGCTTTCTGGGCTGAAGGAGGCTGCCAGGAAGAACCAATTTCACCCCTTAGTGGAAGTCTCAGCATAAGCAGGAATCAGCGGCCACACACTAGCCTGACACCTCTGGTTCCATATCAAACAGACCTGCCATCTTTGGGTAGAGCCTGGTGTGACTACCCACCAATGTCACCTTGGGTACAAACCTTGAAACTGGCTTTGGATAGGTGTGTTTGAGTCCAGCTCTTTGATCTGCCATGGGCATCATCTTGGACAGGTTACCTGGTCTCTGTAACTTGCTTTATTATCTATGAAATCAACCATGGCCCTACCTTGTGTGCTTGTCAGGAAGTTCAAACCACAAGAAATATGTGGCAAAAGTCAATAAATGGTGGTGGTACTGTTACGAGATATCAGTGTCAACAAGTTTATTTTATTGCTGTTATGTTCCAATTTCTTGGTGCACAGTGTGGGAGGGGAGGGGCCCAGGAGAACCCTCTCAGCACAGAGTCCTCCAGGAACTCCTTTGTTGGGTCGATCACAGGCGAGTCACACAGCCCCTCCCTCGCTGTTTTACCCTGGGATCTTTGCCAAACCCTAAGCCAGGAAACTTTGTTATATTAATTATGAAGAGAAAACATGTTTTATTTAAAATCCCGGCTGCTGAGTTTTCTACCATGCTGTTTCTCTGTGACAGCAGAATTTCCTTTGCATCTGGGAGACCTTAATGCAGTTAGAATATAAATGTATCTGTGCCTACACACATGTGACTCCAGCGACCTGATTTCCCTAAATACGAGTGTACACAGCACAGCTAATGAGTTGGACTCCTGCTTGCAATCAAGTTTTTTGTTTGAGGGGTTTTCCCCCCTTAAATTTGTGAGAAGTTTCAGGGGAATTCAGTCTCTCCCCTTTTCCAGATATCTTCACCTGGATTAGAGAAGAGGGGATCCCCAGGTATGAAAAAGCTGCATTCTGGGGTTCTGGGGTTTCACCCAAAAGGGGACTCACAGGTTCTACCCTGCAGCCCACGTGAATTTGAGTGCTGAGACTGGGGACTGACCCACTCCAAACTGGCGTTAATACTTCACCATCTATCACGTGTTTGAGCAAGAACTATGCAAGTCTACCTCTGCCTCTGCGTATCTGTCTCTCCTTCCTTCCCTCTCCCCTTACCCCTTTCCCTTCACCAATAAGGTGATGAAAGATACAGAGGTGGTCCATAGGCATCCCCTTTACGGTATGGTGTGGACAGGAATGTGTGCTCACTGTTATCAGAATATGCAACTTTTATGAAACCTTGGAAATCTCTATCTCTATTTGAGATGTTCAGCTTCTTAATTGCTGCCTGGCAACCAAAAAACAAAGAAAATGCTCTGCTGTCTGACCTTCTTCACAAGCAAAACTAGGCCGCGAGCAGAAGCATGCACTCCAAGCTCCCAATGTGCAATCTCTCATCTATACAGGCCGTTTCTGCGGTTCGGCGCCTAGGAAGATTCCAGAAGCCAAACAGTACGGATCTGTAAGCAAACAAGCATTTTGCCCACACGTCCCTTTTGTGTAGTAATGGGGAAACCAGCATCTTCACAGAAGCAGGACAGGGCTTACAAGCATTATTCTCTCATTCTGACCCTGAGAGAGGTAGAATTTCATTGTGGTCAAGCCCAGCATGCCCCTCCCCCAAAATTCACTGTTGAAGAGATTTCTAAGACAGTGCCTGGCATTCTGACAGCTGGGTGGTCTTCCTGTAAGGATGAGGGTCAGACAGACTCTGTCTCAGGACTGGCACAAGAGAGTCCAGCAGCTCCGCTCCAGTCATTTTTTTTTTTTTTTCTGGAGAGCAGAATAATGTCACACAGCTATGCTGGGGATGGACTCTCAAAATGATTTGTAAAATAAGTGTACACAAACCAGTCTAGACTAGGCATGAAGGCATATGAAGGATGCCTGGAGCATCCTACCACTCATTGCCGTGGTATCTGAGAATTAATTTCTAAATAAAGTCTCAGGTGGAAGCCAGGGAGATGCTTAGCAGATAAAGGGGCTTGGTACCAAGCCTGATGATTTGAGTGCTCGGGTGCACACACACACACACACACACACACACACACACACACGAGCATGCGCACAATGATGAAGGTGATGATGATAAATGCTTTTTAAAGAAGAGCTTCTGATGTACATGACCCTAAGAATAAGTTAGCATGATGCCCGAGGCAGCGCTGATGCTAAGTCTCTCTTCTTTCAGCTTCAGAGGCGCATGGAGCCCATGATCCTATACCCTGCAAATGACCTCGTTCCTCCAGCAAGGATGTGGCTCCTGACACCACAAGCACCAAGAGGTCTTGTACTTAGGGACCCAGGCCTGTCCTCTAAAGGCTTAAGGCTTCACTGTGTCATTTCCCAGCCATGGGGCTTGGGGCCATGGTATCCAGTTCTGTATGTATAAAATGGGAATGGTCACAGTACCTATCTATGGCTTGGGGCCCTTTTGACAGTGACCAATCTGTAGCAAACTTAGGGGCTAACACTGGAGACTGATGCTACTACATGTTATCAGTTCATATTATTATTGTTATTATTATTATTATTATTATTATTATTATTATTATTATTATTATATTGATACAGGATCTGGCTGCATAGGACAAGTTGGCCCATGTAGGTCACTATATAGCCAGGAGTGGCCTGGAATTCATAATCCTCCTGCCTCAACCTCCTGAGTGCTGAAAGACAACTGGTTATTATTTTTAGCTATATATGTAGAAAAGGCCACTTAGCCCATTAGGCTATTCGGCTTTGTCCCCAATGAAGCCGGAAACTCTTCCAAGTATCCAACTTGGCTACATTGCCCTAGATGCACCAGCCCATGGAACATGAAACGAGTTCCCAACCACCTGTTCAGCACACATCTGGGTAAGCAAACATGCGAAAGCTGCGAAGACTGCGAATCCTCTCTTTGGGATCCACTAAGCTCATTGCCCAGAGGCTAGCTCTCATATGTTTTCTTTTATCCATTATTGACTTACAGTTTCATTGATAACCGTAAAAATTCCCTGGATCTAAAAAAAAAAAAAAAGTGTGGGGGAGGAGGGTTGGGGGCTGGGGCTATGCTATCCGTCTGTGAACATCAAGCATTGTGTCGTCCCTTCCTGCCTACGAACTTTAGGCTCAGTTGCTTTCTGCTGGTGTATCTCTGGGCCTTTGATAATTTCCACTGACTTTTTGAACACCTGTGAGATAGCTGCTCTTTCTTAGGTCCAGGTGCCCATCAAGAAATCACAAGATCAGATCACTCGGCTTGATAGTGATGTTTAGCCGCAGCCACCACCCCATAGTTTGGAAAGACAATCCTTTCTAAAGCAAATCACTTGGCAAGGGAGCACGGGACTGTGGAAAGTAGCTGAGCCAGGTTATCTGGCTGACAGGAGAGGTATATCTTAGGGACGTGTTAATAAGCGAGGCTGTAATTTAATCCCATTCCCTCAGGAAATACCCTAAAAGGGGAATCTAATTCAAAAGTGCTTAACCGGATGCAAGAAGTTGGCAATGACTCCCACTCTCTCCCGGCTCTCTACTGGTCTCTCCATCAAAGAGACTATGAGCTGATTTTTATAGGAGAGTGACTCTCGTTCTGGGCATTTTCTCTGAAAATAACTGACTCTAGGGTGGGGATTGACTCCCCAGTAAAGAGTTTGCCTAGCACACACAATAAAGATCTTGGGTTTGTTTGGTGGCAGCAGCACCAAGAAAAGCAAAAGCAGAAAGACCTAAGGTTTTACTGGAAACCACCATGACTGCAAACCCTTGTCGCCAGGACCTCTACCACACGAGCAGTTGGTTGTTGGTGATTCCTTGGAGGTCAGGGGAGGTTGTTATGGCTGTATATTCCGCAGTTATGCTGTGACAAAATCAAGACTTTTTCTGGCTCCAAGCCTCAACACTCAAGCCTCGGGCTGTAGCCAGCATGGAGACCCCAGGAAGCTCTATGCCCTGCTTAGATGGGCCAGCATCTTCACTACTCAATCACCTCAAAGGTCTCCGTCCCCTGGTCAAAGCTCCCTTACAGTACTTCCCTTTCTGGCTCACCACAAGCTCCCTTGGGCCCTGGCTCATCTTTCCTGTCTCCTCTACTGCGGTCATGGGGGAAAAGATGAGTAAGTATTAACCACGGAGCTTCTCCACAAATTGAAGGCAGCTAAATAAATCCTTTGCTGGGCTCATTTCAGCCACCAGGGTATCCCCCTGAGGTCAAAGCCCAGTAGTCCTTAGTGTCAGCCCCAGATGGCTAGATAATCTGACATGTGAGCTAACACTGGTACCCTAATCTATTCTCCTAGGGACAGAGTATGTAGCTTTCCACCATTTCTCAGCGGATTCTTTGAAGTGCATGCCAGATTTCATCCATGCTACAGAGTATTTGTATGCCCCAGTCACCTCTGAGGGAACAAATTCATGGAGGTGCTGCCACAAGAGCTCGTGTCACACACATGTCATTACAAAACTGACTGCCCAGAAGTCCATGTTACAGCCTGTTTAGCTCTTGTGGTCAGGACACACACAACTTGGCAACACCAGCCTTTCCCAATTTAAGATTTTCCTTGCTTCTAACCCAGATGGTTTGACTTTGCTAAAACCCTCAGAGTCTCTCAACCATAGAAATTCAAGGTGACCACTTACCCCGACTGCTGACTTCCCCACCAGGGCGATTAGCAGCAGAACACAAGGGAACACCAACATCCTGACAGACATCTGTGCAGTTGAAGGCCTCTCAGTTCTCTCCCTCTGTAATTTCTCTTCTTGTCTATTCCTTTGGGGGTGGGGGTGGGGGTGGGGATGTCAGTCTCTGGGATTCCCGAACAAATGAAGAGAATGCAAATTATTAACTAGGCATCAAATACTGTTTAATGTTTTGCAAACCAACTATCTTGATTAAACAAATGGCAACTTGGGGGTTGGGCAGAGTCAAGGGGTGCCTTGTCTTCTGAAGAAAAAAAAAAATAGCAGCCCAAATAAAGAGCCACATGGCTTGTGGGTGGAGGTAGGAGCTAGGGAATGTTCAGTGTGGTAGGTCTGGATGCACGGGCGGCATCTTAGCCACAGGATAAAGGACTCTAGATAGGGTAAGAACCTCTGGCACTTCTGAGATTACTGCTAGATTTCTGATCTTCAAATCTCAATCAAAACTAAGGCATGGATGGGCCCCTAATAACATCACACTTTATAATCATGAATGATAAATTAAAGAATGCCAAACTGCTATTGACAAACATTGATCCTGGGCCTTTGAAGTGCTGCCCACAGCAGCTTGCTGGCTTCGAAAGTTTTCTTTTAAATCTCATTATGTAAGGCCGTTACTTTGAATTATTCTGCCCTTTTGTTGGAAACTTTCTTCGACCAGGGGGAGAAAAAACAACCATGGTGCTCACTTTTGGGACAATTGTTCCCAGTGTCCCTTACCTAGCAGCCCAGGTTGCAGACAGGCTACAGAAGCAGAGATGACCTGGGAAGGATCGGTTCTTGTGGACTCAATCGATCTCAGCTAGAGCGGATCCCACGCTCCTGTCTGTCCATAATAATCTATGTATAGGCTCCAAGAATCCTCCAGCCTGATTCTTCAATGTAGGCTTGAAATGGTGCCAAATGACTCATGGTTGATGCTCACTTCTCACGTCAGCCATCCCACAGGGCAATGCACTCGCGCTGCTTAGCCAGAGGCTGTTCCTCTGTCTAGAAGCCAGTGACCATGGTGGTGAACCCCACAGGCCCAGTGTGGGGGCCTGAAGTCAAAGCCACTCACTAGATGGGTTTTGCTCTGCAACCTTCCTTGCAAGGCCATCACCAGGACAATTTCTCCTATCTCATCAATATCTCTTCTCTCTCTGCCCCTTAGATGGAATGAATGTTCACGAGGCTGAGGGAGATGACCAGTGAGCTCCCGAGATAGATGGACACTCAGTAGATTTATGTGGGGGACATGAGCAGGTGAGCAATTTATGGAGGCAGCAGTTGGGTGTTTCATCTCAAGATGAACAGCCCAGGAATAGACAGTAGAACAAGGTCCATGTCAAGTCCAAACTGGCTGTGGAAAAGCAAAAGGCATTTATGAACTGTTCAGCACAACCTTGTTTATTCATAAAGCCATTAATAGCTTTACAATATCATAGAGGTCTACTGTGAGGGGTACTGGTGATTTAGGGATGAATGTGGTGGCCATCTGTGTGTGTGTGTGTGTGTGTGTGTGTGTGTGTGTGAGAGAGAGAGAGAGAGAGAGAGAGAGAGAGAGAGAGAGAGAGAGAGATTAAACCCAAGCTCATCATTTTAGTTAAACTGGCTGGCCAGCAAGTATGTGGGATCATCCTGTCTCCATCTCTCCATGCTGAGGTCATGCTGAGGTCACAGGTGTGTGCCACCGTGCCTAGCTTTGCATGTGGGTACTGGGGATCCAAATTCAGGACAATTTACCTACCAAACTAACGAAGCGTCAAGCTTCATTCTTAAGGAGCAGGCTGATATTGGAAAAATAAATCAGTTAACTTTAGTTGGTGGTATGCATAAAAGACAGAGAACTAGTCAGCGGTATAAAAATCCCAGACAGAAACTTTAAAGAGACAGGGAGGTGACGGTGGCAGTTCGGTGGGTCCCTAGAGTGTTCTGAGGGTGTTGGTTGTGGTTATGTGGTCATAAAGCAAGGTGAGAGGTCATGGGAGTCATCCTCAGCTTTCTGGGTTTGAAGCTAAAGCATCTGCAGACAGTGAGGGCTAAAGCAGCCGCTCTGACTCACCGACTCGGCATCTCCATTTCCTCTCCTGTTTCATGAACTAGTAAATCCTACTTGGTGGAGAGATTCCCAGAAAGCAAACCAGAAACTTCTCTTCCTAGGGCATGCTTGCTGCTCATCTATGCAATCTGGATTCGTTTCTCTATCAGACTATCTTTCCTTTCTTAGTTAAAAAAAATGGAGCAATTTTTCACTTTTTTTTTTTTTGTAGTAACGACAGGCCTCCAATACACTATCTCTTGTTTCTCCAAAGTTTTGTTATCACGATAATGTGAACTGAATACATTTCTACACTACACTCTCTAGAGATAATTCCCTATAAGACAGTCCTTTTAGTCCCCTAGGACAAAGGGGACTGGCTTACTGTGTAATCTGCGCTTAGCTGGGAAGTTGAAACAGAGCCTCCTGAGAGTCCCAGTTTTCTCCCTCGGAGCTCTTTGGAAGAGGTTTCAGGTGTCCCCAGTGGTCTGCGTTCTGGGCACTCCGGCTGTCAGTCGGGTTCTCGTGTGTTGGGTTACATGCCTCTGAATGGAGCCCTGTCCTGGGCAACTAGCTTGGGAAGCTGGTTTCCACTGAGCTGCTCCTTCTACCCTCAGGGAAGACACACTCACAGAGTCCTGGCCAGGACGGGTCCTTTCTGATGTGCCCAGGACTCTTGTTAACAGAAGCCACATGTCGTGACTGAATGGACATGACTCATGTTTGCTCTTTGTCTTCAAAGCCACAGTCTTCTTCCTGGTAAGCCTTCAGTATGGAGACACAGTAGCCTGGGACAGACAAAGAGCAACCTGGGACAGACAGGTAGCAGCCTAGGACAGATAGCAGCCCTGGACAGACAGACAGCAGCTTGTGAAAGATGGCAACCTGTCAGAGAGAAGAGCCTGGGAAAGATGGCAGCCTAGAATCAGAAAAGACCCAGTGTCCAGCCTTTTGGCCACACCTACCATGTAACTTGGGGCCAATCATCTACTTTCTCAGAGCTTCTGTTTTTCCATCTGTAAAATGGAAACAGTTTCCTCTTCATGGCATTACGGAGAGATGTGCAGGAGAGGGCAGGGCCAAGGGCTGCTTGCTTAGTGAACTCTCTAACAGAGAGTAGAGCTCTGCAGAACATGTTGCCTGTAACATTGAGACTTTCCTGTGGAGTGGCCACCTTTTGGTGCATTCTTAACTGGCCTCTCTGGGAGGAAGGTGAACACATTCCCCAACAGTCCAGAGAGATAAGTATTTTGGGGTTGTTTCTGACCACAGAGTTTCTGCAGCAACTTCTCAGTCATGCCACGAATGCCACCACGGGCCAGGTTAATGTCAAGAATGGTTATGTTCCAGTGTAAGTGTGCAAACAGCAGGGCCTCCCTTTCACAGCATTGCTGTAGAAGGAGGTACACAGACAACCCAGTACTCTGGACAAGAGGGTAGGGCTCTGGACTGATGTCACATGACCTTCCTCAGAAAGCTAACCCAGAAGGCACCTACCTTGATTTCTCAGGGCCACAGCAGTGTGGGTCTTTGAGGGGTGAAAGATGAGAGCTCGCTAAGCCACTTAAGCTGCAAGCATTTACAAAACTCCTACCTTACAGTTGGGCAGTGATCTGGGGAATAAGGAAGATAGCTGCCATCTTACAAAGACTCTCACCGAGTGGCTGGTCTCAGACAGGTTCTTCATATCATCCTGGTAAGCACTCGGGTGCAGGGCAGAATGTTTCTCATTATTCTCATAAGCCCATTGTGCTTATAGCTTCCAGTCCCCTCCATTAACCTCCAGGAGCCCTCACCTGGGAAGGGCAAGAGACGATAACTTTTCTCTGCTCAAGGGTCCTAGCCAGTCCGTGTTTTCAGATTTGTTACATTCTATGTTCTCTGGCCTGGGAGATGCTGGGGTGAACCCAGAGCAGAGAAGAAAAACATCAACATTTATTGGGTGGCGTTTCTTTCCCGGGACATTTAGAAGCTCATGGAAGTCTTTCTAACTCCCATGCAAGATGTTTTGGCCCATTTTCCAGTTAAGTGGGATGGACCCAGAGAGGTTAAACAATTTGCTGAAGGCCACATAGCTCAAGACAAGGCCAGGATTCCAAGCCTTCTGTTTGCAGGCGACTCCTCTTCTTTTGGCACAGCCCAGACTCTTGGTTATTCAGGTGTGTTCTCCATGAGCACTTATCAGCAAGGGTTACCTGTTTCCTAGTCTGCAGCCACTTTTCCCTCTTACTATTGCTTGTTGGGGTGACCAGTCCCCAGGATTAATTGAAGAAGCATATCGTTGTGGCAGTAGCATCGCCATGGTCTTAGGTTGGGAATCCTGGGAGACCAGAGCTGCTAGGATTTGGGTGTGGAAGCTGGTAGGGTTGGTGCTTATAGGATACACATGCACTAGGGTGAGAGGGAGGCAGGTAAACAGAGGAAGATGTGGGCTGTACAAGTCACAGCAGGGGCTTATTCTCTGGAAAGTTCTAGAGCCATGGTACCACTCAGAATCGTCCTACAGTGAACGGAGGAGCCACGGCTTCTGTACCAGACACACAAACTAGAGTTATCTGAATGGAGAGAGCCTAATTGAGAAAATGACTTCATATGATCCAGCTGTAGGGCATTTTCTTAATTAGTGATTGATGGGGGAGTGTCTAGCCCATTGTGGGTACTTCCACCCTGGGCTGGTGGTCCTGGATTCTATAAGAAAGCAGGCTAAGCAAGCCATGGAGAACAAGGCAGCAAGCAGCATCCTTCCATGGCCTCTGCATTAGCTCCTGTCTCTTATCCTGTTTGAATTCTTGTGCTGACTACCTTCAATGATGGACTGCAATGTGGAAGTGTGAGCCAAATAAACCTCAGCCTGTTTGGGGGCACAGTTTCATAACAGCAGTAGAAACCCTAAGATAGAAATTGATGCCAGCTTAGCGGAGTACTACTGTGACAGGTCTGACCATGTCTTGGGGGACGATTGTGGAAGAACTTTGGAACTTTGGGCCAGAAAAGCCATTGAGTGTTGAGAGCTCAGTGTGATATTTTGTGGGAGCTTGGAAGGTAAGAATGTTGAGAGCAGTGCAGAAGATAGAGGCCTGGCTTATGTATTGTAAAGGCTTTTATCAGGGATGTTTGCTATTTTGAATTGAGACTCTGTCAATCTGCTCAGCCGGAGCTGAAGAGTCAGCTGTAATTAATGAGAGACCAGCAACACTGAAGTGAAACATTTTCATTACTGGGACAATTGATGCTGGTCAGCTGAACCTAAGAAATTAGAGGTGACTGAGAAGAGACCAGCACCACTGGAGTGAAATCTTCTGGGAAGTGCTTCCTCAGAGTCAGCACACTGAAGCTGTGTCCCAGAGGCAGCTGAGGTTGTACCTTGTGTTGGTTTTGAGGTATGGAAGGGATAATGGAGAGCAGCTGAGGTTTGGGACCAGGAGAGGCCAGGAGAGGCCATTGGTGAAGGTGCAGCCTCTGTGGCAGTTGAAGGCCCAGGACTGAAGGGGTCATGCAGAGAAGATGAGGCTTGACACCTGAAGAGATCCTATGAGAGGCTATTGGTGAAAGTGCAGCCCAGTTGCAGCAGAAGACCACAGGGTTTTGGAGATGCCAGTACCATAGAATGACCACCAAGAACAGCAGCAGCAGTGGAATGGAGCCAGTAGGAGCCTAGAAGACAAGCCATGTGTACTGCAGAGGGCAGAGCTGGAGAAGTGACAGAGCTCCTTGGAGGAGCCCAGAGATCATGGGTGAACCCCAAATAATTGGGCATGGAGTTATTTATACTGTTGGAGGTTGCTTTTGCTTTGCTCATCTGCTTTGCAGATTCTTCTCTTGACGAAGGTATTTAATGTAATTTGATATCGATAGAAACCCATACCTGAAAGACTTCGAACTTTTGAAAGAGATTTTACATTTGTAGTGATAGTGGATATTTTAAAGAGGCTGAAAATATATTGTGTTTGAATTAGTAAAGTATATGAGACTTGTTATTTATGTTTTTATTATGAGATTTTGAGCATTAAATAAGAAAGGAAAAGTGCGACTTACAGTGATTTGTGTTGGTGTGTCAAGTTGACAAGGGGTCAGTTGTCATGGCCTGTCTTGTGTCAACTTGACATATACTAGAGTTATCTGAAAGAAGAGAGCATTAATTGAGAAAATGCCTTCATAAAATCCATCTGAAAGGCACTTTCTTAATTAGTGATTGATGGGGGATAGCCTAGCCCATTGTGGGTGGTTGCACCTCTGAGCTGGTGGCTCTGGGCTCTATAAAGTAGGCCGAGCAAGTTATGGGGAGCAAGTCAGTAAGCAGCATCCTTCCATGGCCTCTGCATCAGCTTCGGTCTCCAGGCTCCTGCCATGTTTGAGTTCCTGCCCTGGTTTCCTTCAATGTTGTGCTACAATGTGGAAGTGTGAGCCAAATAAACTCTTTCCTCCCCAACCTGTTTTTGGTCACAGTGTTTCATCACAGCAATAAAAACCCAAACTAGGATAGTTGGTCTTTAAATAAATATCTCTGGTCTCTGTATGGTCTAATCAGAGATGGTTGAAGTCACAGGCATGGTCAGGTAGATTCATGGCAGATGACAGATGTTCAGTAGATTAACAGATGTCCAAGAGAAAGTCAGGATACTGTTGTAGGAACTAGTTCAATATGCTTTAACTATGGCTGTGTTCCCTATGGAGAAGGAGGCATCTGATCATCTGTCATGGCTTACACCATACAAAAGCCATGTTTATAGGAGAGAAGTGGTGCCCTGCCCCCATGGACAACTCCTGGTTAATTTTGATCTTTAAGACAAGTTAGGATCCAATAGGCACAGACCTGAGTTGGATGCGCAAGATGAGAAAGCTCAAAGACACGGAAACCTCAATTCCTGGTGGTGCTTTGGCATGGCCAGAGGAAGTGTGCCCTGGTGTGGAGCTGAATCAGGAAGCCAGATGGACCTGTGACAGATACCCTCTTCTCCAAGACAAGTTTTGAATTCCCAGCACACAATGGTGCTTAGGCAATGCCAGCTTAAGGATGGAAGGAGTGACTTCCTCTTCCAAGCTTGTCATTTTCAGGAGTACCAGCACACACATTGACCTTAAAAGTTACAAATTCGGAAATCACTGAGTTCTTCCTTTTCTCCTCACCAACCCAAGTCATAGACACATTTCTATCTTCAGAAAGCTCAAGTCCCTCCAGCCCTGTGTACCCTGTGGACACACGAGTGTCCACTGAACAGCACCTATTGGCTTTCCTCCAGCAGCCCTCATGTCAGGCAGCCTGCCTTCACTTCCATTTGCTGTTATATTCATTTTCTAGCTATTAAAACCCAATGTGATTACATCATGGTCCTCTGTAAAACTCTTCAGTATCTTTCTTTTGAACTGTGGACAAGCCCCACATTCCAACAAGTCCCTGCTTGATCTGGCTTCTCCCACCTTCACCAGCCCTGCTTTTTGCCCTGACACTTAATTAATGTGCTCTTCTCCTTGTCATGTCATTATCCTCCCACATAGGGCTCACCATGACACAGCCATTGATAAATATCTGTTGGATGGATAGGTGAGGGGTGGGAGATAGGCAGATGGGTTAGTTGGTAGAGAAATGCTTGGATGATGAATGAATGAATGGGTGAGGGGTAACTAAGAGACTGTATGAATGGGTGGATGGACAGAGGGATAAAATAATGGATGGACAGAGGGATAGATGGATGAGTAGATGGAAAGATGATAGACGGGTGAATGGATGGGGCTTATGGCTGGCTGGATAAATGAGCAAATCGGTGGGCAGATAGATAAATATGTGAATAGATATATATATGGAAAAATGCATGAATGGTATGTATGTATGTATGTATGGATGGATGGATGGGTAGATGGACAGATGGATGGATGGATGAATAGGTGGACAGATGGATTGATGGATCGATAGTAAAGATGAATGAATACTGGATAGATGATGGATGAATGCATGTATAAAGGGCTTGGAAAATAGATGGATGGGTGAAGGAACAGGGGGCAGCCATGCTTGATCAGAAGACAGACACTATCTTTTGGCCAAAGTTCACAGTCAAGCTACGAGCTCCAAACTGTGGTGTGCTCCCCTTCGCCACATGGACTGTAGCTTGAAGTCACTGGTAGTTCTGACTTCTCCGAACTGTGAGCTTTGGAGAGAGATGGGAGCCCTGGTGTACATAGCCCAACTAAGTCTGAAGCACATACCATAGCTCCCTCCCCAGTAGTTGACTGGCCGGGTAACATTTGTGCCATTTCTTTAAACTTTCAGAGGGACTTCAATCTTCCCAGTCACGATTCCAGTTTCCTCTGTTCAGATGGTGTCTAAGGCAGGGAGCATGCTTCTCCCCCTGGTGGCTCACATCCCGTCCATCATTTCTGTGGAAACAAAGCTTGCCTGCTTGGATCTGTACCCTCACAAAGAGCTATCACTTGGGCTGTGTGATGCTTCTGGTTCTCAGTGCCATCTTTGATTTATTAAACATTTTTTTTTTTTTTTAGTAAAATTCTGCATTCGTTTAGCACATGGAAGATCCTCTTCCTCCCATGAAGTAGAAGACCTGAAAGAGAGAGGGATCTAGAGATTTGGGTGTCTAGACTTGCTGTTTTTCTGAATACAGTGTGCTAATATTTTCAAAGCCTCTTCACTTTGAAGGAAGAGGAACCTCTGAGTCCGTCTCTAAAATGAATTTCTAGACATTTTCTGGCATTGCTGGCTTCCCAAAGTACATCTGTATGCTGGCTATGTGTTGTGTTGTGCAAGCAACAGTCTGGGTTGGCACCAGACAGCCACTGACTTGCTGAGTTACTTTGGGCAAGCCGCTTAATCTTTATGAGTCTTAAATAAGTTTTGTGCTTAAATGTGCATGATGATATTAGCAACATTTCCTGAAATACAACAGATACTTAATGTGTATTAATTTGCCTTTTTTTTTTCTACTTTAAACTTTCCTTTTCCTTCGTGGGACTTGGGACTGAGACCCCACCTATTTTAGGTAAGAACCCCACCACTGGGCTTTACCCCAGCTCTCCGTTTCACCTTTGTTTTGAGACAAGTGTCTCACCAAGTCTCTGAAGCTGGTCCTGAACTCCTTTTGTATCCTTGATTTTGAGCCCATGATCCTCTTGACTCAGTTCCCCAACTCCTGGGATTATACGTGGACCGCCATGCCTGGCTTGTCTGTAATTTCTCATAGAAAGTGTGCATCGTTCTCTAAGTGGGCACAGCAGCCAGTGGGAATTTTACAGAACTGAGGCAGGCAGGGTGGAGACGGTGACAGGTACTCAGACAGGTGCCATCCAGCCGTGTGATGTCTCTTATTGAACATGCATTTCTCCACTCATTTGAGAGTGCACTTGGTACCATTGCATTCTGACAAACACCAGAGAACGTCTCTGTGGAAAAATCTTTAACAGACAGATCTACAGACACTTGTGAAACTGGAACCTTGCCAAAGTACCTGCCAGCTAGAGGAGGAAGGCGTGTGGGAAGCATGGAGGGACACACAGTGACCATCTGTCCTGGCTGGTTCTGTGTGTCAACTTGACCCAAGCCCGAGTTATCCCAGAGAAAGGAGCCTCCCTTGAGGAAATGCCTCCATGAGATCCAGCTGTAAGGCATTTTCTCAATTAGTGATCGAGGATGGGAGGGCCCATTGTGGGTGGTGCCATCCCTGGGCTGGTAGTCCTGGGTTCTACAAGAAAGCAGGCTGAGCAAGCCAGGAGAAGCAAGCCAGTAAGTTACATCCCTCCGTGGCCTCTGCATCAGCTCCTGCTTCCTGACCTGCTTGAGTTCCAGTCCTGACTTCCTTTGGTGATGAACAGCAATGTGGAAGCTTAAGCTGAATAAACCCTTTCCTCCCCAACTTGCTTCTTGGTTATGATGTCTGTGCAGGAATCGAACCCCTGACTAAGAGACCATCTATCATGGCAGGCTATGAATCCTTACCCTCAGCATGCACTCCAACCTTATATAAAGCGACACTAGTTGTCCCGTGGGTGATTATCTTCATTGAGTGTGTGTGTAGGCGCGAGTGTCCATGCATCTAGTACAGGCTTTGAGTGTGTGGACGGAGTTGAGAAGGTCGACTTCACTCACAGTCCTTGGTTCTGAGTTTCAGTTTCTTTTTCTGTGACATGGGGGATATTGGGACATACCTTACAGAATTGCAACTGTGTGGGCTAGGATGGGCCAAGTTCAAAGTGGTTGGGTTCATCTGTGAACATGAAAGCAGCCCACCCTCCAATGCCTACATCAGGATCTTCTGTGTTACTGTCTCTGGGTCCAGTCAGGCAAGCCAGGAAATAGAGTGGGATCCAATTTTACTGTCTCAGGTGGCACCAAGAGCCCAGTTGGGTCAGCATAAAGATTGTTCAAAAGACACTTCAAATGCATGTACAATACTAAAGGTAGACAATACTAAAGGTAGACAATGACATAAAGGAACAGATACTGTAGCCACAGTCTGTGGAGAATAAAATATGTGGTAAGAAG
The DNA here is from genome assembly GCA_019843965.1 of Rhynchomys soricoides. Taxonomy (NCBI): domain Eukaryota; kingdom Metazoa; phylum Chordata; class Mammalia; order Rodentia; family Muridae; genus Rhynchomys; species Rhynchomys soricoides. The sequence goes on from JADRCH010000089.1 coordinate 4,828,086, forward strand.
ACTGGCTGCCCACTGCCTTTACTGTGGGCGTTCAGAGCTACACAATCCTCCCAATGGCTCAGCTATGCTTGCAAAATAACCCTTTCCCTAAATGTCTTGTGAGACTGCCTGAAAAGTCAGCCTGAGGACCAACGGAAACCTCTCCCTGAGTGGCTTCATGCCTCTGCGCATGCTGTAGAACTGCTTTGTGGCTAGAGCCACTCTCTGTGTAGCAAGAGTGAGCAGGGGAGAGGCATAGCTCCCAACACCTCTTGCCAAGAGTCACCTGTTGTTTCCAGAAGAGCCTGGCCACTGAAGGCATGGTTGGCTCAGGTCAGTCTGTAGCCTCTAAAGGGTTTGAAGCTGTGCTTGGCATGTGGTATAGACTCAAGCTTTATGCTGTCACTTCCCCATGTGAAACTGACAACCAGGTCCCTGAATTAGAGAAGACAGGACAATGTGATTCTGAATGAAACTTGGTCCATGGGTTGGGGTTAATCTTCTTGGAGCATCTCCGTACCCTGTAACAAATGAGAGTGACTTCCTCGAACCCCAGGAACCCCAGCTGTAAACCACAGTTTATTTGACCCATGGAGACAGTGCTGTTAGCTGGGGCCAGCATGGCTCGGGAGGGCAATGCCCTGTGAAAGCAGGCACTCCGTTCTTTCCTTGTTCCTGCTGACCGGCTAGTTCCCCGGACTGCTGCATATTGATCATGGGGTGTGATTGTACTCTGTGCCCTGCAGCTCTTCTGCCACTGACCCTGTCATCCCTACTTGTCAAATGGCCTGGCAGTGGGCAGTTTCGTTTCGTGAGTAGCTCTGCGTCTCTGGAGTTTATGTAGTCCTCTGACCTGCTGACTGAGCTTGCCCTCCGGCAGAGAGGCGTGAGGAAGACATGAAGGAGCCAGCTTCGGCTTGTACATCAGCCAAGTAGCTTCCGCCTCAGCCTTCTCGGCCTCGCCTCAGCTGCAGGCCTGTGGCCAAGGCTGTAATATCTGTGCCTGGACTTGTGCAGCTGCTTGTGGCTTTTCAGCCTGGAAGCCCTGCTTCCATGGTAATGGAAGAGCCTAAGAGGTCTGGTGTCACCACTACTTGAAGCTCACCAGTGTTGCCACACTGTCCACAGGACAAAGTTCAGATAGATTCATGTGACATAAGAGGCCCTGCTAATCTCTTCTGGTAGCTTGTGCTCCCTCTCCAGCGTCCCAAGCACCTTTCATGCTGGTCTCCATACCAGGACATTTCCTCAGCATGTATCCTGACTAATGTCTTCTAATGTCTCCATTTGAGGGAGGTCCTCTCAATATTGGGCCTTGGAGAGAGTCCCACATATCATTTAAAACCAAAGTTCAAAGGTTTTTATCTTTCGTGGAATTCAGAGCTAGCTCTCCACCTACAGATGGGCCACTTTGGCATCTTGCCGGTCTGTGGCCTTAGGACCCTGGTGGGCCAGCCACTCGTGGGGACACTTTGGGTCTAACACTGTGATTGGTCGGTGTTCGGTATTGTCAGCTAAAGGTATAGAAATGGATGCATCACTTTATGGATGTGTGAGAAAATCCAGGTCTCAGAGGGTTGGTTGGGAGGGAAGAAGGAGGGAGAAAGAGAAAGAAACATCTTAGAAACGTGGAGACCTTGCCCCTAGAGGCCTTGCAGGTGTGGTTGCTGTGTCACATGGTTGTCAGTAGGTGGCAGTGAGGAGAGAGGCTCTGTCTCTGCTCTATGTTATGACTTGTGAATCTGAATGATTAGTAGCCTAGCATTCCCTGAAAAGAGAGAGCCTGAGACAACCTCCAGTCTAGCACCAAGCAGGCTCAGATGGGTGCCCAGGATGGGGAGCAACCCAGAAACTAGAAGAACTCTGCCTGAGACTATGGGACCTGGGAGGGAGTGAGCCCAAGACAGACGACCCTCTCAAGGGGCCACTTGAGCAGGCCCAGTTGTGGAGCAAGCTTGAGACAACCACCAGACCAGCACTGTGAATTCCACACAGGGAGCTAGCCTGAGATGACCAGTCCTGAGCTGTGTAGGCATTGTGGAGCAGACCATGTGGAAGATGATCCCTGCTTGGCTTCATAATGTTTGAGTAGAGTATAGAACTCCCAAGACCATTCCTGAGATGATCCCAGACACTCAGAGACCCAGAGGAGCGAGGAAGTAGAGAAGTGAAGGGGACAGAGAAACAGAAGGACATGGGCACAGTGACAAGAGGCAGAAGTGGGTGGTGAGGAACAGCCTGAGGTACGTAGCTTGTGATGCCATCTGAGACCATGGTGACTCCTGGCCTGTGCTGCCACTGGGGGCCACATCTGGATTTGTGGTCCTGAAGCAGTAGGGATCTGTTACCACGAAAGACCAGACAGATGTCCCTGGTCTGGGCTGCTACCTGGGCACATATTGATGTCTGAAGGCTGTGCGGAACTGGCTCCACCCCTTACCGGGGCTTTGTGAGAGAGCTGGCTCTACTAGTCACCTTCTATGTGGTGGCGTAGATAAAGGAGACATACCCTCCTACTCTCCTGTCCCTACCTCCTATCCCTCACCACCTGGCCCTGGGGTCGTCAGGGCAGGAAGCTCTCCCTGCCCCTCACCTGCTGCAACACTCAGGAGAGCAGGCCCTGCACCTCACCTGAGCAGAGGGGTAGAACTGGCCCTGGCAGCAGGGTTTTCTGGTGAACCAACCCCAAAGGCTTGAGAGACTCAGCAGAGGCTAAAAAGCTAGGATACCTCCCAGGCCCAGATCCAGGGCTTTGAATTGGCTCATCCCAACATCCACCCCACTGATGAACTGCTGGAGTGCATGAAGGGGCAGGTCCTACAGATGAAAATCTACAGGGCACCACAGGCCGTCTGAGAGGAGTCCCAGTGAGGGTCCAGTGCTGATAGTGCAGCAGAAGCCAGAGGCCTCGAACCAGACCAGTGACTCACTGACGTGAGCATTTGCAAGCAGAGAAGTGTGGCCAACGGGTGTACTGTGTGATACACCGTGACGCACTACAGATTCCACCTCTAGATTTTTCTCTGTTGTGGGGGAGGTTGCAAGGGCAGAGGGTGGATATGAAGGGATGGGAAGATGAGTGGGATTGGGTGCATGATATGAAACTCACAAAGAACCTTTGGGCCATTTCACAAAAGGAAGGAAGGAAGGAAGGAAGGAAGGAAGGAAGGAAGGAAGGGGAAAAAGAGAAAAAGGAATAAAGAAAGAGACAGCAGCCTCTGGAGATGGCATGTCCTCAAATTCAGTCTGAGTCTATTCAGATGTTGATCTTTGTTTTGCTTTGTTTTTTTGGTTTTTTTTTTCCGAGACAGGATTTCTCTGTGTAGCCCTGGCTGTCCTGGAACTCACTCTGTAGACCAGGCTGGTCTCGAACTCAGAAATCCACCTGTCTCTGCCTCCCAAGTGCTGGGATTAAAGGCGTGTGCCACCATTGCCCGCAGATGTTGATCTTTATAACTCAGTCAACAGCTAAGTCTTCAGCAGCCAATGAATTAAGGGACATCAGTGTATGGGTCTGTGGAAACCTATGCCCTCTTACAGGGTCCCACTGGGTCACTTTGGCTGATATCATTCAGACTGATCTCAAACTGGAGGTTCCCCTGTCTTAGCCTCCTTAGTGCTAGGACTAAAGGTCTGTGCCACCACGAGATTCTTCACACACAGAGAGGCCTCCCCACATTTCCGATGCTCATGGTCCTTTGAGAGCTTACCCAGCCTGAGCCTCTTTCTGGCTCCCATTCAGATCTCTTATAGGTAGCTTATCCCAAAGCCTGTTGTTCACAGGGACATTCGAGCCTAGGTGCTCAGGGCTTGGATTATGGGGCCCCTGTTTGCTGGTTCTCTTACATTGTGATCCTACCACATTGGTCAGTGGAGAGCCTGTGAGATCATTTCTTTACTGATGGTATAGGTGGGCTCATCCTGTTGGGGATGAAACCAGGTGTGTGGTACTGGATTGGACGGTAGAAGAAAGCAGTTGAACCAGCCGTGGAGACCAAGCCAGAAAGCAGCACTCCTCTGTGATCTCTCCTTCAGCTCCTACATCCAGGTTCCTGCCCTGAGTTCCTGCCCTGACTGCCCTGGATGATGGACTACAGGCTGTCATAGAGAAACAGCTCCTGTTCTCAACAGGTTGCTTTAGTCATGCTGTATTATCACAGCGGTAGAAACCCTAATTCAGACACCAGTGCAGTGATCTGAGCCCAGTCTTCAGTCCTTTGAGGTGATTTGGATTCGAACGCCTAGGGAAGAGTACTTGCTGAGACTGAGCCCCCTGGTCAGCCAAGATCTCTGCTCTGTGGACTGCTAATAGGAGTGTACCAACAGCCAGCAGCTAGTGTACTTTAAGAGAGACTCAGTAATGGCTTCATATGACATCTCGGGGGTTTTCTCATGAACCAGACACTCTTTACTCATTCCCTGTCATTAGCACCTAACCAATCACAACAGAACCCACGGCACACATCCCTGGCTTGTTTTCTAGAAGAATCATACTCCCCTGAAGCTAAGCTCATCTCACTGTGGCCCTTGGGATTTTGTGGTCACACTGCAGCCAACCCATCCCAAAGGCCTCGGGAGCCAGGTCTCCTTTTAGATGGGCTTCTTCTGGTCCCTTCTTATGAAATAGGCTCTCTGCTCTGTTCTTTTTGCAGAAGTTACTTTGAAACGATTACACTGCACGTACCTTCAGACCCAAGCAGGGACAACCTTGACATGGAGAATTGTCAAAAGTGACCAAATTTTGGAGAGATCCTTAATTCACAATTGGTACTCTGATCAAGTAGTCAGGGCTTCATTCACATCAGGCAGGACTAGCAGGGATGACTCAGTCTGGCTTGCAAGCACTGACTGTGCACCTCCTGCCCTCAGACCAGCAGCTTGAAGTCAGCCATGTGGGGACATTGTAATCCAGGGATTGCTGGATGCTGTAAGAGCCAGTTTCAAGATCAGCAGCATGCCAATGCACCTGCTGGAAATGAGGATCACAGAGGTCAAGTGCACTTCAGCGCCAGCAACGTAGTGGTATGTGGTAAGGAAGACTTCTTAGAAAGGTCTGAGTCAGACTCCAGGTGAGTGCAGAATAGGTAGTTGGGGGCGGATCCACACTTAGTTACACAGACAAGCACACTGATATTATAATGGCTTCCAATGTGCTCATCCATCCCTCAGAGCCCGTGAATCCAAGCTTCCTATGTCAGAAGGAACTTTGGCGATGTAATTAACTATGTGGCCCTTGTGGCAGAGATGTGACTTTGGCTATCTGGTGGGCCCAGGTTTTTGTTGTTTGTTTGTTTGTTTGTTTGTTTGTAAGCTGTGAATCCTTAACAGTAAGTGGAAAAGCTTTCCTGGCTAGGCCAGAAAGATGAGAGAGTGGGAGAGGCAAACTATTAAAGACGGAAGGGACCATGAGCCAGCTGCTTCGACAGGCAGAGAAACAGCCTGCTGCTGATAGCCGGCAAGTCAGAGATTGCTGAGAAAACAAGCCCAACCTTCACTGTGGATTTAATCCATAGAGATCTGTGGCTCAATAGCAGCACGCTTGTCTAGCATGCATCAGGTCCTGGGTTCAATTCCCAGCACTATATAAACCTGGGTTGATAGTACCTGCCAATATTCCCAACATATTGGAAGTCCAAGCTTATCCCCTGTTGCATAGGCCAGCCTAGGGTATGTGGGACCTTATCTCAGAAAGGGGTAGGTAAGAGGAATCAGAGAGGGAGATCATTCCAAAGGACTGGTATCAAGCAACAAGACAGAAACAATGACAGTTGTAAATGAACGACATTGGGCTGCAAGCTCAGACAGAGCCAGACGGATCACTGACAATGAGTAGGAAGAGGAAGGCGGGGGTGGGGAAGCAGCAGAGGGAGGGTGGTCATGGCGATAGATAAACTTCAGGCCAAGGAGGGTGTGGGGCTAGGGAAGGCCTTTGGTCCATCTAGACAACCCACCTACATCAAGACTCTGCTGGAGTATGGTCCCCAGTGGCCAGAGAGTTTGACCTGAAATAAAAAGCCACCAGGAGCCTGGAATCCATCAGATGTCTAAGAGTGAGTAACATTCTGTCTTCTGATTCTGCCCCTCTCCTGGTCTCCTCCCTATCATCTACTTTCCTGATTTTAGGGCACCCCATCTACACCCTCTTTGCAGTAAATTAAGCCTAGAGTGGTAACAAATTCAGCAATACAGATCTGGATAAAAAGGTAGGACTTGGACCGCTGCAGCCTAAGTGGTTACTATGAAAAGTGAGGGCCATGACCACGCCCTTGAAGCCCACTCCCACCTCCAGAGAAAGAGACAGCTAGCACCTAGCTTCCCCCAGAACCCTGGCCTTGTTGCTGAGGGGGCCAAATGAGGGGGGAAGGGATCAGGCTGACGCCCCATTCTTGCCAGTTCCCATTTTGCCTGAGCCCACTCAGACTTTGAGGGAGGAGGGTGATTATTTGACTTTCTTGTCAGAAACTCATCTGTGTGGACAGAATTCAATATTTTTCTTCCCCCAAAGCTGCTATCTACCTATCTATCCGGGGTAATTGATTCCTACTTTTCCTATAGCAGTAGATTGAGTTTGCTGAGGAAGCAATTCTAAATGGTAAATCTCACAGACAGAAACAATCAAAGCTCTAGTGATTGCCCTCTGAGATTTCCCTCAGCAGGATTTTCCACCCCAAAGGGGTAAACTGCTATTCCTGACAGAGAGAGCGTGGCCGGACCATCCACTGCTCAGGGCCATGAGTCACAGGCTTCTGTTCCAAGTGAGGCTAGCTGGGTTCTGGGTCCACTGCTTCAGGCATGTATGACCTTGGATGAATCAATGCCCCATGTCCTGAAGTAGTGTTGAAACAAAATACCTGAGGAAAAACAACTTAGAGAATGTTTTATGCTCAGCTTACAGTTTAAGGCACAGTCTATCATGCTGGGAATGTGATAGAGGCAGGATCTTAAAACAGCTAGTCACACCGAGTTCACAATCAGGAAGCAGAGAGAAGTGGATGCAGATACTCAGCCTCCTTCTCCTGCTAACCCAGCCCCGGCTCGTGCTCACATCCACAGGAGGTCTTACTACCTCAGTAAGCCGCTCTGTAAACACCCTCACAAACACACTCAGAGGTGTGTGTTCCACACTGACTCTGAAAGTTCAGTCACATTGGCAATGAAGATTGGCCATCACACCAAGGAACACTTGGGGATTCGTTAGACTGGCTTGCAGGCTGTGGTCTAGCCAGTCCAACAATGGCTGTCTCCTAATAGAAAGTCCAAAAGCCTGGATATTTCAGCTGGTCTTCAGTGTATGCTAGAATCCTGAAGAAGTAGGGATCTAATGCAGTGGAGGAATGAACTTGCTAAAGACCGTGAAGGCAAGCAGGCAAAGAAGGGGAGCTTTGACAGTTGTGATGTCCTTCCTGTGTCTTTTACATAGGCTGCTACCAGAAGGTGTGGTCCAGGTTAAAAGTGGGTCTTCCCACTTCAAAAGATTCGGATCAAAGCTGGTCTTCCCAGTCCAAATGGTTTAATTGGGAGAATTCCACCACAGGTGTACCCTGCTGCTTGGGTTTTAGTTAATCCCAGATGCAGTCAAATTGACAACCAAGAATAGCCATCACAACAGTCAAGCAGCCTGTCATATCAAAGCTCTGTTCCTTTAGAGCAGTGGTTCCTAACCTTCCTAACCCTGTGACCCTTTAACACAGTTCCTCACGCTGTGGTGACCCCCAACCTAAAATTATTTCCATTGCTACTTCATAATTGTAATTTTGCTACTGTTATTAATCATAATGTAAATGTCTGTATTTTCAGATGGTCTTACGTGACCCCTGTGAAAGGGTCATTCAGGCACCCAAAGGGGTCTCCTCCCACAGGCTGAAAACTTCTGCTTTAGACCATGGCCCCCTTAGTGTTGCTGAGGAAGTGCCTGAGGACACCATTCATCTCTTGTTCTCAGCTGACTTGAGATCTCTAACTGGCGTGGCGACACAGCTGAACTTCCTATTAGCCTAGCCATTGTAGCAGTTCTGGACGATCACAGCCTAGGTTGCTTTAGGGACCATAAAACAGGATGCTCAACAACCAGAGAAGAGGATGCTCTAATCATTAATCCCATTTTGCAGACAAAAATACTGAGTCTGAGATTGTCTGCAACTCTAGAAGAGATCCAACATCACCAGCCTATCTAAGGCCATGGGCATTTTACTAGCCAAGGGTGGAACAAGTGTGCTGGCCTGGCTCAAGGCTCACTTCTATTAGCCAACTGTGACCCCAACCACCAGGCAGACCTTGCAGCCCCAAGAAGCAAGAAGCAGCCCCCAAATCTCCAATAGTTCTTTCGACAGACACCTGAGCTAAGCTGTAGGGAGCTCCTGTGGCTTTGAAGGGAGCCCAGATCCCATGCAGGCACTTCCAGGAGATGGCTTGCTTTGAACAGATCACTCGGTATAAAGGAGAAGAGAAAGTGAGGGGGTGGAGGAGGCAGAAAAGGGAGAGGGCGAGAAGAGATGAAGCCCCTGGTTTCTCAGAGCCCAACCCAAGAGTCTCTGATGACCAGCGAAAGGCTTTGAAAAAACGGAGGGCAGCATAGAAACCCCACTCTCTGAAAGTGGGGGTGGATCCTGGCAGATATCACATGGGGACCCCTGCTGTGGAGCCAGGGGGACCTGGAACGAGTTCAGGTGATAGAAAAATGTTAATAGAGAGCTGCCACACTGTCTTCTAATTCCCAGTGGGAATCCTGGGGGCAGAACACTTCGGGCTGCTGCATCTTCGTGCCCAGCCAGACTCCACTCATCCTGAGAGGTCGCTTAAAGCTAGGGAACGTTCTCTCAGCTTGGGATGAAAGAGTCCCTCTGGAAAGTGTGCCATGCAGGGATCTTGGTTTGAAGGGCTCTCCTGCGATGGCCCTTCCTTCTAGCAGATTCCCTGAATGCTCGCTGGCTACAGGTGATAGCACCTGCAGTGAGGACTACAAAAGTGGGGTATCTGTGCCCATGGTTAAAAATGAGGGGCCCTGAGGATGCCCCAGGAAGAGTGCTCTTCAGGATCCAAATCTGGGTCAAGTTGCTTCCGTGTTGAAATCATTTGCTGCCTTCTTCCTACTGTGCTCAGGAAAGATAAAAAGCTTTCCTAGGCAAGCAGGCCTCTTGGGATTTTTTATTTTATCAGGACCACTTTCCCTTGACTGCCAAACCCCAAATGATCGATGCAGCTCCCCAGTTCCTTACCTGCCTGGCATCCTTCTCCACCATTGCTCCGCAGCCTCTCTGCACCCTCCTGTCCCCCTCTCTCCAGGCTTTCCCGCAGTCTGCTGTTTGTAAGTCCCGGCTCTTCCACGTTCTCTGGCCTCAGCTGCTGAAATGCCCGGCTCCATCTTTCTCCAGAGAAGAGCACTACCTTTTCTATGTCAACATCCTTTCGAGAGATCCTACCGGCATATATTTATTTATTATATCTATCTTTGCAGCGGCCTCTGATGCCTCAGTCCCAGGATTCAGAGACCTGTCCATTTACACATGCTGTGTTCTCAGGCCCAAGCACAAAGAGGCTCAGGAGAACTCATGCATGGTTGGTGCAGAGAAGGAAGCCATCACATTCCTGGCAGGCCAAGAATGCCATCAACAACTAGGAGACAGTAAGCGAGGAGGGACCCAGCAAAGCTTCCTAGCTTTCTACAGAAGCCTGACCCTCCACCGGAAAACACCACGTGGATAAATGTGTGGTGGTACAGGCTTCAAGTTCACCATTTCCCGTGGGCCTGGGACATCAGCTCCATAAGCATCTGCCCACCCTGCCAGATTTCATCACCCATCCTGAGGTCACACAGATGAAAACATTTCTGAACTCTGATGAAAGAGCCTAAAGATGGGCCACCCTGCTGTCCTTGGTGATCTGTGACCTATGACCTGTGACCTCGAGTGCATTTTTGAATAATATGAGTAGATTATTTAGAGAATGTGACCAACAGAGGGCTAAGAGATGACTTGACTTAGCTGCATGAAGGAAGGAGAGGGGCAGGGGACTTGTAAGAGGCTGCGTCTGCCCAGGCAAAGGTCAACAGGTCAAAGGTCAAGTAGAAAAGGTGACAGATGGATTATCTGAGGATGGAGACCTGATCACCAGCAAGAAAACCAGAAACAATCAACACAGAAAGCAAGTTGCCTCTGGGTTTTGAAGGGAGGGTTGTTTTCAATCATAAGTCAGACTGCACTGTGGATTTTTTTTTTTAAATCATGCTTTCCTGTAACTTCAACACAACTTACTTTATTCTTAGACAGGATCTTACTACGTCACCCTGACTGGACACATAGCAAGCCTGGAACTTGCTATATCGACTACAATGGCCTGAAACTCACAGATGTCAGCCTGCTTCTGTCTTCTGAGTTCTGGAGTTCAAGGTGTGCACCACCATGCCTGCCTGCAATTATTTAGTTGTAAAACTCTGTGGTTTGGGTAGAATTTACATGGTTGTCATATTTTCTTAGACATGAATTCTTTTTGAAGTGAAAGGACCCGCGACATTCATCAGAGAGACTGGGTTAGGTAGAGGCAGGTGCTGGGCACCTTAGCAATCTGAAGAGCTATTTGAGACCTGCTTCTCCACAGGGCCCTCTCCTAGCTTCACAGGCTGTCCCTTGAGCCCGTGCCTGTCTGGCATTGTCCTCCAGCTTTGCCCCACACTGATCTCTGGGAAATACCTTGGGTCTCTGCGACGGTTCATATCCACTGGCAGCTTGACTGCACTTGACCACAGACATGCCTGTGAGGGTGTGTCTAGAGAGCCTTAACCAAGGCGTGAAGATGTCCCTAGTCTTGGAAGCTGCCTCTCATGGGCTGGGGCCCTGGACTGAACAGAGGAAGCAAGCCGAGCCCCAACATTTAGCTCAGCTCTCTGACCAGGGTGGAATATGGCCAGCTGCCTCAGGCTCCACAGTGAGTCTAAACAAACCGTCTTCCATTTAATTGTTTGTATCAGGTCATAGCGATGTAACTCGTACAGTCCAGGGCGGGCCTGCCTGGCTGCCATCTTTGCTCCACACTATAGTAGGTAAAGAATATTCATTACAGAGATGCCAGATGGCTCTGGATGGAGCCATTGAGCATCTGGACACCAAAACCAAAGGGTGTCCCGAAGTCCACATTCCTGTAGTAGCAGGCTGGGCCCTTCCCTGTGGCAAGAATGAGGATCAGGGCCCTGGTGACACCTCAGTTGCTCTTTTCAATGTGCTCTCCTGGGGCCATTGCCACTTGGCTCTGGGGCTTGGTCTACATCATACCTAACAGTTTTAAAACCTTCCAAAGGAGGGGACAGCAAGGGCCAGGTGTCCAAAGCCTCTCCCATTGGTGCCTCTCCAGCTGCCTACCCTCCTGAGATCACTCCACTGGTCCTCCATGCTTCCCAGCTAGGTCCCTTCCTGAGCACACAGGGCTTGTCACGTCCCCGCTCCTGACAGTGAGCTCCTCTGGGTTATGTCTCCATAGGTTGACAAAACAAGTCCAGCCTTTCTAGAGATGACTATGCAGCCTCTGGATTGCCTTTGAGCACTGTGCTCTGAGAAGCCCTGAGGCCAGTTGGAAGATGTACCAGTTCCTTTCAGTGGGCATCCAGTTGGCTTATCCCATCCTGTGTTGGCCTCTCTGATGCCAACCTTGACTTCCAGCCTAGACGTCCTCCTCTGAGAAGGCCAAGGTCCTAGGAATAGAGATTAGGTGGCTTCTTGGTGAGTGCTGAGGTCCTCTGTGAGGGTTCTCCTGTCTGGGATGGGAAGCAAGGCTGGCCACCCTGATTCTTGGCCTTAGTATTGTCTGGCACAGTGATTTCCTAGGGTGGGCCCCAGGCAGGCAAATGGTCCCCAGGCTGAGGAGGGAAGATGTCATGCACCTTCACAAGAGGTTTAGTCATCATCCATGTAACCCCCACTCCTCCTCAGCCCCTCTACCTCGCTCTATTTGTCCTCTACTGGCTGGTCTACGTGTCCTTTGCTGCAGAGGAGAGGACGTGGTCTGCAAACCGCTCAATGTCGGGCTTTGTGAGGGGCTTTCTCTTATCTCCCACTCTCCTTCCTCAAAACAATATTCAGCTGGTTTCAATGTGGGGATTAACGTAACCCAAGCGAACAATCTACCTTCTGCACGGAGAATACTCTTAGGTCTGCTGTTTATCTGTCTTCTGCCTACCCTGCCCTAATCTTTGGAGCTTAAAAGGCTTAAAATGCTTCTTAGGCCCAGAATCATTCTTATAAGGCGACTATTGATGAGCTAAACAGGAATGATTTCAAAACTTAGTGTGAGAACTTTGCGCTCCGACTCCACTGATGCGCACCAGGCAGAAGAGGAAAGGGGTCCTCGAAGGCTTCATCTCCGACCCTCATCAGAGGGCCAATGTGACCCTCACACACACCAGCCTAGCGCTCCCCTCCTCATCTGATCCAGCAGTGACATCCAAGACATCCTATCAGCTCAGCCTGAGTGCTGGGCACTACCTCAGCCTGAGAGGAAGTCCCCTTCACCCACTGTTCTTCTGCCTACTTGCAACCTACACAGTGGCATGCCCCTGTAGTCCAGGAGCTGCTTTTGCTGCATTGTTTCATTTCTTGCTCGCAACTCAAGAAGGGAAGTTTCTAGATGAGAAAACAGAGGTTCAGAGAGAAGAGCCCACCCAAGAGCTGTCAATCAAAAGGTATAGTCTCTGGATTTAATCTCAAGGCTCTGCCTCAACAGCCTTCCCCAAGTCTGTTCCTTGCTTGGCTATGTCAGCAGGATAGAGGAAAGCCATGGGCAGTGATGGAGGGCAATCTTGGGCAGAGTGTGAACTCGTTGACATACCATGACAAGGAAGATCTGTGGGCCATTCCCAAACGGACCTGATTGTAGCCTCTGTGTGCTAGGGGGGAGAGAGAAAGACCTGGGACAGGGTGTCCTTGCTGAGATGAACACACATGAGCAATTTACATCAGTGCTCAAGGACTCAGCATCCGGTGATGCTGGAACCACCCTGCTCACTCTAGAGCTGACATTGCACATGGGTACAGGGTGGAGAAAGCGAGTGATAGCAACAGCTGCTGCTTCTTGGGGGCACTGTCGGCTGAAGACTTGGTGGCCCTATACTTTCTCTCTCTCATGCTGTGGGGAGCGAATTTGCCAGGCTGAGCTGATTGAAGAAGGAAACTTTCTGTGAAGCAGCCCCTGTCTCCTCTCTTGGTGCTGATTTTGGAAGGAAACTGGAATCAAAGGTTTTGAGGATATAAAGTGTGGCCGCAGGCAGCAGCTTCCCAGATGTTCACTCACGTTGTTGGAAAAACAGGATGCCTTCTTCCCAGGGATTTCCACAGTCTCACTTATGTGGAAGGCCAGGCTTGGCATGAAGCAGAGAGAAGAGGCACAGAAATCAAGACAGATTCTGGGACTCACTCATGAGAATCTATGGATCCTCTCAGGTTAGGGGACAGCAAGGCCCCAGGCTGTCTACGCTCTAAATCATCTGAGGAACATGTGACATCTACTCAGGGAGCACAGAATACACAGTGGTGTCCTGATAAAATAATAATGGGCAAGTCTTCCTCCCAGAATTCCTACAGGGAAGACTTACCATCCCCCTAGACAGGGATTAGAGCTAATAAATCAGGAGTCAGGATGTAGGATCTATATACAGTGCCAGAGGCTACACACACACACACATACACACACATACACACACACTTTGTCAGAGGAAAGAAAATCCATCATCCTCAGTTTAGGCACCCAGCAGGCTCCAACCTGCAGGAAGTGGCCTGCAGGAAGTCCTTGAGACAGGGAAGGAAATAGTCATTCTGGGACTATTTACCCTGGAGACTTAATATCTGCGGGACATGGCTGCCACTTTTAAGAACCAAATGAACCTTCTTGAGAGAACTTTGACAAACCTTGGGTCTTTCCCAGGGTTCCCGGGACACCGTCTGGAATCTCTCTCCCTGTAGGACTGGCTTTGTGCCCTTGAGAATTCTTAGCACTGTCTCCAACTTCTGCTCATTCTGTTCCTCCAATAACTCGGTTCCTGTGACCAGAAATAAGCCAGGACACTACTGAATATTCTAGATGGGGAGGTAGGCTAAGCTGTCCCCAAGCAAGGATCACCAGAGAGACAAAGGCTGAATTCGGTTTTCTGTTTGTCTACTGATACTCCGGTAAATTTCTGCCTCTTGCCAGCCATGGACAGCGCATGCTCCTGGCCTTGGCCTCACCTAGCTCCATGTCAGCCATGCTCACATTCCTACTACACTACACGTATTCTTGTGAGGTTTCCCCATTCCCTAGATTTGGGGTGTTCCTTGTGTTTCTTTCACCCTGGAGCCCATACCATATTCAGGTGCGTTGTCTAGACGTTGCCTCCAGATGGAGCTGTTCCACCCAGGAGGGAACAGGAAGGATCCCCACACAAGGCCCCCTGCTGGGTTGAGTTAAAGAATCAGTAAACACTTGGCTGGCAGAGGAGACTTCTCAGTGGAGCCTCCTACAGGTTGGGGATGCAGCCATTTTGAGTGCTCACCTATGCCAGTGGGGTGGAAGGGGCATTTTAGTCATGCAGTGGCTCCTGTCATTTAGTTTCCTGTTAGTAGCCTCCCGTCATGCTCCTGTCGCCGACCCCAATAAGCTGATCGGTTCAGCTCTATTTGGGCGATTGGTGACCCATTGCCCTGTCTCTCTGTTTCTTTGCCCCGCGCCCCTTCGTAAATAGAAATATACTTCACATGAAAAGTATCACAGCAAATGAAACTCTGCTCAAATATCCATCCCTTTGAGGCCCATCCTCTGACATTCAACTCCATGGGCTTCCCACCCCTGTCATTCCAGCCATTGGCTGCCACATGTATATGCTGTTGGGTTTCCCATGGGACAGGCCTCTGCCTGATCTGTTTCAAAAGGCATCTGCAAGGGTGGAGGTGCCAAGGGCTGACACAGGATGAAGGATGAGGGACACCGCTGAAGATTTTACTACTCGAATGTCCCAGAGGGGTGGAACCACCTTTGTCACCAGGGCAGGAGACAAGAGTAAGGTGAAGAGAAGCCAGGTCTGAGCCTTTTCTGGGCCTGCACGGGAACAGCAAGACACATTGGGACTGGCTTCAGGGAGAAATCCGGGTGGGGTGTGGGCTCTGTGGGTGGCCTCTCTTCTGGAGTGGGGACTGCTGGGGAATTGGGATTGTGACAGTAACAGTCTTTGTTCACCCCTCTTCGCTCCAGTAAGGTCTAAGAGGCGTTGGGGGGTGTGGGCCATGAATTCCTGTGTGGTTTCTCTCCTGTAGGCATGAATCGAGAATAAGACAGAAATGTCAGTTAACTTAGAAAGGGCATGGAGAAGAGGAGTCAACCGACCCGAGTCTGCATGCGACTAAGCACTTAGCATGGAGCCTGACTAAGTTGGTTCAAGTTACTGGGACACAGTCACAGATTAGCTTCTAGCTCTTCTTCCTCAAGCTGCTCAAAGACCAGCGCATTTCGGGGCAGCGAATGGGACTTGGATTATACACTGAGTGTATGAAGTGCCGGCTGATCTTGGGAGACACAGGATTTCCTCAGAGACAGGAAGAGTCGAAAAAGATTTGGACAGGGTGGAAATACTAACGTCAAAGGAATTCTGGGAGGTGAGGGGGGGATGGGGAAGGGTGTTAGCCAGGGAGCACTGAGTACCAGGCAGTGCTTATCCCAGGGAGATAAAAGGAGGCTGGGTCACTGGGCTCCTGATCTTCATTTATACTGCTCTGGACATTCAAAACCCTTGCCCAACCTTCATGGTATTTAATTCTCACAACACAGTAGGGCAGACATTCTTTCTCAGTGACCAGGAAAGAGAGGCCCGGGGCTTCTAGATGGACATAAAGAACGGCGAGGTGAGACAGGACCAGATTCTAAGCCAGGTCCTCTGCCTCTAAATTCACTGTGATTTTTCAAAGAACAGGAACGTGATGAAAAACACTTTTGATACCATTGTGGTAACAGCTACCGTTTGTCGCGGGCTCCAATGTGCCAGGCGCTAGGCTAAGAGCCTTGAAGTCACCTCTGTTACCATGTTCCTGTGAGGAAGGTCTTCTAATCCTCCACTGAGCTCAGGTGGGGAAGCTGAAGCCCAGAGAGATTAAGACACTTGCCCATGGGGCGGAGCCGCGATTGGAACCGAGATGAATCTGGCTTCAAACCTGTGTGTGTGACCTTTGTAATATTTTGCCTGTTCTTCAAAGAGGAGGGCTCCGGGGGCCTTTGTCCCCACCACCTGATGCTGTTTGAAGCAATATGAAGAAGGAAGGCAGCTCTCCAAACCTTCAGCTTAACTGAGCTACAGGCAGCACACAGCTTCCTTGGGATGGATAGGTAAGGAAGACGGCCGGCTGAGCACTGGGTACACGGTCCACAGGCGACCCTCTCGGAGCAGGACTTCATGCCAGCGGCCACCCGACCTTCTCCCAAGGTCAGTGTCTTCCCAGTGGAGACTGTAGTAAAGGGGGCTGTGGCGGTCTGGTACTGTTTTGAAGAATATAGGGCTTTTAAGAGGTGGAGCCTGTCTGGTAGAAAGAGGCAGGAGGGGTGGGCCTTTGAAAGTTATACTGGCCCCTGGTTCTGGCCAGCGTTTCCTACTTCAAGATCAGCCACTGTTCCACCCCATGGGCCCACTACTTTGGACAGAACAGCTTCTCCCTCTCTCCCTCCCTGCCAGGATGGGCTGAAAGCCCTCAGAAGCCGAGAGTCTAAAGCTTTCCCTCCTTGCTTTAGTGAACTGTGTGGTCCTGATGACAGACATTTGTGAGTCTCTGACTTTCCAAGCACTGATGTGGGGCTGGGAGCACCTCCTCTAGGTGCCCAGAGGCTCCTGTCTCCAAGTGTCCTTGGAAAGTCTGTCTCTTTTGGTTCTGAGTCCTCAGCTCACAGCAGGACTCTCTGCACAGCAAAAACACTCCACAAATATGGGTGGGGTCAAAGAGCAAACCCGTGAATGGACGTGCTCAGATTTCCTTCTGGGATTGTCCTATGCCTGGACTAGACTCAGAGTGGTCCAGGCTCAGCAGAACCTTGGGGGTCGAAAGATTCCCCCAGGCTGAAGGTCAGCTTCCTCTCCCCTTGTCTACTGTTTCTACCTGAGATCTCTGCTAAGATTCTTTGAGAGAAGTTCTCAGCCTTTATGCCCTGGCAGGAGGTGGGGGTTTCCTCCACTCTTGCCTGCCCTCCTCTGTCTTGCTGTAGGGTGGGTGGAGGGTAAGGAATGGGTGAGTCTGTTACATTTGTAGTTGCTCCACCAGCTTACTGGAAGGTACAGAAGGAGAGACCAGCAAGGGAAGGGAAGATGGTTAATGCAGGCAAGTTATAACTGTCTCTGTTCATTCCAAAGAGAGGCACTCACCCGAGGAAGCTGCGTGGTCTTTGAAACCCACTTGCCTTGACTCAAATCTTTCTTTGCAACTTACAACTAAGTGTAAGACCTTGGGCAAGGGCTGGTGAGATGGCTCAGCAGTTAAGAGCACTGTCTGCTCCTCCAAAGGACACAGGTTCAATTCACAGCACCTACATGGCAGCTCACAGCTGTCTGAGACTCTGATCCTAGGGGACCAGACACCCTCACACAGACATTTAAAAAAATACCTTGGGCAAGTTGGTTAAGGTCTCTGGACAGCAGTGACCGCATGTAGTGTGGGGTGACTCTTCGTAGATTTTGATGTAGGTGGAGTGGTTATCAGAGTGTAGCACAGTTCCTGACACAATGGTGGATCTCTGAATGTTACCTTAACCCTCCCTTGGCAAACCGGCCCCTCTTCTAAACTGCAGTCCAAGTACTGGGGGGCAGATGACAGAGCCTACTGATCCTCCCAGGGGGCTATGAGCTGTGCTGTCTGTGGCATCCCTAGGTCCTTTTCTACTTTGTGCTACCTGGACGGTGTGGAAGGACCGAGATGAAAGGCACTTAGCCTATTGGCTTACAGAATTGTGTTTCTCTGTATCCCTGGCAGGTGCAAGGAGCCATGTCAGCCATGAAAAGACAGATTGGGCGTTTCAAATTGGCTCTAAAGCAGGTAGGTGATTGGATAAAAAGACGATTCTAATCCATTCAATTATGTGTCAAGTCCCGCACGAAGCCTGCATATGTATGACTTCGTTTGATTGCCACCCTAACCATATGAACTAGACACTCTATTATCTCCGCTCTATGGATGAGGGAATCGAGGTTCAGAAAGGCTAAGCATCTTGTCCAGGGTCACCCAGCTAGGAAGTGGTGGAGCTGAGGTTCAAATCCAAGTCTGTTTGACCTTCAAGTTCGAGGGACCTTGTTACCCATTAGGAAACGGAGTCTTGGAATAAAGGGGTTGTCACTTTGCCCCTGCTTCTGATTGCTTGGGTATTTCAGTTAAATGTGTACGTTCTTTCTTAGCAACGGGGACATTAGGGGTCCTGTGTATGAGGCTCTTCAAACCCCAGTACCAAAAAAGTTCTTTTTCCTCCTCATTTTTTGGGCAAGGATGTGAAAGGGACACTTGACCCAGATACGCAGTGTCTTTTCGAATAAGCAGATCGCAGAGAATGGCTCTTAATTAAGGCCTGACCTTCACCAGTTCAGCTGTTTCCTGTTTCTGGCTTTCTCTTCCTACTTAGGCTGCTTTGAGAGAGAATGAGGCTGGACTCAGGAAGCATTAACTGTCTTCTATCTTTCCTCTCTGTGGCTCCAGAGCTGGCTCCAAACTCCTTGCCAGCTGCCCACAGGCAGTCACAGCTGGATGTCCCAAAGTCCTCAAAGGCCAGGAGCTGGAAACAAGGAGTCTCTCTTCTCTCTCTCTCTCTCTCTCTCTCTCTCTCTCTCTCTCTCTCTCTCTCCAGCCTGTTTTTTGGTGGGGATGCCACTGCCTTTCAGCAGGTGAAGTACAGACACAAAGAAGCCTCATGAGCTGCCACCTTCTTTTTCAATTCTGAGGATCCAAGAGGAAGCAGGTCTCCCTCCCTCACATGGTGGCCTCGGTTCAGTCTCCCTTCCAGTTCACCTGGTACTGGCTGCCAGAGAAGCCAGAGAAGCCAGAGCCTCTGGGGAGAGTGACCACACCCTTACCTGCCCAGCGCTGTGTGAGGTTCCCTGTTGTCTCTGACTTCTCCAAAGCCAGCTGTCAAGGGCTCTATAACCCAGCCCATCTTTAATTCACTTCCTCTTCCTCTTAGATCTGTCATTTCACTCACACTTCATCTGACTCCACTGCCTCTGGCTAAAATGCCTTCCTCCTTCTCCAGTGCAGCTTTAATCTACCCAGGTGCCATGACCTGGAAAGATAGTTTCCATTGTCTGCCACCTTCCCACTTGGCTTGGTTGTTGTAAGTGCCTAGAGCCCTTTGTGATGCATACTCTGAAACAGATACATGATCTACATGAAACAGTTGTGATTAACAATGTATCCACGAGTGTAGGAGGAAGTTATCGATTAGTGATGTCTGCTATAGTTATAGGAAGAAGATGTTATTGATGATTAATGTCTGCCACGGGTAAAGGAAAGGCAGACTACTGATTAGTGATGTCTACTGTGGATAGAAGAGAGAGCAATGGAAGTAGACTTTGTCTAGAGCCAGTGGATATCTGCCTCTTCTGCAGCGTGTAACAGTGGCTTGTCTCAACTTACCATTATCTACCATATCAACAAACATCTTACTTTTTTGGCTCTGAGGGGTGAGACCTGACTCCCTTCCATTCTTGATCTGCACCAGACAGTTAAGGACTCATCGTAGTTATGGCTAGTTCTTATCAGAGCTCACTGGATGCCAGCAGCACCCTGAAGTCCTAGCCCTGTCATTTCGAAGTCCCACTCATGATCACAACTCTGTATAGCAGGTTCTCCAGCTGGGCAATATTGGAGAAACAACATTCACAAAGATAAAGCAGCCTTTTAGAGTCAACCAGACAGTGTGTGTCTGGCTCCAAACTTTGGCAGTTAGACTACATGACTCTTGGTCCCTTTCTTTGTACATCCTGGTGGTCGGTGTGATCCAGAGCCACTTGGATGAGACTGCTACAGTTGTTTTAAAGTTTTTGCAGGAAGAAACTTGTTATATTCATTTTTATATCCTTCCCTGCCGTTCTAATCCAGAATCGGTGTAATGATGCTCTTTGGGTGATTGGGCCTATTTATTATTCTTAAAGTTCCTTTGTAACTTGGGGATATGGAATGAAGATCACAGATGCATATAGAGCATGGGGCCTTGGCTCGAATTGACTCAGGAATTCTAAAAACATTACTCCCAGGGGGAATAAAAACAGCATCGTTGCTTTTAATGAAGTTTCTAACTTTCTCAGATGCAGTAGCAATGTTTTTCCACAAGAGGGCAGTAAAGACAAGGATACCAAGTCCAACTCCTAAGCAAGGGGAGTCCAGCAAGGAGGGATGTTGTTTCTTTTATTGTGGCTGCTGTCATTAATCTCAGACTACTTGTGCCACAGCAGGCAGATGCAAAGATCTAATGGATAATTTCCTTGCAACTTCCAACAGAATGTGGGAGTAGGCATTTAGTCATTTATGTCTTTGTCCAGCCTACATTTATTGAGCGTCTACTATATTATAGCTCTGTGCTGTCAGGCAGGCGATGAGGGCGGACCATGTAGGCTATGCAGACTGGCAAATTCTAGTGCATTTGTGAAAAGATGTCTGGGAGGCCCAGAGTTTGTCTGAGAGCCAGGAGGGCATCTTGGAGGAGGTGACATTTGACCTTGCATTGGAGGTCAAAGGTGGCCACCCCAGATAAACAGAATTGGAGAAGGACAACTCTTAAGCTTCATATCAAAGACTGATTATCATAATCCCCTCCTTTCCTGCTATGATGAACTCACAGGAGACTGAATTAGGGTCTCGACTGAGGGCATGAGCTGCAGACCCAGCATACCTGAGAATCTTGGGGTCCTGAGGGCTTGGGGGGGTGTTTGGAGTACCAGGGCAGACAGTCTTGGGTCAATCCCCTAGGAAGCTCCTGGGAGAGTCCAGTACTTTCCTTCTCTCCGTTTGTGGCACTCCAGCTGGGGAACAGAGGCCAGAAACTACTCGGCAAGGTTGTCCTTGTTCCCTGACTCCTCTCCTTTAGCCCAAGATCTCCGAGAGACCTGAAGGCACAGGAAGAAAACAATAGCATGAACTACCATTATGAACACCTGGGGGCGCTAGAGAGCAGGCACGGCCCTTCCCAGGGGTGTCGGGGAGGCAGAGAGAGGAGGGTCTAATGCATGATGTCTGTGGTCTCAGGAGCAGTGTGGATGGAAAGGTCCTGCGCTGTCTATCACCATGATGATCTCACAGCAGCAACAATAAAAGCCTAACTTCGACTTGCTGAAAACAAGCCGTGCCGGACATTTCCCATAAAGGAACCGGTTTCAACTGCACTTCCTGGCTGGTGTCCTTACTGTTCCGGTTTGCAACTGAATACACTGAGGCTCAGGGAGTTCAAGGAACTGAGATTTACTAAAAAAGTGCAAGATGCCAGGCCTGTAGCTCCACCTAGAAGAGTTAAGGCCAACCTGGGCTACAGAGAGAGAGCTCAGTTTTTTGACCCCCCAACTCACACACATTCACAAAAGCCAAGATCCGGACTTGGGGGTGTTTGCTTGATGTTAAAGTTCAGGATTCTTCTATTACCAGATACGTTTATGGAAGAATCCACCACAGTTGGTCTGCTCTAAAGGGAACTGTGGGTTTTGCTTGCTTGTTTTCCGTCGACAGTTCAGCGACCTTGAATTAAAGTGTATCTGGGCTTGGGACATGGCTGAGTGGACAAAGGTGCCTGCTGATGATCTGAGTCCACACAGTAGGAGAAAACCAACTCCAGTACGTTCTTTTCTTACCTCCACAAAGGTGCCATGGCACACCCAAATCAGCCAATCGATTGATCAGCCAATCGGTTGACTGATGGATCCATCCATCAACCAATACAATAATTTACTTAAAAATTGCATCTAACTTGGAGGCAGAGTCTTAAAATCACTTGAAGTTTATGGGCTGAGCAATGACCAAAGTCGACCTTTGCACTGTGGAGCCCAGCCCTAGGTCTTTCCCCTCCCTATCCCACCCTGCAGCCCACCAGTGTACATGCGGTCTTGCGATGTCCTCTTTCTCTCCTCGTACTTGTCTGAAGAGCACTCCTTGCCCGGAAGGATGGCTTTTCCATCCTGCCTTTCGGGAGGCAAGTATGGATCATTTCAGGTACAGATAGAAGCCATGTGGCCGTGGACGGGTCTCCTAACCTGTTTCACTGAGCCTCAGTGTCCTCAATCTGCAAGACGGATATCTCTTTCCATTGCTGTGATAAAATGCTGCAGTAAAAACTATGGTAGAGAGAAAGGGTTTCTCCCTTACAGATCCTGAGGGTACAGGGACAACACCGCAGCTGCGCATGCTCGGTGCTCTTGGCGTCGTAAAGCAGAACACAGAGAGAGAACAGGAAGTGGGAGCAGGCTATAACACCTCAAAGCTCACCCCCAGAGATGGATTTCAGTCAGCAAAACCACACAGCATAATTGTTCCATAACTTCCCCACCTGTTGAGACTTGTTCAAACACATTCAAATCACAATGAAGTAATGCTGAGTTGCACAAATCTAAGGTGCCCCCAGTTGCTTTTATGTGTCACTGTATAAGAAAAAGAAAAATTGCCACTTAGCTGAGTTTGGTGGCATGCACCTGTAGTTCCAACCCTTGAGAGGCTGAGGCAGGAGGATCACTGAGTTTGAGGTCAGCCTGGACTATTTACAGTATGAGATCTTCTCTCTCTCTCTCTCTCTCTCTCTCTCTCTCTCTCTCTCTCACACACACACACACACACACACACTGCTGTCAATCAAACTAATCTCAACAATCAAATGCTGTGTATTATAAGAAACTCTTACATTTTGGCGATAGCTCAAGTAATAGATGTTTGTGTGAGAAATGGTGACCTGTGGTCCCCACATAAAATCCTCAGCAGAGTTTCTTGCTTGGAGCCACCTCTGATTGAATATGGGGCTCATTATTCACAATACTGTCTTGCCTAGGGTCCCTGTTGGAATTCCCTTTGCCCTCAGGGGGCCTCTCCCAGGACTCACTCTTCCTGCCCCCAAGCTCTTGAGAGCAGTTTCTCCCCAGGCAAAAACTTGGACCCAAGTCCCTTCAGAAACAGAGAAAAAAAGTACCTTGCAAGATTCTCAGGGAAGATTTGATTCTTCTCTGTTCTCGGCGAGCCTGTCAGACTCCTACTTGGTTCTTTGAAAGTTTGAACATTAGCTGGGTCAGCAGGGAGCCAAGTACATAGCAGAACTTCTGTGCTGCAGTCAAACTTCTTTCTCCCGAGGCGTGATGGAGTTCTCTACCCATTCTCAGCTCAGCACTTGCTTGTTCCTGGAATAGTGAGGCCTTTTCGATTGCTTGAAAGACAGACACAAACTGCCTGAAGAGGCCACAGGCAAGCTCTCTGCCAAAGGCTGCCAGCTCTCTGCAGACCCAGAGCAATGATCCAGGAGCCCCTGTCACTCACAGTTGGAAATTTACGGAAGACATTAGTCATCCATCACTGGGAAGGATGGGATTCCTGGTGAGGGCAGGATGTCTGCCCCTGTTGCATGCACACAGTCAGCCTCTCCATTACCTCAGCCTCACAGCTTTGGCCCTACTGCACACACAGAGTCTCTTCTTTGCCTCAGCCTCATGGTTTTGGGCCTGTTTGCTTCCACTTGGACTTAGGAGAACAGAGAGGCAGAGACAGCCCAAGACACTGTGCTTTTGAGGGAGGTTCTGGGTTCTGCTAGGACTTGGCCTTTCTAGGAGGCCCACAGGCTTGCTCACACAGGCCAACAAACTGAAGCAACCTGTTCCAGACTCAGGTGACCCCAGGGGATATCCTACAGGGGTAGGGTGGTCTAAGCACCAGATGAGGGCCCTGCCTGTTGCTCTAGAAATGTTAACTGTATCAGACACGAACTGTTCTAGACCCACCAGTGACAGTCCCCAAGTCATCACAGGCAGACAAATCTACTGAGGCTTCATTTTTTTATAAAAATGACCAAATTTTGCCTTTTGTCTACCCGTTGGCTGACCCTCCTTGAGAGCCAAGAAGGAAGGCAGAAGACTGAAGGGTGGGAGGTAAGCAGATCTCTGTAACTGGGCAGATGCTCCAGCAGCTGAGTGCCCAGCAGAGGGGCTGGCAAAGAGAGAGCAGCAAGGACTGATAAAACCCAAATTCCAGATGGACTGAGCTCAGATCCCAGAGAGATGGCATTATATGAAGCTGTCACTCAGAATCAGAGTGTGATGCAAAGTCAAGCTCAGCTTCCTCATTGTGCAAGGGTGTTGACACACAGGTCCACATGCCCTCTGCCTCTCACATCCAGCAGGCTGTTCAGGTAGATAGCCTTGCCTGTGTCCCCCAAGGATTGCCACTAGCACCTACTTAGCAGAGAACCTGACCTGAATGGTCATGAAGCTAACTTTTGTGTGTTCCACCAAATGTGAACATTAATAACATGTCATGCAAAACATTAATCTTTCTGATCAAAGGGTACAACTGCAGATGTTCTGGGTGTTGTGTGACTCAGTCTGTGTCCCAAATTATTCCTTTCTAATAGCTAAAAGGAAAAAAAAATTCGGCTGGGCTTGGCTTATATCTGTAATCTCAGCACTCACAGTTTGAAACAGGAGGAATGTTGAGAGTCTGAGGCCAGCCTGAGCTAACCTAAGCTACATAGTGAGTTCTGAGCTAGGCCAGTCTGAATCATGATATGAGAGACCTTTAAAAACATTAAATAACTAGAGAGGCCGAGGCAGGGATTGTAAATTTAAGGCTAACCTGGGCAACTTTGCCAATCCTATGAATGAATGAATGAATCCTATGAAAAAAAAAAGCCTCAATTTAAAAACATGTCACATTTCATAATTCTTTGGAAGACTTTCTTCAGGAGATTATTCTGAAAACCAAATGGAATAATGCACAAAATTCACTCTAAAGGATTTGGAATGTTCTCCTCAGTTTTTCTATGCCTCACTCCAAATGGCTTTCCTGGCTGACTAGATTGTGGATCCGAAGAGCTAGCTACCATTACCATCGGGAAGTCACAGGGAAGCTTCTCACAGCACCAGGAGACACCCCAGCTCCTCCTCCCTCCAATCTCTCTCCCAGTGAGTCCAAGCACATAGGACACACTCCCTCTGTGCCCATTACCAGAAAGAACGTGCTGCCTAGAAAGAATGGCCACATCCACCTCTCTTCCCTTCTGCTTTGGGTTGCAGTCATCCTTGCTGATTATGAGTGGGAAATGCTTTCACATCTGTCCTTGATCTGCTCAGTCTAGAAGGATACGGGAATGCAGCAGCACCGAGGTATTTGTGCGTGCCACTTCCGAAAGGTCAGTTCCCGTCAATGGTGGGCCAGTAGGGACTCCTTTACATGTGTTTTTGATGCTGAAAATGTAACATTTGACTTTCTTCTCTTGTTCCAAAGTGTTATCCAAATAAATAAGAATTAGAAGATGTTTGTTTAAACCTAGAAACATGACCTGAGATTTTTGTTTCTCTTCTGACTTCAGCATAAAGCTCAGCCACTTAATCCCTAAGCCTTAAAGCATGCTATTCATTTTATATTTATTTATTCAAACCTTACTATTCTATGAATCACCTCTTTCTTGGCACATCTGCAGGCAGGGAGGATCTCACCAAGATGGGATGAAACCAGCAATGAAGCCATGGCTCTCTGGCTGCAGAATGGGCTCCCTTCCTTATCTGGGTCGGTGGGGACGATGAACATCACTGCTGCTCTGAGCATAAGTGTGGGTGCTCCCTGCCCCACAGCACTGGGATGGTGATTATTACAGTTGCTATTGCTCTTAGGAGAATGTTCACATCTGTACAAGACCCCAGATGGCAGAACCTGGCTCTGGCCCTTTCGAAATGTCATCTGGTACCGTGCCTCCCTCCCCACCTCCAGGCTCCAGCACACTGACTTGCTCTGATCTCCACTCATCTTGGGTCCTTTGCATTTCTCCAGCCATCCTCCGAATACACCCCTTGCCTCCTTTTCTTTGGTCACTGCTATTTCTGTCTTCCTCTTCCTCCGAGTTTGTGCCATTCTTTGTCCTGCTTGCTTTTTAAATTTCTGATCCAACCATCAGATTGGGTTCCCCAAACCCCAGGCTGTGTTTGCTAGTATTTCACTTTATGCTGAAAAGGCAGTGCCAGGTCATCTACTCGTGAAAGGATGGAACAGAGAAAGGACTTAGAAGAAAGGAAGCCACAGGAGAGGAGAGAAAGAGGAATATGTCCAAAGAATGGATGAGCCTCGCCATGGGGCATTTTGGTGTGGAGGCCCAGAGTTCTAATTTCCAGGGGGGCTGTGTTCTAGTACTGAGAGTGGTTAGTTATCAATCCAGTTAGCTAGATTAAAATTTTTTAGTAAATTATTTTAAATGCACTTAAAGACCTAAAGGAAACCATATATAAAAGGATGAAGAAAGAGCGGAACAAAGGAAGCCATTGGAATGCAGTAAAATGTACAAATAAATACAAACAAAAAACAAATATGAATACTTTAGTTGGAGAAAAAAGTGAAAAATATACTCTGTGCATCTAACAATATACCTGGGGGGGGGAGGAATCAGCAAAATTAAAAATAGAGGGGCTGGGAGAAGGCTCGGTCAGTAAGGTGCCTGCTGTGCAAGTGGGAGGGTAAGTTTGAACTCCAGCACCTATGTTAAAACATACAAACCTGGCTACAGTGCCTTGCATCTTCCAAAGCTGTAGAGACAGAAACAGGAGGATCCTTGAAGCTCACTGGCCAGCCAGTGAGTCAGCCACTCACTCACTCACAGTGGTGAGCTTCAGGTTCAATGAGAGAACATGTTTCAAACAGATAAGTGCATGGGTAGGCAATCATTGAAGACATCTGATGTTGACTTCTGACTGCTGCACTCATGCAACCCATATACACACATATGTGTACACACCCGAATGTACACATATCCCTGAAGAAGGCACTAATGGTAGAAATGATATCAACTATCTACTTATCAGTATCTATGTATCTATCTATTGATATCTATCTGTCTGCTGAAGCTTGGGATTTTGGAGCAGTGTCTTCGTTGCCTCTCCCCTTCAGCTACCCAGCCCAGGCCTGGGGCCGTGGCCATCTCCATGGTGACGGCCCTCAGCACCTGCGTCCAGTGGGGCCTGAGGCAGCCTGCCTGCAGGCCTGGGCTGTGAGCTCAGTGCTGGCACAGGGAGAAGAGAGTCCTGGCTTCCTCTTTAGAACAACCCCTGCTCCACAGGGGACGCTGACAGTTGCTGGACATGCCTCCCTGGCACATGGATAGGGAGTGCTGTGCACAGCCTGGAGCAGCCCCAGCTGTAGGGGAGGGGGCTCAGGGGGCCTGGGTTTGCAATGGCAACTGCAGCAGTGAGAGCAGCGCCCCAATTCTTCACTGACTTCCCTGTCTGCCCTCCTGCACTGGGCAGCAGTGTTGCCGGGTGTTCTCCCCCTCCTGCTGTCCCAAGAGCGAAAGGATGGGATCCCGGGCAGTAGTAGTGTTGGGCCCCATTTTGACCCTGGTTTGGGCCTTGAGGACAAACGGGAGCCTGGCTCGAATACTGAGACCTGTCTCAGTCACTTCCATATCAGGGTGACTCAGCAAGACCTGTTTGGCCCTCCCTCTGCCCTGCCGTTGCTGATGTGGAGCTTTGCTATTGGCTCTGTCAGTTACACCTTCCCCTTTCACTCCTCCTACGTCATCTCTTCTCATACCTAAGTGCCCACCCCCTTTGCCTTCTCTATATAAGTGAGGGGCTGATGCAATAAAGTTGAGTTCCCGCTTCAACAAGACTCCTGGCCTGGTGTGTTTCTTTTGGGCTGCAGACACTCACCATCCCACTCAGCCCTATAGACTCGGCTGGACCAGGCTCTTTCCTCTCTCCTGGACCTGCTGGCAAGGAGCCAACAGTCTGTCTGTCTATCGACATAGATAGTTGTCTCAAATCCATAGGGAGAACTATGCCAGCACCTCATCATTCCTATGTAGGATATATATGTATATGTGTGTGTGTGTATAAGTCACATAGTGAAATGAGTGTAATTTTAATTCTTCCATATCAATAATTACTTAAAAAGCAAATGGTTCAAAGTATCCACTTAAAATGCAGCACACGATTTTGTGCTGTTTACAAGAAACTCACTTCAGATACAAAGAGGCAAATAGGTTGAAAGTGTGAAGTGGAAAAATTCATCTAGAAAGGTTGGCCAGAGGAACCTAAATAACTCCTAACACCCTGCACAGCAGCCCTTAAGACAAACGCTGTTAAAGAGACTAAAGAGATTACAACATGACCCAAAAAGTCACACTAGAAAATGATCATCATGGGAGTAAGTCATATATCTGAAAGCACAGACCCTCCCAACAGGAATCGTGCAGTGCTGGCACAGTTAGCCCAGTGCATGGACTGGAATTAAGAATCCAAACTTAAGCCCATCTAATGCTGACCACTTGACTTTGACAAGAGTTTCAAAACCATTAGAGGAGAGAAGAATGGTCTTCTCAACGAATGGGGCTGAATCAGCTAAATTTACATCCAGAAAAATATTAGCTTTTATTTTCTCTTAGAGTGTTTTTAAAAAGTAACTCAGAGGGACCAAATAACTCTATGTAAGAGCAAAAAAATACAGCAGTGGAATAAAGCATAGGTATGGACTCATTATGTCTTTAACGGTTATTTAATGTTTTAAATTCTGTATATTTGTGAGGGGGGGGAGGGTATGTGCACATGAGTGCACTACTTTCAGAGGCCAGAAGAGGGCATCAGATCCCCAGACGCTGGAGTTGTTGACAGAACTCACAGAACACCTGTCCTCTGCCGGAGCCAGATGGGCACTACAATGTTGAGCTTGTCAACGGATGTTATTAATGAAGTGAAAAGACAATCTACAGGATGAGACAAAACACTGACAGATCACATATTGGATATAGGTTCAGTATCCACAATAAAAACTTCTAAAACTCAACATAAAGAAGAACCCAATTAATAATGGACAAAAGACTAGAACTGACGTTTCTCCAAGGAAGATACCTAAAGAGCCAAGAAACGTGTAAGTAAAAAGCTCAACTTCAGGTCATTAGAGAAAATGCCACCCACACTGCAGTGAGGTACTTTAAATCCAGTAGGATGGCCAACTCTGCAGAGAGATACATAATGGCAAGAGCTGGCTAGAGTCAGTTGTGGTGCCTTAATCCCAGCACTCCAGAAGCTGGGGCGAGAGTTTAAGGCCAGCCTGTAAGACAGGATACCTTATCTCGAAAAGCCCAAAATGTCTCTGAGGGTGAGAAGTCATTGGAAGTTTTCTGCATTTCTGTGGAAATGTAAATTGTTACAGCCACTGTGGAAAATGGCTTGGCAGTTTCCCAAGAAGTTAAAAATAGAATTTCTATAGGATCCAACAATTCTACTTCTAGGTGTATTCTCGTGATCATTGGAAACATCTGGTCAAGAAAAAAACAAAACAAAACAAAACTTGTACCCAAGTGCTTATAGTGGCATTATTCATATTAGCCCCAAAATGGAAACAACCCAAATGCCCATCAACTGATAAATGGATAAGCCGGATATGGAATGTCATACATAGATTGTTCAGCCTTAAAGAGCTCAGTAGCACTGGTGAATGCTACAGCATGGCTGCACCTTGAAAATATTATGCTATGTGAAAAAGCCCAGACAAAAGGCCACGTATTGTATGATTCCATTTATATGCAAGGTCAAGACAAGTCAGATCCATAGAGACAGCAAGATGAGTGTCCGCCTGGGGCTGGGAGGAGGTGGAAAGGAAGGGAAATTGCTACATGGGAATGGGGTTTTCTTTATGAAAGATGCAGATGTTTGGCATCCGACACTAGTGACTGTGTACAGTACTGTGAGCACATCAAACACCCTGGAGTCAGAGGCAGTTCAAGTCCAGCCTGAGTGACATAGTAAGTTTTAGGCCATCCTGGGCGGGCTAAAGCAAAAGACTCTGTCCCCCCCAAAAAACCCTAAAAGTAGAATGGTGAAAGTGGGGTGTTTCCTGTCAAGTCAGTTTTTGTCTCCCTGACACTGCTTATCTGATGATCCAGTCTGTATAAACCCCCAGGCCTCCAGTCTCATCTTGTCTCTGTCATACAACTCGGTCCAGAAGCAATGTGGGAGAGAAGGACTTGCCCTGCTGCACTTCCTGGTCCCAGCCAGCACAAGTCAAGTTGAAACTCTTGAAGTAGACATGCAAGAACACAGCTTGCTGGCTCACTTGCTGATTTCTGCTCTCCTGTCTTTCTTACACACACAGGGCCACCTGCCCAGCCAAAAGCATTGCTCAGTGGACTGGGGCCTTCTTCACCAATTAACAATCAAGGCAATCCTACCACCCCACAAGACAGACATGCTCACCGACCAATCTGATCTTGGCAACTCCTCATTGAAACCTCCTTCTCAGGTGACTCAGTCAAGTTGACAGTTAAAGCTAATCACAACACGCGCCATCTAGTATAGTTAATGCAGTAATAGCGTACTCAAATACAATGTAAGGGACACCTACGTGGCTACCTTCTCAGCAAGTCGTCTAAAGCTAAGGGATCTCTCGGTGAGTCTAAAAGAATCATGTGGATACCAGTGAGCAGAGTTGCTTTGAAGATTACACTACATTTGAGGAAAGAGGAGAGAGAGAGAGAGGCATGACACTAGCTCTAGCTTCTGCCATCAGGAAAATGTAAGATCCTCAAGTGTCTCCAGTACTCCAATGGCTACATCCAGGGCCACACCTAACTTCAGGAAGATTTGAGAGAAAGTGCACATTTCTAAATACTTATCAGAGGAGATGGAAAGAGAATCAAAAACACTTACTAGAATACATTATCACAACATCTACTAGGATGAACAGATGTTCTTTGGGACAGTGAAGGAAGTAGACTTTCCCTTGAATGCTTCCAGTGATTGATTAGTAATGTCTGTTTGGAAGAGTTCTGAGAAAAGATCCAAGGGACAATACAACACTCAATGCCTTAGTTGATTGATGCTGCTTTCAATAGATATATAGCATAGAGCATACAGCTCTATATTTATCATTCTGTCACAGGAACAATGACTAAACGAGACACTTAAACAGTGACTATCCACAGTATGTGCATTTGCTAAATGCAGAGGAATTCTCTTCTAGACAGAAGTAGTTATGCAATTCCATTATTTTCTTGCACCAAAACCAAGGGCAATGTCTCACATTCCATTGGGAACATGCTGATTTCTCTTAACACTGCGCAACTTCACGTTTCAACATGGCTTCCCTGTTGAAGTGCTTGAGAGACATTTGTTCCGTTGGCCTTTCTCCACCTTTCAGCCATCTCAAGGGACTTCTGGAGTTCTTTGCTCTCTGAGTATATGTCTCCATCCCTTCCCTCTGAGTCACCTAAAGATTCCTTCTCCAGGGCTTTGGCTACTCTTTCCTGGATATCTGAGGAGGAGATTGAGAACCCTTCTCAGAGATGAGGTGCAAAAAGAACCAGATGGCTGTCAGATCTTACTAATGCATCTTGTACCTGCGATGTTTACTGAGTTTCTTTCTATTAATGGAATCCTTCTATCCAGTAGAGGATAGGGCTCCCTGAAAGCCCTTGGTAGTAGGGATCAAGCAGCAGAGAGTCACTGCTCACTGATGGTCCATGTTCATTCCAAGGACCTAGGAGTTTTGTTTGGAGTTTGTGTGCCTGTGGTTGTCACTCAGGATTAAACCATGCTTTGAGGACAAATGGCAGGCATGAGGCAGCAGGTAAGAGATCCAATCCATGGTGGATACCTTGAGATACTGTCAGAAATCTTGAACTCAAGAAAATGGGATGGTGCTGGCCACATACCAGCCAGAGGAGGGCCTTGTTAACCATCAGAGGGAGGAGAGACCCTTGGACCTCAGGGTGTTCGATGCCCCAGGTTAGAGGAATGCCAGGGAGGGAAGACGGGAGTGGTGGGTGGTTGGGTGAGCACCCTCATAGAGGCAGGGGAGGGAGGATGGAAAAGGGGGTTTCCAAAGGGGGAAACATTTGAAATGAATAAAGTAAATATCAAAAAAAAAAAAAAAAAAAAGAATATGGAAGATCAGCAGAGATGCCATGCAGCAGTGGCCATAGCAAAAACCCACCAAATGTTTCACTTTCTTTAGAGCCTTGGGTTTAGGAGAGGTTGGGGGAGGGGTGTTGGAGGAAGCCTTCAGTTTGAGCATTTGACTAACGAAGGATAGTAGATACTTAAACAATAAAAGATGAAGCCTAAGCTGGAGGAGCATACTGCTCTCATACACAATGCTGCAAAAACTGTTAAAGATGGGTAAAAATGCAAGACAACGGCGAGATGAGTTACAGGAATCATCTCATGTCAGAGGGAACCTAGCTCACAAGCCTGGCCCAAGATCTCCATGTGTCTCTGAAGGCATTGTGTGGCTTAGAAAACCAAGTTACATCTCCACGCATTGGCAAGATATTAGAATAAAAGAACGTTCTTCATGAATTCTCATTGGGTGGTCACTGGGTTATATATTAAGGTCAATGTTGCTAGTGATAGCCCTCCTGTGCAAAAGGATAGATTAACACAGCATTTCATACAGTACCTTCCACATAAGCTGATGGCCCACCTGACCTCAAGAGCAGTTTAGTAGAGTCATTGGGAAGGTCAAGATCCACCCTATTCTGTGGCCTCCCTTAATGTGGCCACTGACACTGGAGAAAATGGATGAACAAGGTCCATGTCTGTTTAAATGCTCACTGGGTTTTCAGCAATTGGTCAGGAGCCAAGAGCTGGAGCGCATCCTTTTGGTCAAGAGCTAAGAGGAGGCAACAGGTTGCTCTGTTGGTAAAAGCTCCTGCAGCTAAGACTGAAGACATAAATTTGATTCCTTGGACCTACAAGGCAGAGGAGAGAACAGACTCTTGCAAGTTGTCCCATGACTTTCACACAGGTACCACTGCCTAAGTAAATTGCTTAATTAATTGGTTAATTAACTATTGGTAATAACTTAAAGAGCAAATCAGAGGGAAGCCTCTGGAACACCAGGGCTCACAGTCTGGCTAAGGAGCAGATTGTCAGAGTCTACAACAGCCTACCGTGTCCTGGTTGGGTTGATACTGACTTCCCATGAGTAAAATGCAGTTCATAATTGGATTTCCCCACAGGGCTGCTGTGAGGTGCAGATGAGATCCCAAGTGTGAAGTGTATAAGCAGTTGGCATTCCGTGGGCCCTCCATCCTCCGAAAATTCAAAGAACGCAAAGTGTTGCTATGGCCCACACCCTCTGGAGGAGCCAAGGAGACTCTGGGGTCTGTTCTAGAAGCAAGATCCAGGTGACCCCTGCTCACAGGTGCCCAAGAGAATCTTCCAAACTCCTAAAAGAAGTAGCAACCTCAATTAATTTTCCTGAGAGGTGAGGTCATCTGCTTCTTCCCACCCTCTCCTTCCCTGAAGGGTACCCTACTGTTTGATGGCAAGGACACCCCAAAGCCTTGTTGTTCAAACAGGACAATCATTAAATAAAAGCCAATGAGAGAGTGTTTCCTCCAGGGACTCCTTTTTTGCTTCATCCAGGAAAAGCTCCATCATTAATTAGAGAGTGACTGAGTTCACCAAAGTCATCAATAATTTAGAGACTTTCTTTGAAATATAGGACAAAGACAAGCAAAGCCAATCCACTGTCATAGTGACAACTCCAGTGTCAGTGCCTCATCCGGACATCCTCCATCACCCATACTCTCTCTGCTGTATCTTCCTTTGTCTCTCTCAGGTACACTATGGCAACTTTGTTCCTGAAAGTCTGGGGTACTAGAATGAGTGAGACGCATTGCTTAGCTATTGCTACAATGTTGCCGGTTAACAAATGATACTGTGTTGAGACCAATAGCGCACTAATCTTACTTGTGAGACTGGGGGTTGGCTGGGCAGCTGTTCTTTAAACTGCGGATTGGGCTCAGGTACCCTTTGGATTATTTACTCTTTGGGGCATGCTCATCTCATGGTGACTGTCAGGACCTTGAGACGGACAGATAGAAACTAAAGGCAATCCTTTTAGGCTCAGAATCATCACATTCCTGTCTCTGTTACACAGCTAGAGCAAGTCACCTAGCCAAGTCTGTTACTGAAGGTGCAAGGACACATACTCCATCCATAGTGAAAACTGTAACAGCAGGTGGGAGGAGACATCATGAAGAGATAACTTGCTCAGCTCTACAAAACCTGGGTTGGAAGCTTGGAGGCCTGGCTGTGAAGCGCTCTAAGGCTCAGGGGCCGAGGGAGTGGCAGGAGCTGAAGATGTCACAGCCTGTCCCTTTGCCCACTGAACCTCAGGACCACGTTTCTTTTCCTATGATTCCTTAGATATGGTGGTTTGGATGAAAATGACTCTGTAGGCTCAGATGTTTGAACACTTGACTCTAAGTTGATGCTGTTTGGGAAGTTTTAGGTGGTGCAGCCTTGCTGGAGGAGGTTTGTCATGGAACGGAGGAAGGCTTGGGATCTTATAACCTGTCCTTCCCTCCAGTCTGTCCTGCCCCTCCTCCAGCTTCATGCTTGCTGGTGGGGATGTGAGATCTCAGCTTCCTGCTTCAGATGTCATGCCTGCCTCCTGCCATGTCTCCTCACTGTGAAGAACTTTTATCCCTCTGGAACTGTAAACTCATAAGCTCTTTATTTTATAAGTTGCCTTGGTCACGGTGCTTTCCCACAGCAATAGAAAGTAACTAACATACCAGGCAAGGAGACTCTAGAGAAAAGATCGATGTTTTGCCTGAAAGTCTAGAAACAAATTTCTGCTAAAATACATCAAATCGAGAACAACGTAGACATGGGAGCTTTGAAGGTTCCACTTAGTCAGCTACTGAAGGTTGAAGGCTGGGCCATCCACATCTTCTGTCGTTGAGTTGTTCCGAAGCAGGGCTTCATGTAGCCAAAGCTAGCCTGGAACTTGCACTATAGCCAAGGATGGCTCTGAACATGTGATCCTCATGCCTCTTCCTCTGGAGGGCTTCGATTACTGGTGTGCACCTGTCATGACACAGTGCTGATGACTAAACCCAGAACTTAATGCTTGCTTACTAAGCTTTCTTCCAGCTGACTTACCTCCCAGTCCTGCCCTCTGAAGCAGCCTGAGAGGATATCTAACTAAACCAGTCTAGAAATGACTCCAATAGACTTGTGCTTCTGCATTTGTGTACCAAGAGTGAATGAGTCACTGGGGCTTGTCCTCCTGGGACTCAGCCATGAGTGTCGATCAAGGTTAATGCCATTGGCCCACAGCTTGCTAAAAGACCTCTTGTTCACTCACCATGAGGGAATGCTTACATTGAAGCTTGGCTGAAATAGACTGGTCTTGTTTTCTTGTACATGGAGATTCATGCGGTTGGGGTTTTAGACCACCGAGCATAAAGGATCCACATGAAATGTCATATCCCAGTAAGGTAACACAGGAAGTTTATGGTGATTTGGGGTGCTTGTGTAGGGTCATGTCTTGGAGAAGGGCCTGGAGGAAGTATCAGTAGCTAGGCGAGAATAGAGGCAGAGTGCCAAGACAGAGGGGAAGAAGAGGTCTTGGAGAAGGAATTGGTCAGCTTTAAGTGCAGTGAACACCAAGTTGCAGATTACAGGATACAGAGAAGAGTCAGAAATGAGGCCATTAACCTGACAGAGTCACACCACATGGGGTTATGTTGTTCAAGAATGATGAACCTGGGCTCTGAACTCATTGAACCAAATAAACTTGTGTGCCTCCAAACCATTTGCCCCTCAGACATGAACCCCTCTGAGTATGTGAAAATCCTATTCTAGACGAGGGCTGGGCATGGGTGGGTGTCGTACTCAGGGTCATATCACAGGGATAGGGCAGTCAGCAACTCAGCAATGACAATCTCATCTGCTTCCTCAGTTGCTCCCCAAATACCAAGAAGTTAAGGAAATGAGTGAGAAGCTCAATCTTACGGCGTGCCAGGCCCTGGAGTCAGCTCTTCTGTGAGAATCATCAATTCTTCTTGGCTCTATCCTTCTAGAAGATTCTGTAGTTCTTGTGGAGAAGCTAGTGTGACAAATGCTTAAGGGAGGAGCTGTAAGCCAGCAGCTAGTTTCACAGTCTGGGGTCAGGGGTCACAGCTGTAGAGGGGTAACATGGAAGAAGAAGATATGGGGCCTGGTTTTGTTTGTTTGTTTGTCTGTTTTATTCACTGTACTCATTTGGGATCTAAAGAAAAGAGCCACGTGTAGGGAGTCACTGTAAAGTCCAAGAATCCCCAGCATCCTCCAGGCCAAGTTGAGGATGGTGCTTTCCTGACACCACAGAGGCCTGTATAGAGTTAATTTCAATCTTCTCCCCTAACCAGGAAAAAGCCGGGAGCATTTCCCAAAAGCCTTGTTATTTCTCATTCCCGTTTTTAACTGTTTTCCTAAATTGCTCATTTTTCAAGAAGAAATTCTTTTGTCCCTTTGGAAAGGTGAAGTCGTTTTAGCTCTTTATGTTTATCCAAATCTAAACCACCAAGGGCCTCATCAGGCAGGCCTGCTATCCTTGGCTTCCAGGTATAATTAGTGGCCATTATAACTGTACAACTGACCAATCACAGAAGGCTCCTCAGGGAGTCAGGTCTGGGGGACAGGTTATTAATAAAGTTATACTTAATGGAGTCTTCTTGCTGGGGGGGGGTATAGGGGGAAGAGCCCATCTGTCTGCTCCCCCACCCCAACCCCTTGCAAGAACTTCAGGCCACTGTCAGGAGACAACTCTCACAGCTGGGAGCAGAAAACGAGCTACAACAGAGGAGAGCCACACACAGGCAATGGCTGCAACATTGCCAAAGAGAACAGGCCAGTGTGCTGTGCAGGAGTAAGTACATCTTGCAACCCAGAAACAGAAGACGATGAGAAAGATGAAGGGCAGATGCTTTCCATCTGTGCAACTCCACACGAGGCGGCTGTATCTTCCCTCTCTTGAAGGCGTTCCTTGCAGGTACAATGATCAAACAAACAACAAACTGTTGCTGGACAGCCAATGAGCGATGAGTCCCAGCCTATCCCTTTCTCCTACTCTTTTTTGAAGACCCGCAAGATACCTGTTTACGTAGGTCGGCCTCTGTAGGTAATTAACAATGCAATTTCCACAGTGCAGCAGGCTCTATCACCTACAGTAAACTGCACCACTGGGTATAACCAACAATCCAGACCCGTGTGTATCTTAAGCTTCTGTTGTCTCATCCCTTCATTCACATAATGGATGTAAATTTTTGCAGACATGGCTTTGGTCAGAGAGCAAGGGAGCCAACATCCACATTTAAGAGACAGAAAAACCACAGGGATATCCTACACTAGTCAAGAGGCCAGGTCCCTTTGCTCTTGCTGACGACTTAGTTGCACTGGGTCATAAGATAGCAAGGAATGATTTCTTCTGGTGAATTGATGGTTTGGGTCAGGTCCTTACCCGTGTTCGTCAACCAGACTGCAAAGTGTTTGAAAAGAAATTAAAAGAAAGTGTCACTGAATAGGGTTTCATACAAGATTTTGGAGCTAGCAGTCTACTGAAAGCATGCATAAGTAGTTAGAGAGACTCATAGCTATAGAAGTGGTTAAAATATTGAGAAAGATAGATAGCTATCTCAGGAATTTTTGTTTGCTTGGTTTTTGTTTTGTTTTGTTTGGGAGACAGGGTTTCTCTGTGTATCTCTGGCTGTCCTGGAACTTGCTCTGTAGTCCAGGCTAGCCTTGAACTCAGAGATCTGCCTGCCTTTGCTTCCCAGATGCTGGGATTAAAGGCATGCACCACCACTGCCTGGCTAAGAATCTTAATTTTTAACCAAGAACCATTTCAAAAGCAGAAACTGGGTTGAAGAGCCAAGAGGAAGGGTTAAGTGTTTAAGGGGACAAGGTGAGCCAAAATCTATGGCTAGAAAGTTAGCCAGAAGGTTCTTTGAAGGCAAGATGGGTTCTTGCTCATCTGACGGGAGAAGCTTCTTGCTGAGGTAGCCCAGAAAACAACACCAAGGATAAGAGACTCTAAGCCAACTTGGCAGAATTTTCTGACATTGACTGGGTCATAAGCTCCCAGAGAGAACAGGAGCAGTGCTCAGTGTACAACTGAGTAGAGGTCTGGTTCAGAAGACACCTTTACTGACTGGAGCTCACAGCAGAACCCTAAGTGGCCTGGTAACCAAGCATAAAGTGAACATTAGTAAAAAGCTGCAGGTTACAGCTCCCAGCCCCCAGAAGGCTGAGTCAGTATCTCCACCTGGATCCAGAGGTTTCCTACAAATGCTAAGCCTCTAACCCTGGTCACAGTCTGCCCTGTGCACACAGATGTGCTTCAGAGAGTTTACTGATTGAGTTGTAGTTGGGATTTATTGCCTTAGAGCCAAACCAGTGCATGCTGGGATTGTACCCCAGAAGACAACATCACTGGGAGGCAGAGCAATCAGACACCTGTCTTCTGGTTTCTACTCTGATAACACTTCCTGCATCACCCCAAGGAAGAGGTTGGAGGTTGCCATCTGGTTCTCCCCGACTCTGCCCCTAAGTGTCTATCTGATTAGAACTCCTCTGCCTTCTACTTTTTTGGTCTATGGAGTCAGAACACAAGAATTGAATAGATGGATCCCAAAGGGCACTTTGACCTTGAGAATCTTGGCTTCCAGGGCACACCTGGAACAAGGCTCCACCCCATCCCTGCAGCTGGGAGACCACACCATGGTTGAAGAGCGACTCGGGAGTACAAACTAAACCTCATGTGGACCTCTGAAAGAACACCTGTTTCACGTTTATTGTATTTATGTCCAAGTGGGTACTGGATGGCCAGGTGCCGGGAGTCACAGTGTTTGCTCTAATGAGGTTGATCTGTATGTATGAGGCCTCAAGCTCTTTAAAACATCTCCCTCCCCTCAGCTGGGGAGGCTCTTTCTTTTAGCCTATCTCTGGAACAACTTTTTCTCCGTGGGATAAATGGGAGCTGAGTCACAATCTGGGACACTCTGTAGTTCAAACTGTGCTTGCTGTTCAGAGGGAAGAGGGGGAGATATGCACAGATTCAGGGTTCGATCAACTAGTGATGCAGAAAACAGAAGACAAAAGGGAATCTTGAGAACTGAGGACTAAAGTCAATGTAGGGTGCCTGCATAGGAGGCAGGAGCCCCTGAGTTTGGGCCTCACTACTTGGGGGAGCAGGTTGATCAAAAGTTTCCTAAATGTTCTTCCTTCTCCAGAGCCTGTAACAAAAGTTTATTTGCGTGGCCGGTGAGTGGCTCAATAGTAAAGGCATTTGTCAACAAGCCTAAGAACCTAAGCAGAACCCAAAGGGTGGAAGAGAGAACACACACACACACACACACACACACACACACACACACACACACAAGCTTGTACACACAAGCACAAGCATGTGTACACACATATGTACATACACACACACACACACACGTATACCCACATATACACATATATACATTGTCAGTGTCCTGTGGCTCAGGGATCATGATGGTAAAACAGATTCCCCCTTCTTTTCCCATCCTCAAAGCAAGGGGAGTCCATAGCTGGCCTCCTTGGAGCCTGACTCTTGAGCTGCTGTGGTTGCACACTCCTTCACCCCAACACACAATATTGAATAAATATGCCTGGCCCAGCTCCATGAGGGAGTTCTGGAGAGTCGCACTTGTTATTTCCAGGAATGTACAGACACCAGCAAAAATTCATTTCCCAAACACATGGCTATTTTGAGAACCAAATCTCCTGTGCTGTAGCAATCAAATGTTGGTCTTTTAAAAGTCTTGTTTTACAGTAGAAACCTGTTCTGCCTTCAGCTGCCTTTTGCCTACAAGAATTCAATGAGAGAGAAAGAGAGAGAGAGAGAGAGAGAGACCATTAGAGTTTCCTCTTCCCATCTCTGCTTTAGCGTAACACACGCTCCTGGCCAACTTTCTTGACTCTCCACCTTAGTAAATTCCTCCTGACAATAGTTAGTGACAAGCGTGTCAGAAACAACAAACTCCGTCATCTCTATAGCTTATCAATAATTTAGTCTCTTCCCCTCGTGAGAGCCTGTGTGTTTTACAATAATGAAATATATGATTTTAAAAATAAATAATAGGCTGTTGTCAGCCCGATAGTAGCTTCGAGTTATGAATGTGATTGATTGATTGAACATTTGACTTCATCCGTTCCAGCAGGATCAAAGCAAGGCTGTTCCATCCGCCTAAGGCCACTAGCAATTTATTTAGAGACTGTGTTCGGATCCCAGCAGGTAGCAATATTGGACTGAGGTACACAGAAAATCAGCTCTTTGAGGTTTTTTTCTAAGTCCAAGGGAAGCAACAAATGAGGTTTTTTTTTCCTTTTAGTTCATTAAATCATTAACCACTTAATCACTAAAAACAAGACATTGTAAGTGTTCCCTTTAGCTGGGAACAGAAGGGAGGCCACTTTGCTGAGATCTAGTATGGCAAGGTGGGCTCTTTTGAAACAATGTGACAGTCTGTAATTTTTTATTTATATGGTGCTGTATTTTTTTTTTCTTCATCTTAACTAATCAGCTTGGCAACAGCCACACTGACATTCCAAAGTGGCAGGTGTCTGAATTGCAATGAGCCATCTATACAGCGGCTGAAGTGGGGGAGAAAAGCAGACAAAAGATGGAAGGAATGTTTGTAAAACAAATGTCGCCTCTGCCAGAAAATGGGGTACAAGAAAGACTGAGGGGAGGAGGTGAAACCCAGCCCCCCCCAAATTCAAACAGAGCTGAACTCCCCCCTTCACTTGGCATCTAGTTGGCGTATGACTGCCCCTTGTTTCCAAGCTCAGTGTGAAGGTCAGGTGGAGTGTCTGCCCCCACCAGGTTCCTTGAGCTTCTCACAGCCCTGTGAACCAGAGGTCTCCCTAAGATTGGGGGAACTGTTTGGCATTCTGGTGAGCAGAGTTGGTGAGATGTGGAGACTGGTTGTAACCAGAGTTATAAAGGAGACAGGATATGAGGCCCGAGGACATCACCCACCCAGGGACAGCCCATTGTAACAAGCACAGGTTACTGTCTTCGTTATTCTGGCAGGGGAATGAAGAAAAAGTGTCTTCGCCTTCTGGCTCCCCTCGTCCTGCGCAGTCTGACCTCAGGCAAGGCAATTTAATAATCAGCCAAACGCTTTTGACTTCATAGGGCCTTTCATCCCTGATCTCAAAGCACTTCACGAATTCCAATTCATTAACCTTCACAACCCACCCTGGGGGACACAGGGTGGGCATGTTTTCCCTGTGGTGGGAGCACTCAGCTAGAGGCAGAGGAAACAACCCTTCCTTCAAGGTCACCTGAAAGTTGATCAGGAAACTTGAGAGCCTGTTCCAGACCAGTTGGCATGTATACCAGGTGCTGGTGACGCTGGGCCCTTAGTTTAACTACCAAATCAGATGCCTCTCTTGTTGCTGTACCCAAAATACCAGATGAGAAGTGACTTAAGTGCGTGTGTGTGTGTGTGGGGGGGGGTGTTATTCTGGCTTACAGTTCAAAGGGATACAGTCTGAGGTGGAGGACATAGAGGCAGGGGCTCCACAGTGTCAGGGATGTAGAGCTGGAGCCCCTCACTCACATCTTGATGGGCCAGAGAGTGGTCAGGAAATGGACTAAGTTGTAAAATATCAAATCCCATCTCCTAGTGACTCACTTCCTCCAGCAAGGCTCTATCTCCTGAAAGTTCCATGACCTTCCAAAATAGCGCCACCTGCTGGAGATCCAGTGTTTAACACAGGAGCCTGTGGGGGAGATTTCACATGTGCAGCTTTATGTCTTCTGTTCTCACACAGAGCAAAGGAGCCTCAAGTACAGAAGGGGCTAGCTGCTGGCTATGAGCAAAGCACTCTCACGTAGTGTGTTTCATTTACTCCTTCCCTGGAGCCTGTGGGTATCTGCAGACTGCCATCTTACAAGGCTAGGGGGGGGCTTGAGGAATTTAAAACCAGGGTCACTAAAATTGATCTACTTTTATTTATTTAAGCAATAATAATGTATATGTATTCCTGGCTATTTTGAAATACCACCTTGATGAATATTCTGGTCTGAGTCCATGATCAACCCACAAGGGGGGTCTATGACGAGGTGAAACAGAAGCTCCCAGAGCCAAGAAGGCCAGGAGCTTCTCCTGGTTTTAGATGAGAAGGGAGAGGGACCAGAAAGCGATTCTGAAAATACAGCTGGGGATGTGCTGCAGGGGAAGTGGAGGACAGCAGAGACTGCATTGGTGGGGGTTCCTGTCACCTGGCCAAGTCCCCGCTTTCTGGGAATGTCCAGGCCATCCTGAGCAGAGTAAGCAGTGTTCCTATCTTTCGCTTTCAGGAAATTATTCTCAGCCCTTTTGTGTGTGCAGCCACCACCTCATCAGTGAAGCCGGGAGAAAGCTTCATGCCTGGGATTCCCCTGAGACATGTGCTTTCTAGGCCACCATGACATTCCCCCCAACACAACTCTGTTTTGTAACACAAATGTACATGGTCCTCTCGGATCGCAGGGTCTCATAATGACAAAAACCTGTTTCCACCGCAGTCTGTCCCTTTTCATTTTATTGAAAGTACCAAGCTCTGGTTGTTAAGAAGACCTAGGGCTGAAATATTCCAAAGCAGTGTTTCTCGATTGCTTGACCTCCCAGGTTCTTTTCTCTGCTGTGTTCACTGCCTGCTCTCTTTCCATTTGTAGAGACAAAAGAAAGAAAAAAAAAAAAACCTGAAGCACTGGCTGCTGTCCAGGAGCACAGAAGAAAACCAGCAAAGCAAACAACAGAGAAGAGAACAACAAAGAAAAAACTCAAACGCAGCTGCTTAACGATTCCGCAGAGCTGACCCAGCAGGTCGGGCCGCGGCTTCTTTTCCCTCTTCCTAAGTGTTCGGTTCAGGGTTCAGATTCCAAGAGTTAAATCAAGGGCTGGTAAAGGAGTCCCAAGAAATTTCTGGGTGGAAGTTCCTTACCCATCAAGGTGAACCCAGGATCTCTAAGACCATCAGAGGGAATGATTTGGTTGGGGTTCTCTGGAAGCAAGACCGAAAGGAGGATTTGGTGCACATAGTTTGTCAGGGAGGGGATCCCAAGAAACAGTGAGAGAGTGGAGAACAGGAGAAGCAAGGGTGACTGAAAAGTGAAATTATGAATATGCTAATGAGCAATGGTGAATATGTTAATGAGGTAATGCTGAGGGTACCACAGTCTTTTGAAGATTGTCAGAAAGACCACACAGAGTCAGTGTTAAGGTGGTCACTCTGAAAGGGATTTGGGATATTATCTAACAACTTGTGTCCTCATTGGTGAAAGACTGCTTGAGGCCACCACCACTGGTACATCTAGGCATGTACGTGCCCGATTGGCCAGAGAATGAGCTCAGACAGGTGACACAGGAAGCAGAGGACTCTCAGGGACTGTCTGTGAGCACATGGAAATAGGCAACCTACAGTTATGTTGTCTAGGTCAACTCCTCAACTGTGAGAGCTGAGGGTAAATGATCATTGACATGATCACATTGACATGATCAGAGTTTCTACTTTCATTAGCCCACCAGACTGGCAGTGTTGCGTACCACAGCGTATCTGAGGGCTGGTTTCACGAGCTCCCATGACCCCACAAACACCATGTTGCCCACCACTGTTTTCTTTAATCACATTTACTAGCAGCCTTTGTGCTGGATCCAGAGTCACCAAGATTAGCAAATACCAAATGTGATTCTCTTAGAATAAATTATCTTGTTTTCTAGGCCGGTCTCTAACTTGCTTTGTAGAGTGTGACCTTGAACTCTGATCCTCTAGTCTTCACTTCCTGTGCTGGGAGGACTGGTCTGGGCCACCACACCTGGCTTATGATGTGCTGGGGATGGAATCCAGGGCTTCCTGTGTGTTGGATAATAGCTCTTCCAGTTTAGTCACACCCTAAGCCCCATTCTATGTCAGATTAATTCTGTTTTCTAAACTTCATAGGAAAAACAAAACAAGACAAATCCAAACCAAAACGGGAAGACCGCACACCCAGTGGTGAATAGTCCTTCTGGTTGGATGATAAGTTTCTTTGCTTCTTGCATTTCCATTTTGGCAAAGTTCCTCTAATAAGAATATATTCTTCTTAAAAGGAAAAAAATAATTTTTTCCTTGAAAATAAGAAGAAATGAAGTTACCTGTCATACAGAAGGGTATGTATAGCGGTCTCTGCCTTCCCCTTTGCCCAGCTTTCATGTGTGCCTATCATTTGGG
Organism: Rhynchomys soricoides; assembly: GCA_019843965.1. Classification (NCBI taxonomy): domain Eukaryota; kingdom Metazoa; phylum Chordata; class Mammalia; order Rodentia; family Muridae; genus Rhynchomys; species Rhynchomys soricoides. The sequence goes on from JADRCH010000089.1 coordinate 4,872,268, forward strand.
GTTCCCTGCTGAACAGGGAACCAGATCTATTGCAGAACAATTTGGGGGCACCACTCAAACCTGTCTGGGACCTGCAAGTATCAAGTATCTCTTGATGAAATGTGAAGTTCTTATGATATCTCAAAGAAAACAAAAAATATCAACTCCTTTTACTTTTTAAAAATTAAGCCATGGAAATAGGCAGCCTACAGTTATGTTGCCTAGGTCAACATCTCAACTTTGATGACATCTTCAATAGACAGTGACTCTGTCTGCCAGGCCCCAGCTTCTATTATCTTCCCAGTGGAAGGACTTCTGTGTTGGGTAATTCTCTTGATGACCATCTCTCTAATACAGCCTTGAGACTTAAGAATGAAAGATGGTACCCAAACAAAGAGTGCTCATATCAAAGTCTTTCAAAATATAGCATGAGCTGTGCTTAGAGAACCAGAAGTAGGACTTCGTGCCCTGTAGTGGGCTTGTTGGCAGTTTCAGTGGGCAAAGTTAGTCTTAGACTACTTTCCACGCAGTTAAAAGAAGGAGTCATCCTGGAAACGCTCTCTCTGAGTTCCCTCAAACCCCGAGCCTCTAAATTATTTCTGATAGATGGAAATGTTTTAGTTCTTCAGCCTTTTATTAATACAATACTTGGTGATAGATCCAGACTCTAGTGGTGCCCATGTCCGGGGCCGGGGACAGGGGAGGGACAGTCGCTTAAAGTTCTGCTTCATGGGAGTCTGCACAGATCCCCGAGGGAAGGTTAAAAATTCTGTTATGTTCCCGAATGTCTGGCACAGCTTTGGAGAATTTAATTCTGATGAAACATGTTCAACATGAACTTGAAGTAAATCTCTGCCCCCTGGACACAGAATTAAAACACTCTTCTTGAGTCAGACCCTGGAGATTCTGGGTCAGTGTTTCAGGAACATGGCCCAAGTTCTGTATCTTTTATAGTTCTAGGTATTATGAGTACTGCTGAGACAGGGATGTATTTTAAGATGTAATCTTTTAATTGTGAGTTATTGATTCGTTTTTTTTTTTTTTTTGCCTGCCTTCTTACATATACATGAACTGTTTCCCAACCAAATGCACTGTGATGAAAAGATATTCTATTTTTAACGACCAGGATGGGGCTCTGGAGATGAGATTCCATTTAGAGGCACGATTAATGCTATTGCTGAAGTCATGGTGTAGGGTGGGAACACTAACTCTTGATATCAACTGCCTTGCTTCAAAGCCTACATAAATGATCTTTTGGTTCTCTGTGTCTGTATCAGAGCTCTGTTGTCTAGATAAAACCTGAGTATTGATTGCTGTGTGAAATTAGAGGGTCCACGGTTGTCTGCGCGAGACTCTCCTACTCTTTGTAGAAAGGGGTCATCTGAGATTCCGCTTGCCCAACCCCCAAATACATGTGTGTAATTCTGCCTCAACTCCATGTGCTCTTTACAGGGTGGATTATAGAGGGGTATGTAAGAGGAGGAAAGTTGAGGTTCAGACTTCAGTGATGCCGCATTCGTGATCGGTTTCCGTCGCTTTGTAAGGATGCAGCTGCACTTGAATCTGCACACTTCTGGGAGTAACTGTGATTGAAAACCCCATTTCACCACACTGGGCTGGAGAATAACTTCTTCAGTCGGTCGGTGCGCTCTCAGAGGTGAACAGCTGCTTCCCACACCTCCCCAAGGCAAGCAATAGGTGTTACAGTTTTTGCCTGCTATGGCTGTGAGCAGATAGATGGGTCAGTAAGCACAAAGCTTTCAGCACCAGGTTGCCAGGCTGTCACTCTAAACAAGAGGACTTCCTCACAGGGAATAAGGCAGGAAGGAAGAAGAAGAACCGAGGAACCAGACCAGAAAGCAATCGTGGTTGGCTGACCATTCCTTTCTGTGTTGTGGTCCGGGATTGGTTTGCTAATGTAGGACTGAAATGAGCACTCAGAGACCCTTTGGGGAGGACTGTGGACTTCAGAAACCAGGCTGCCCTCTCACACATCCCCAAGTCTTACACTTCTCCCACAGACCCCACAGCAACACACAGTAGGCACTCATTAAATATGGGTTGAAAAATCAATGTATCTGACTGAAGGACGACGGGACGACTTGACCCCAGGAGCCACCAAACAAAAACACTGAAGGCTTCGCTTTAGTCTGTCTAGTTTTTTCCCTCTCAGAACAAACAGAAGAACCAAATCCAAAACAAAAATATAATCAGACAAAGCTCTGCTTCTGAAAGGTAGTGAACAAACACATTTGAGTTACTATTGCAGGAAAAATCAATGGGTCTTCTGCCCACCACTGAGCCTTGGGCGCTGACTTGGAAACACAGACACCCTCCCAGACCAATGCTCTCCTGAGCCCACAAGCTGAGTGCACAAGGTCCAGCTTCCCCAGCTGGTGGACCAGTGGGAAATCATTTCCTTCTTGGAGCGCAGCCATTGCTTCAGGTATTAGCACACATTCAGTGCCCCCTGCTTGCCAGCTAACGTTAGCAAGTGGACATTTAAAAGTGTGTGTGTGTGGTGGTGGGGGAGTAAATTCAGCAACCTTGGGGCTTTAGAGCTTGGAGAGTGAATTTCAGAATCATAGGAGGATGAAGCGAAGGTAAAGAAATTGGCCCAGAGCTAGCCAGATATTTGTTCGAGCATAGGATTCTGGGAACTTTTGAAATAATAACAGATCCCTCTATCCTACCGGACACAAAGCCCTACAACTTCATCTTAACTTGCCCCAAGGACATCCTGTGATGGCGAAGTGGTAGAAATCTATTCGATTAGGTCCTGAAGACGCCAAGACTCAGAACTGTCCCAACCATCTGCAGCCACCAAGGGATCTGAGGCTACAGAGAAGTCATCTGCAGAGTCCCCCTACCCCCTTTGGAGGAGCAAACTGACAAGCTCACAAAAGACATATGTTCTCTGAAGAACCTACAGGAGTCTCCACATTCACAGAAGCAAAGGGTGGGGTTGCAGTTTTCAGAGCTGGGAGAGGGGAAGTGGGAAAATGGGGGAAATGTTATGAGAGATGAACAACCTGTAGAAGGCTCAGAGGCAGAGCACTTGCCTAGCGTGTGCAAGGCCCTGGGTTCAGCCACCAATAAGTAAATAACCGTATTACACACTTAAAAATCTGGTAAGAGTGTTGACTTCATGTTGAGTGCGCTTACCACAGAAGCTTCTTTTGTTTGGTTTGTTTATTTTAAGAATGAACATAAGTAAAACAGATACGAAATACAGAAAAAAGAATTTGCAGCTGAGATTCATGGCTTACACCTATAATTCCAGCACTTGGGAAGCCGGGTCAAGAGATTTCTGTGAGTTTGAGGCTAGCCTGGGTTGCTCATTGAGTTACAGGACAGCCTGAGTTACACTGTGGGACTCTACCTATGAGAGATTGTCTTTTCTTTTTTTTTGATTCACTTTACAACCCTTCCTCTCCTCCCAGTACCCCTCACACAAGTCCTTCCCCCATTCTCAAAAGAGAAGGGGAAGCCCCCTCTGGGTCTCTCTCTCTCTCTCTCTCTCTCTCTCTCTCTCTCACACACACACACACACACACACACACACACACACCTCCACATTTAGTCACATACAGGTGTATTCTCTGAGGGATTCTCTTGATTGATGGTTGATGAGAGAACCCCTGGCTCGTTGTAGGCAGCACCTTCCCCGGACAGGTGTGCCTAAGAATGCTACTGGAGCATGAGCCGGCAAGTTTTCTTCCTTCCTGGTTTTTGTCTGAGTTCTTGCCTGACTTTCTCAGTGATGCACTGTTCACCGAAAAGAGGAAATAAAACTTTTCCTCCTCAGGTTGCCTTAGCCATGGTGTTTATCACGACAACAGCAGAAGCATGAATGAGAGCAAGCACCAATGTGGACATATCACTGATTCAAATGCATTAGGGACAAAGACGATGCAAGAGGTAGCAGGTTGGACAGGGTAAGGGAGACAGAACTGGAAGCAGACTAGGAGACACAAGCCAGACCTGGTTCTGACCACATTATTAGTTGGGGTGCTGTGGCTATTGTCCTGTTTTCCAAGTCTTTGTAACTCCAACTGCTGCTAATTAATAGTCACAAGTGGAAAAAAAATAATATTAACTTCATATACATGCATGTGTTTTTCAAATCCTGTTATTGGTATACTCAGAAATACTAATTTTTGGAAGCAGAACCGGCCCCAAATTGGTAATCATGGTGTGATTCTTTGTATGTATTGGCTAGAGGCTCTGAGACTCATTTTACTTGAATAGTGCCCAGTTTTTCACTTGTTTCCAGGCTAGTTTTGTGTGTCAACCTGATACAATCTAGGGTTATCTGAAAGAAGGAAATCTCAATTGAGAAAATGACTCCATAAGATCTGGCTGTAACACATTTTCTTAATTAGTGACTGATGGGGAAGAGCCCAACCCATGGAGGGTGCTGCCATCCCTGGGCAGGTGGTCCTGGTTCTATAAGACAGCAAGCTGAGCAAGCCATAAGAGCAAGCCAACAAGCAGCACCTCTCCATGGCCTCTGCATCAGCTCCTGCCTCCAGGGTCCTGTACTGTTTGAGTTCCTGTCCTGACTTCTTTTGATGATGAACAGCAATGGGAAGTGTGAGCCAAATAAACCTTCCCCTCCCCAACTTGTTTTTTGGTCATGGTGTTTCATTGGAGCAATAGAAACCCTGACTAAGACAACTTGTATGTTTCAAATTTTATTTAGTTGTTGTAGACTGCAGATATCTGTAAATTTTTTGAATAAAAGTGTTTTTACCAGTTAACCTGGTTTTGTTAGATATTTATCATATCACACATACATGAAGATCATCTCGATGGCTTAAGAATTACTTACGAGTTCAGGGTTTCTATGTAATTACCAGTAGTTCAGAGACTGCCTTGGTGACTGGAAATATTAACACTGATTATCAAGAAGCATCAGTTCCTGACATGTAACACACCAGAGATGACATTCCAGCTTCTCTCACAGGAAGCTGTACTCAGGCAACTTTTCTCCAAGGGGCATCAGTAGAAGTGAAATGGACCCTTACAGGTTATGTTTGTATGTGGAAGATCTTGTCTTCCCTTCTCTCTCTCTTTCTCTCCTGCTTGGTAGGAGTGAAGGCCGAAGAAAGGAGCAGGAAGTGAGCATGCTCTGGGTCCCATTCCTGCCTGCGTGGACCAAGCACAGTGGCACATGCCTGTAATCCCAACACAGCAGGCAGTGGGATCAGGGGACCAAGATCTTCCTTGGCTACCTAGTTCTACATTAGACCCTGTTTTAAATAAAGGGTAGAAAAAGGAAGAAAGGAAGGAAGAGGAAGGAGAAACCAGCTTTGGCACAGTTCAGAAAGAAATGAGGTGACATTCGCTCTGTAATCATGAAACTAACACTTCAGAGTACTGTTCATGTTTGGTCAAAGTGAGAAACAGAATCAGGAGAGACGTAGTTCTGCGCTTTATCGCCTTTCCAGGGGACCGGAGAGACGGTGTTTGTGAATGTGGTCAGTATGAGTGCAGGCAGGCACTCTTTCTAGATGGGTAGGTTCTACAGAGCATGATGTTGCTGAAATTGAGGGTTCGCAATAGCCACCCTGCCTTATAAGACTGGTTCACTGTCCCACATAGACACACCTGGTGGTTTCATCAAGAGGTGACCTCCACCTTCAAAAATAACTAGGAGGAGCACCCCTGGGGGTCCACTTCACAGTCTTGAGGAGCCCCTCCCCCTCCCTTGGTGGAGGTCAACTTCACAATCCTGAGGGTCCCCCCTTCCTCTCCTCCCAGGGGGTCTACTTCATAGTCCTGAGAAGCTCTTCCCATCTTCCCCCCGGGGGGGGGTGGTCCACTTCACAGTACTGAGGATCCCCCCCCCAGGGGTTCACTTCACTGTCCTGCCTCTCTACTTCTGAGACCTGGCTTTCTAAGCCCTAGGGTACAGAGACCTGAAACATATCATTGGGTCCCCACTAAGCTCTGTGACCACTTGACTAGCTACTGGACTACATATTGGGAGAGATGATAGCCTCTTTTGGCTTTAGCTTTGGAGGGAAGGCAAAGAAAGCTCAACAAACATTTGAGTGGAAATCGGCCCTTGACTTACATGGTAGCTTGGATTTTTGTCCACTTTAAAAAAAAAAAATAAAAAAGCAAGAAATTTCAATGCTTTGCTTTGCTGAAGTCATTAAATATTCTGTAAGAGCCCGAGTCATCGGAGAGGCAACAGTTTTCTGTTGAGTAATGACTGAGGTTTTCCCAACTCATCCATTCACCTACCTGCCTGACTGACCCAGCAATTGTGACAGCTGCTGCCAAGGGGCTCAGGCCACAAACCTGTCAGGATCCCTCTTTTACCAAAGGCTGAGTGTCTGAGAGGCACTTTAAACAGCTGAAATCAGGAAGGAGAAGTTAGTGCAATTAGCCAAGCCCTTGACAGCAGGATCAGAATAAAGAACTAATTATGTGCCCTAGATGCTTCTGTACACCACAAAATCATCATACATGTGACATCGTCAAGTCACAAGGAGTGTCTCAGAGCTGAGCATCTCTAAGGAAGGGAGTGAGGCTGGGCAGGCGTTGCCTCGGTGAACTTTGTTGCCTCTTGTGTTCTGTGTGGAAGACCTGGGCACTCAGTACTGTGTTACTCACCCTCTTCTTTCTCTTCACTAACAGAAGCAAGATTCTATGAAAATTGAGAACATGCCCGGGCAATCAGATCTCTTTCCTAGTCTCCTTTCTAATTAGAAATGGACAGTGAGAGATGTAGAAGTCAAATGAGCCTTCTGGGAAGATGTCCCTTCTCTCTGTACTACAGCTTCCTGCTTAGGAAGTAGGTGTGAAGCATAGGGTTCCAGCAGCTGTCCTGTCTCCGGAAGGCAATCCTGAGATTAATTTACACCCTTAAGAACAAAGAGAGGAAAGACAGGGAATGTCATGCAGAGCATGCTCAGAACCCTCCTGCTGCCATGGGATTGTGACCAGCAGACCTTGTGCTGCATGCTCGACATATCGAAGCTGTTAGTCTAGAGGTTTCCCTCTTGCAGCAAACCTCAACAGATGCAATATACACTTCCTGTGATGGTTTGTATATGCTTGGCCGTGGGAGTAGCACTATTGGGAGGTGTGGCCTTGTTAGAGTAGGTGTGTCACTGTGGGTGTGGGCTTTAAGACCCTCATTCTCTCTGCCTGGAAGCCAGTATTCTGCTAGCATCCTTCAGATGAAGATGTAGAACTCTCAGCTCCTCCTGCACCATGCCTGCCTGGATGCTACCATGTTCCCTCCTTGAGGTTATGGACTGAACCTCTAAACCTATAAGCCAGCCCCAATTAAATGGTGTCCTTAGAGTTGCCTTGGTCATGATGTCTGTTCACAGCAGTGTAACTAAGACACTCCCTCTTTGTCATTCACACACATCCTTCCCAGAATCTCTAAAAGCTTGAACCACGGACCAAGGCACTTCACCTCCACGCCTTCCAGGCCTACTTCTTGGGTCCAGCTGGGAAGCTGAGCTCCTGGGCCCAGGCCCAGGCGCTGAGTGTCCATAAGTGGGACCTGTCTCCCTCTGCCTAACTAAGCAATGGCTACATCTAACAGTCAACTTAAGAAGTCACCAGCCTCAACTCTGGGTTGCATACAAAGTCTGTGTCTTTCCCAGCATGTGCTTTGTGACATAGAGATTCATGCAAATTCTTTCTCTCGGCACAAACTCCACTGTCTACCCTGGCCATGCATTATTAGGCTTGGCTTCCTCAGTTGAGTCAAGCCCCACCCACACCCCCACATCCCCACACCTCAGCTTTGCGTGCACCCCAAGGCCAAGTCCAGCAAGGGGATTCGTGATGAAGAGCCTACCAGGCAGTGGCCTACACGGTTTGACCTAAAGAGAGACCAATCCCCCTCTCACCACCTGTCTGCCCATGCAGAGTGTTTCCTTTTTCTTGACATGACAGTTAACATATCAACTTTACAAAGTAACTATTAAGAAAGGCATTGGTGTAGAAAGACTCTTATCTGTGTTGCTAGGACAAGAGAGCCCTTGATACATTATTGCAACCTGTTAATGATTGATAATCATCACTGGGAATTTGAGAAGTTTAGAATCTCCATGGAAACACACCTGTGGTGTGCCCATGACAGTGCTTCTAAACAGAAGGCCTACTCTAACGTGGAGACCCCATTCCTGGACTGAACAGAAGGGAGAAACAGCTGAACATCAACATCTATGGCTCTCTGCTTCCTGACTGCGTATGTAGCCTCAGGCTCCCGCTGTCTTGACAGGCTGCCCTTAACTATGAGTCACACTGAACCTTTCTGTATGTTTTTTTTGTTGTTGTTGTTTGGTTGGTTTTTGTTTTTTTGAGGGGGAGGTGGGTGGGGCCAGGTGTTTTGTCTCAGCAGTGTGAAGAGAAGCTAATATACTAGTGTAATCATGACAACAAGCAGACCCCCCCCCCCCTTAGGGTACTGTGCCAGTTAAGGAATCCTTAGAGGTAAGAGGGTCATTTTAAAAAGTGACCTTTTTCCTTCCCCCCCTTCTTATTTTCTAAACCCCCAGTTCTATTTCCCAACCCTTGGTTTAATGGAACCATTATTTGTTCCTTGGGTCATAAGGAAAGATGATTCCAAACCAAACACCAGCCCAAACATCTTCACCATCCTGACTGGATGGCAATTTTTCTTCTGTGGAGTTTACATCAGAAATTTGGGTTTACCTGCCTGTTTTCTCCCCTAAGACACTCCTGTGGTTTCTCAGATGTGGTAAGACAGGCAGAGATGTCGAAGCACATGTGGGATAAGTGTGTAAATGTATTAGACTTTATTTGGGGAAATGGGCTTTTGCCACCACCCACGTTCAACAGAAAAGGCTGTTGAACCACAAGTGGAGAGATGTTGATATCCCCAAACCACCTGCATCTCAAATTAGACACACAACAAACCTGGGGAGGAATTTTTAAATCCAAACCATCCACCACCACCCCTCACTCTAGATTCCTTTCAGTATTAAACAAAAAGAAACACAAATACCAGGAGGAGACGGGAAGCCAGAGAGGACACTTCAGGCTATCGCAGCTGAAAGTTGCAGTTGTTAACTTTGGGAATGAGCTAGAAAAGCTGGAGACATTGGAGCCAAGACCTCGTGTTGTGTTTTATAAAGAGAGAAAGAGAGAGAGAGAGAGAGAGAGAGAGAGAGAGAGAGAGAAAGAGAAAGAGAGAGGGAGGAGAGCGCGAGTAGAGGAGTAGAGACTGGTCATGAGCATGGGGAGAAAGAGGGGAGAGGGGAATGGGAAGTGGGGGAGCAGGACAGAGAGGACAGAGCAAGAGGCAAGAGAGGGAGGAGGGGCAAGCAGCCCCTTTTATAGTGGGTCAGGCACACCTGGCTGTTGCCAGGTAACTGTAAGGCGGCGCCTAGAAGAAATGCTAACACCTTGATCCTGCCCCTTCTCTGTCCCCACCAGGATGCGCTGTCATAAGTAAGGACTGGATCATCCTGGTGCTGGGTCATCCACTTAACAAATAGGACCGCTCAGGGATTCAGTCTGTGAGTCCAGCCAGGAGTGCGCATGCACTGCAAATGCTAGGCAGGGGCACACTTGCTTCAGGGTAACCTAAGAAAGACCCATGCCTCTGGGACTGATGGAACCACTACTGCAGACCCAGCCAGAAGTAGCCTGCCTTTAAAGAGTGTTACCCTCCACAACCCTAGCTGATGGTTCCAATGAAAACAGAAGCCTCATGTTGGCCTGTAGCTTTAATTCTAAGTACTTGAGTTACTGAGACAGGGGGACTGCAAGCTGAAGACCCGAGTAACTTAATGATACCTTGTTTTAAAAATAAATCTACAAAGACTTTTAAATGGGAGTGGGGGTGTGATAAGGCTCAGTGGTGATTGCTGGCATGTGCAAGGGCCTGGGTTCAAGGCCCAGTCCCACAAAAACAAATGGTAAAGATGTTGGTAAGGGACTGGACACTTTCTACAAAGCAAACAGATGGGCTGGTGGGCTGGTTGGCTGGCTGGAGCTTCCAGGGTAGAGAAGCTGCTCCTAAGTGTGGGAAAAGGAGATCTTTTCATCTTTTCTCTGACGCTCTGTGTTCCAGGAGGTAAGCTACCAGCCCACAGATATGGTCAGTCACTCGCCTCACCCTATTTTCTTACTGCAAAATTAATCTGGCTTGTGAACTCCTCGGCTGGCAGTGGGAAAAATGAAGTTGGAAAAGCAAAGCACAAACCCAGACCCGAACCTTCAAGGTTGCAGACGCAAAGGTTATTATTACATATTTTTAATGTGTTTGGTAATGCTCTAGAATGGTTGATAATGCTAAAACCGCATGGATAACGAACGGTTCTCAGCCACTCTAGGGCATTCAGGGTAGCTTTGACCTGTGCGGTGTGGACCGGCCTCACAGTAAGTGAGGTCGGGTGCTAGGGTCTGTGTGAGGGCTGGATTCGACTCTACCTGCAGCTCTGAATTTGAGCTCCAAGCTCCTCTGGGCTTTGTCCTCTTAGATGTAGACAATAGCTCTGCTGGGCTCTGTGCAGAACCAATTCCGGAGGGGAAAGTGATCGACCACGTGAGCAGGCAAGCTGAGCCCTGAAGCAAGGATGAGAGAAACAGCATCCCACTAGCAACAGGCCACGGGGTCACCAAGCACCGAATCTTGGGTGGCCGTACCACAGAAAGAACATCTTGCACACAGCCCCCAGTTCCAGGCTAGCAGCTGTAGCAACCCAGGTAGCCCTTCTAAGAGCTGGTGTCCTCCGCTTGCTGTGCTCCTCCACAGCACAGCCATCTCAGGAATGGCAATGAGAGTAAGTCCGAAACAACAGCGCAACAAAACAAAAGGCCAGGCGCTGCTCCCCAGCCTGCGATTGAGCCCTCAGGGTTGCCTGCTAATCACCACAGAGGGAGAAGTTCCAATGCCCAAGCCAGCCCCACTGCTGGAGCACAGACAGAGAAGTGCCTCCCCACAAGCACACTGGACCCTCTCGCTTTGTTCCCTTGAGCTCAGACGCCAGGGCTGCTCAGAAAGATCTGGGAGCTTGCAGAGCATTGTGGGTACCGGCATGCAAATGAGGAACACAACCAAGCGTGTCCCACATTGCTTCAGAGGACTTGAATTTTTTATGGTCTGTATGCGCTTTTTGATGTTTTCATTGTCTCCCAGCATAACTGATATGCATTCCGATTCTGACAACCAGGAGTCGTGGTGGGTTTTTCTTTCTTCTTCTTTTTCTTTTCAAGGAGCTGGTCGTCTATACCTTAAAAAATTATATATGTGCAATACAAGAAAACAAAACAGCAACAAGAGCCACAACAACAACAAAAAAATCTACCCCAACATATGGAGACTTACAGGAACACAATCCAAAAAGAAGGAAAGTGGAGGCAGTGGGCCTGATTCTTAATGTAATGGCTGTCAGTGGGGAGAAATCCTTCCTTATCTCCACCCTTCACCTGGCTGCATTTGCTTAGTAAAGTTGGACACACACAGACACACACACACACAGAGACACATATAGATAAACACACAGAGACACATACGTTGACACAGAGACACATACACAAACACCCACAGAGAGACACATATATACACACGCATACACAGAGACACATGTAGACACACACAGACACATACAGACACACACAGAAACACATACACACACAGAGAGAGACACACAGAGACACACAAAGGCACATATAGACACACAGAAAGACACATATAGACACATACAGACGCACACACATGTAGAAACACACACAGAGACACTCACAGACACATATAGGCACACAGAGAGACATACAGAAACACATATAGACACAGACACACAGACACATACAGATACACACAGATACACATGGACACATATACAGACACACACAAGGACACATGCACAAGGACACATGCACAAGGACACACAAGGACACACACAGACACATGCACACAGACACACAGAGACACATACAGACACATACACAGAGAGACACATAGACACACACGGATACACAAACACACACTCACACACACACACACACACACACACATCCTGATGGAGTGAACTTTTGTAGTCATCTCTCCTTTCAAGATCCATCACCATGCTGCTAAAAACCTCAGGGGCAGAAGTATTTCTGGTTTGACTGCAGGAAGGATTTGCTGGCCACATCATCAGGAAAGCATCTTTGAGAGCTGCCAGCTCCCTAGTTCCCAGTGGCTCCCCAGAAGGGCCCATCTGAGCCCAGACAGCACCTTCCAGGTACCAAGCATCCTTGTATCATTTCAACCCTAAGAAAGCAAACAAAACCAAAACAACAAAACGAAACCCAGACAGGATCTACAGAGATCCCGAGAAGCTGTGTTTTCTCCAACAGCCCCTCTCCCTCGTCCTGTAGCCGTACATCACTGAAGCCTATAACCCTCCACTCGGCCTCATTCCAAGCTGAACCTCATTCCTCCCCTCCGGCCCTGTTCCTCTGTCTCTGTTGGCCTTGGCTGACTCTAACAACTGGAGGGCAACTGTAAACTCCTGGGAGTCAGTTCTGACTATCCTTCAAATCTAGGGCAGTTTGTGGACCCCTTTGCTCTGGCCCACACACCCTCTCTGCAACCTCTGCCCCTCATCTTCCTGTGCTTCACCTTTGCTGAAACCTGATGTGGCACCACCTCAGAACTGACCACCGCTATTGCCAGGGGCAGAGACATCTTTCCCCATTACTTCTCTCCAGTCCAGTTCCCACCGCCTTCCTGGCACACACTCAGTGCTGGTATATATCAGAATGAAAGCATACAGCATCCATGATTACCAAACTGCAGACACACTGTATGTCTACTTTCCATGAATGGCAGAAGTGACAGATACCATTGCCATCTCCCAGTCAGTGAATGGAGGCCTTGAGAGAGCACATGACTGCCTCAAAGTCCCAGCTGAGTGGCACCCTGCTTCTCCAGAGGCAATACTCAGCTGTCCCCCTGTCTTCGAACTTCTGTGGCCTGCAGAGGATCCTGTTGGAGCTTTAAGGGTAGCCTTGTTTCATCAATGCCTGAGTGTCCATGTTATTTTTCTAGTTATGGCCTCTTTCTCCATAACCTTCCTTGGATTTAAAAAGGATCCTGACTCTCCCACAGCTAAAGCTGTAGGCGGGTGGGAGACAGGTCAGTCAACAGCTTGAAGAAACCAGGTTACCTTTTCTAATTACAAAAGCCTTTAGGGGCTTGCTTCACCAAGCCACCCTCAAGACCGCAAGAATTTATGATCCTTCTAAAAATACCCAAATGAGTCTCTGGAAGTCTCTTAGGTAGTCCAAATCTAGTTCCAGAAACCATATAAATACACTTAAATCCTCAGTAAATGGTTTCCACTCTTCTTTTTATGACTGAATAAACTCTAAATATAAATACTGGCAGCTACCCTTTAATAGCACTGCTTTATACTTAACTCATCCAAGAATAAATAGCAGTGCCCTGGGCTCTTGGTTATTCACTTTAAACCTCAGGGTCAGACACCTCTCATTTTGTATTGATGACAAAAATAAAAAGGGGCACCAGTGTCCTTACATCAGCCTCTCAGCTCCTGTGCCTTTCAGCGTATCCAACTGGAGGCATCTCCTGGCAATGATGAACGATGCCAAATAGGCTGAGTTTCCAGTCACAGTGCAGAAGAGCTTGTTTGAGGAAGGCTTTGTGGCAGGAGCGGAAGCAGAGCTTGGGAAACTTCACCTGACACTAATTATGGTGAATACAAAAAGAGACAGTGTCCGAAGTTCGCATAAAACCCCCACCCCAACCCCATTCCCTGAATCCCTTCCCCATCCCCATCCCCATCCCCATCTTGTTTAGATCCCAGGCTTGGGGAAGACAAGGATTTCTTCTGACACTTAATAATGTCTGTTGACATGCAACATCCCTGCTAGGCTCTTTATTTTTTTTATTAAATGATTAAATTCTGTAACTGATACCAGTTGTCATCAAACACCATAAAAGCCAATCATGCCTCAAGTCATCAATATTTATTGTCCCCTGTAGTGGGGGAGTCTGTTTTCAGTTCAGGGCAGATGGGTTTAATTTTTAAGGCGAATGGTTGAAGCAGACACACCTAGTATAAAATATCAGACTAGCAAGGATCTGCAGACGTGGTATGATTGAGATGTTTAAGTGGCTCAAATGAAGAGGGTGAGAAAGAGAGAGAGAGAGAGAGAGAGAGAGAGAGAGAGAGAGAGAGAGAGA
>JADRCH010000089.1:4886453-4896956 GCA_019843965.1 Rhynchomys soricoides
AGAGAGAGAGAGAGAGAGAGAGAGAGAGAGAGAGAGAGAGAGAGAGAAGGGAGAGGAGAAAGAGGAAGGGGAGGGGAGAGAAGGGCAGGAGAGGGGAAGTTGAGAAGAGGAGGGAGGGAGGAAGTCTTCATAGAGAAGAAAACCAAGTATGGGAGAAGAAAGAAAAGGTCACTCTCCCAAAGAGTACTTACTATCAAAAACAAAGTGCTAGCTAGGCCTGCTGGTGTGGGTCTGTAATTCACACCCAGGAGGCTTAGAGGGAGACTGCAACTTCAAGGAATGCCCAAGAACAAGAGTTCGAAGCCAGCCTCGGTAGGTAGTAAGAGTCTTTCTCAAGATGAAACATGAAACAAAGGCCTGGTGTGGTGCTGCACCCCAGCACTTGGCTGGTGGAAGCAGGAATATCTGGAGGACGAGGGCATCCTCAGCCCCACAAGGGGGTCAAAACCAGCCTGAGCTGCGAGAGATCATGTCACAGATGACCCTGCAAAAACAAGCATTTTAAAGGGGTTAAGGCGAAGCCTGGTGATGAGAGCTTGCCTGGCATGTGCAAGACTCTAGACTGATCCCAACAACATACACCCACACGCACTCACACATGCACACACAAATGCTCATTGCACACACACATACATGCACATGCACCATGCACATGCATAAACACATGCATGTGCACATACACACGCATGCACATGCACACTCACTTGAACGCACAAATGCATGCATGCACACATACAAATGCATGCATACACACGCATGCACACACAACATGCACATGCATAAATACATGCATGCCCACACACATGCACATACAACATGCTCACGCACGAACACATGCACGCATACAAGCATGCACAAATGCACAGACACACTTTATTTCTACTGATAAGGTCCAAATGAATGACATGAGAAACACTGTGTTTCTGAAATCACAGACTGATTTTTAGAGTGGGCAGAGTGCTGGAGAGGTGTTCATCAGTTAAAAACGCTTGATGCTCTTTCAGAAAACATGGCTTAGGTTCCCGGTACCCACCTTGGTACCGGGAGGTACTTATAACCTCCTGTGACTCCAGCTCCAGGGGATTCAATATCCTCTTCTGGCTTCTGTGGGCATCTGCTTCCACACACCCACACACAGATGCAAACTCAGACATATTTTTAAAAATAGACTCTTGAAAAATTATGCAGGAGACAAGAAAAGCACGAGGAAAGAACACAAGAGGGAACAGAACACATAAGGTGTAAGAGACAAGAAAGACAGAGCTTGATGCTCACACATGTAATCTTAGCACTTGGAAGGCTGAGGCAGAATTGCTGAAAACTTGAGGCCAGCCTATGAGTACCAGGCCAGCAAGGACTACACAGCTAGACCTTGTCTGAAAATGTAAAAGAAAGAAGGAGAAGGAAGGGGGAGGGGAAGGAAGAGGAGGGGGAGGAAGGGGAAAGGGGGAGGAGGGGAAGGAAGAGGAGGGGGAGGAAAGAAACCATGAAGAGAAGGACAAAGAGGGAGAAGGCAGATGAGTAAAATGAAAGGTGAGAGAAAACATGAGAACAAACCCAGAAGTAAGAGAGACAGGGAGGGGGAGGTTTCTAGAAATCGAGACAGGGAGGGAGAGGTTTCTAGAAATCGAGACAAGGAGGGGGAGGTTTCTAGAAATTGAAATCGTAAGGAAAGGTTTGGGCGGGGCCATCACCTACTGCTGGCAGGGGTGGCCCGGCCAAGGAGGGGTGGCCCTGTATTCTGGGGGCTCTGTAAGCTTCGGACAGTCCAAGCCAGAGTCAGTCAATGAGTGAGTGCCGAGTGCAGCCTTTGGCAACCCTGTGGCTTCTTCCTGTGTCACCTTCTGCCTCAGAAGTCTGCATCCTTCCTGGTAGACCGCTCAGGAGCTCTCTCCCTCCACCTCAGGGAAGTCTGTATAGATCCTACCCTCACTGAGGTATAAATGACTGATAGGACCTCATTTAGAGACCTCTTTGTGTCTAATCACACATTTCCAGTCACAGATCAGCCAGATGGGGTGATGTTAGGTAACAAAGCTGGTTTCCCTTCCCACAGGCAAAGCTGTTTTGTCCCCTGACGTGTTCTACAAACATGCTCCGTAGACCCTTATGTCCCTTTTGGAGAATGATGTAAGAGGTATGACCAGGCTTTGAGGCTACAAAGCCCAGGTCAAATGTTGGGCCCTCAGGCCTCTGTTTGGGACCCTGGGCCGATAAAGGGACCAGATGAGGCCTGGGAGGAAGGCTGGGACTGGATGAGGACCCTTGTTCTTTGTCTTTGGGGTTCAGTGAGACTCTTACAGAGATCTAAGGGACGATGAGAGGTCGAGAGCTCCTGGCGAAAAATAAATAGGTCAAACCTCAAGGGATCCCTGCAGACACTTCCTAATGGTTGTTCATGTAACTTGGCCCCTGAGATAGAGCAAGAGCCTTGGCCTGTCCACAGCATGCACGGGCCTTCTGAGTGAGGGAGGGCCCACAGATGCACTCAGCTGCTTTCTGTCCTCAGAAGACTGGTGTTTAGGACCCTAATGTCCTGTGATCGACCTGTGCATCTCCCATCTGTGCAGTACCAAGTGGACACACGTTGCATTCTGCACACTCCCAACTCGTCTGGACCCCGAAGGCCATCAGGGTCTCTCCTGCAGGGCTGCATCCTGGGAGCCACTCACATGAAATGGCGGCTGGAGGTTCTTTCTCAACAACCCAGTTACCAACCTGGAGCTCAGCACCATGCGTAGGATGTCTCCAGAGCTGGACAGTGCTGAGGGCTGGCACAGAACACTGGCTGCTTACATCCTCACCAGCACCTGTTCGCTCCTTTCTGAATCTTTTAAATGAACAATGGGCCTTCACATTTCTCACACACTCATGGCCCGTCGGGTTCCCCTTCTGGGAGTGTCCACTTTCCCCATCGGATTTCTCTCGCTTTCACCCTGTTGTTGAGAGCGCGTAACTATCTTGTAATCTAGAGCCCGTTTCTTGGTTGAGCTGGACAACGCTAATTATCTGATCTCAGTCTGCGCTCGTTTGCTATGGCTCCAGTGGCCATATTTAAACAGATAGTTTTTAATTTTAATGTAATCAAATTTACCGTATTTGTTTTTGTCCTGTGGTTTATGTTTTAGGTGTCCTTACCACCATAGGGTCAAAATGATGCTACCTTTACATATTCTTGTACTGGCTACCTAACGTTTTTCTTTCACTTTTAGGACTTTTTATGAATCGTTTAAAAATGTGTTTTGAATTAGAGCCACAACTTCGTTCATCTTCATTAGAGCTGCCGGTTATGAGCATGTTCTTCATAACCCAGCCTCTGCCTTTGCTGATCCTGGGGCCTCCTCATCATGGGTCATGACAGGAATCTTCTGAGTCCCTTTCTTACTCCATTTTTCTACTTGTCTTCACCCTGGTGTCTCCCTGTCTATATGGCCACATCCTGTAGAAATTCTATATATCAGAGCAAAGTTTTCTTTCTTTGCTTATTTTTCAAAGATGTGGTCGCTATCTGCATAGACTTGTTTTCATTAAGATCCATGCAAATAAAATTTTACTGTTTTTAAATATAATTTGAGGAACTAATATTGACAGATTTGAGTCAGTATGCTCCTAAAGATGTTCTATGGCTCTATTTATTTGGGTCTCATTTTATTTATATCTTTCTCTGATAGAATCCTATGCATTTTTCAGTTAATTCCTAGATACTTGAAGTGATGGAGGCAGGACAGGCCATTCACTGCTGAGTGCTTTTGCATTTTCTAGTAAGTTGTTGCTGATATAGTAGAGTCTTTCCTCACCAGACATATTTTCACTTTTGAAACGTCAACTTTATTGAGACAAAATTTTATAAACAATTAGATAAAACTCATTTGAATTGTTAGGCTCTGTGTGTGTCCAATTAACCTTTGCCACAATTAAAATGTAGCCTTTCCATCTACCCCCACTGTTCCCTCTCACCCCGTTGTCTGATTCCGACATCGCCACCCACCCAAGGCTTTCTATATAAGTTTTTCATCTTATGCATGGCATAGGGCCTCTGATATAATACTGAACAGACCTGTTGAGAGCTTGTAACTTGTGTTCAATCTTTAAGAACTTTTAATATTTGTATAAGTATGGTATCAACCATAGAGTATTTTGTAGAAGACCATTATCACTTTGAGAAATTTCCCGAGTGGAAATATCATAGGAAATTTCTTTTAGTTCGTTAATGAGATGAGTTACAGTAACTGATTTTGAATGCTAAGTCATCCTTGCATTCCTGAGATAAGCTCATCTGGTCACATGGCTTGTATCCGTGGATGAGATTTACTAACATCTTGGTCAGGATGTCAGCGTGTTTAAATGTGGATTTTATCCATATACATTTTTTTCTTGCAATGTCTTTGTTTCATCTTGGTAGTCAAGTACTCCCTACCCATCACATGAGTTGGGAATTCATTCCTCTTAGGTTTTCTGAAAGAATTGGAGACTAACACTTTTTCTTCCCTAAATATTTACTAGCGATTGCCAATAAAGTCATTGGAACTGGGACTTCGTGAGAATATGTTAGATTTTCTTTTTCTTAAGATCAAATGAATTTATATAGTTGTTACATTAATTAGCATAGTAGTTTACATAACATATTCCTTTATTTGCATTTTAACATTTGTGGGGTCTGTAATATAAAGCCCTATTGTTTTATTACCAATTCTTCTATGTTAACCCTTCTTGACCAATTTGTTCTAAAGTGTATTAGTTTTATTTATATTTTAAGAAACCAGCTTCTGCTTTATCCATTTTTTCTCTTTTTCCCTTTTTCAGTCTCCTGTTTTTATCTTGGGCGGGTTCATCGTACTAAATATAACCTTTTTTCCCCATATTTTCTAGTTTCTTAACATGTGATGTTCTAAAAAGCAGTTCTGATGTCCACAAACCTTGATGTCCACAAAACACTCTTTCCCTGCCTCCTACAGAATTTAGCTTGTCACTTATATTTTAAAAAATATTATATCTTGTTGAGATATGACCTCAGTACATAACCCTTGACTGCCTAGGAACTCAACTATGTAGATCAGGCTGGCTTTGAACCCACAGAGATTTCCCTGCCTTGCCTCCTGAGTGCTGGGATAGAAGCCATATTGGGCCATGCCCACCATTTTATTGTTTATAACTGTGAGTATGTGTACCTGGGGGTGGCAATCGGCATGTGAGAATGAGCACTTGTGGAGCCCAGAAGAGGCTGCTGGATCCCCTGGAGCTGAAGTTTCAAGGAGCCAAACTCCTGTCTGTCCTCTGCAAGAGCAGTAAACGCCTTGATCGCTGAGTCATCTCTCTGGCTCCTGCTTATCTCTCAACATTGTATCAATACTTTCTTTTAAGACCTTAAACGTCCATATAAAAGATACTTTAGAGCCCTGGTTACTTACTCCTTGTTTCTACTCTTTATTTTTTTGGTGTTTTCTTCAACTCCCTATCCTGGCCATGAGTGATGTTTTCCTGCCTCTGTATGTTTATACAAGTTGTTAATTGAATTCTATGCATTGAGAATTTTATATTGAGTTCTGGGTTTTGCTGGTCTTGTAGCTGTGGGCTTGTTCTGCGTGTTAGTTGGTTCTTTGAAGCCTTATCTTTTATTAGCATGGGTTTATTGTCAGCTTTCCTCTGGGCTAGTTTAGTAATTTAAGGAGCGATCTACACAGTAGTGTAGATCTACCTAATGGTCAGAACTCAGTTGTGTCTCTCTCAGCCCTGAAACCACCTGGAAGTCATAGACTTCACAGGTCTTCAGTGTTGTCTACATGACCTCATGGACTTTTTTTTTAAGATTTATTTAGTTAGTTAGTAAGTTATTATATGTAAGGACACTGTAGCTGTCTTCACACATTTTTTCTTCTCTCTCCGGTCCCACTCACTCTGGCCCTGCTCGTTGTAGCTGTCTTCAGACACCCCAGAAGAGGGCATCTGATCTCATTACGGATGGTTGTGAGCCACCATCTGGCTGGGATTTGAACTCAGGACCTTCGGAAGAGCAGTCAGTGCTCTTAACCGCTGAGCCATCTCTCCAGCCCCGACCTCATGGACTTTTGTCCTATACATTCAAGTGCAGTAGTCAACAAAAATATACACAAGCCCTTCTCATGTGTCTCCTTACCCCCGCAGTGCAGCCTTGAGCTGACCTCCTTATGTTGTTTTTCAGAATGCTCCTCCAGGTGGGGAGCTGGGGCTTACTTCTTCCATTGCTACTTTTTTGGGATCACAGCCTTCTACTGCCTGCTATCCACTGGAAAAAAATTTACTTTGTATATTGCATCCTATTTTAGTCTTTTGTCTTAAGGTATCGAGTCTGGTCAAAATGACACCAATGTGGCCACAGTAGAAGTCAGAAATGAAATTTTGTCTGAGGCATGTAAATTACTATGGGAAATGGTAACATTGCAAACATCTTAGTGTGCCTAAAAGATTTGCAGGAGGTTCTGTTGGTTTCACTGCAGAAATTATCATTATCCTTTCTAACTAAGGATACATTTTATTCTTGTTCTTTTAATATTTGCACACTGTTCTTTTTCCTCCTGTTGTCATTGGGATCAGACACCCATGCTGGGCTATCTTAGAAATCAGTTTCTACCTTTGTTGAGTTGGCCCAGGTCCGTAGAATCATCTGAGTGTTTTCAAGTTTAATTTTGGCATGAGCATTTGCTATTTATCATTTATCAAGCTAAAGGAACTTTTAAAAAGAATTCTCTCTTCTGACTTAAAAATAATAATTAGGCACTGAATTTTATTTAAGTATTCCAAATCCACTCATAGGTGCACAGGTTTTCTCCTCTAGGCCACCAGTACTCTGAATTATGGGATAATAGTTTCTCTCCGGTTAAGCCACCTTTGCTTTGTGAAACACAGGTGGCCTTCTCGTTCTGAGTTTTATATTTTAGACTCAGTTGGCTGAAGTCTTTCTAGGGCATTTTATCTTTCTCTTCTCATATAGTTATGACTTTTATTCTGGCAGTAAAACTCGTTAGACTGCTTTCCCTCTTTCTGATTTCTGAAATTAGCTTTAGGTTGGGATTATAGGTTCTCTAACATTAGGGCTTATCGTGGAGAGCTGCTCAGTCACTGTATCTGTTACATCACCTGTGAGATACCTACAGCCACGGAGCCTGTGTCACCTCTCTGTTGGTCATTTATTGGCAACTTGTTATCAACTCAGTTGTCAGTTGTCCTATCATAACGCTTGTGTTCAAGTCACCCTTAGTCTACTTAATAAAGTTGAAGCCCGGTGTTGGCAGAGCTTCCTCCAAGGGAAAATGTGAAAGTTCTTGACTGAATAACGACAGGAAAAAATGTATCAGTCAACACATTAAAGATAACCACAGAGGGCACCAAAATGTGTCAGACCTCTCCCCCGTGCCTTCTGTCTGTCTGTCTCCACAGCAAGAGGCCCATCTGTGTTCTGTCTGCTGTGTGTGTTGTACCTGAGGCCTCATAGTTGTGGCTCAGTCTGATGATTGAATCTATGCTTGTGTCTGCATGCTTGAATCGCTGTCTCTCTCTCTCTCTCTCTCTCTCTCTCTCTCTCTGTCCTAACAAAGGGCTCTGTCTTTATTGATCTGCACAGCCAACATGACATGGGGTTTCTTTACAGGAATCTTTTACAGTTTTACAAGGGAAGAAAGAAGTTATTACTGACCCAGCTGGCCCAGAACCACACAGTACTGCAAACAGATGTTATCAAACAGATTGATTCCAACCTGTTAGCTGCTTTCAGTAAATGATAGCCATAACCCACACGCATGCATTACTCTGGGTACACAACCCAGAGTACACAAACTAAGATTAAAGCTATGTATTTAGCTTAGGTTGTAAAAGCTGATTTCATGGCAAGTCCAAGACACAGTAAGGTTTGTTATGTCGTTCTTTTAAATTAGGCAGGTTAAACAGGCAAGTTCACTGTAGGGTAGCAGGCTAAGTGTATAGTCCTAAATGCTACTGAAGTGCACTGTTAGCTTTGCTGTGAGGTCTGCCATAAGTTCAGCCTTTGGGGGATCAAGAGATATGTTCATAAAAATATATCACTACAAAAATATCCTATGCTGAGGTAGGAAGAAGGAAACTGTCATCTACATAGAAACTCATATTTTTGTCAACACATCTCAGATGACAAGTGTATAGTGCCTAGAGAAAACAGAGAAGGCCTTATGTTTGGGAGCGGAGGCCATAGACAGGAAACATGTCCCAATTGCTGACAAAGTGATTCACCAGAAAACACTGGGCTTGGTTAGCAAGTGATCCCTAGGATCAATGACCACGAGTCCTTTGCTGAGTCCGAGAGATGGCTGCACAGATTCTGGGTTCTTATGCATGGCACTTCATGCTAAGTGTGGTTGCAAGAGTCCATTGTGAGTGTTGCAATATGTCCTGTGGGTAAAGGGGGCTGCTGCATTCTTTAATGTCTTCTGTTTTCATTATGCAAGGTATTATTTATAGCTCCTTCCTTTAAAAAAAAAAAACAACTAAGTAATCTTTCATGAAAGATCTTTATGGTTAAAGAATTTCTCAGTCTCTAGAGTACAGTGATAAATACCCAACCCTAAACACGAGATAAAATTGCATTGATCTAAGCTCACATGCACATGTGCTTAGGTCTCTCTCTCTCTTTCTCTCTCTCTCTCTCTCTCTCCCTCTCTCTCTCACACACACACACACACACACACACAGTAATACACACAAGTAAAACTGGGCAATTATGAATAAAATCAAGGTATTATATCAATGTCTATATCCTAGTTAAGAAGCTGTATTACTGTCTTATAAGATATTGTCTCTAGGGAATCCAGGTTCAGAATGCATCGGGATTCGTGTGTTTTCTTATCTTCTTCTAGAGCAATTCATTTCCTACCTTAAGTCATAGGCTGGCTTTTGTGTTGCGCTCGATCCCCATTTCACAAGTAGCCTCCAGCAACAATTAGTCCTACATGTAATTTCTGAATCAAATGGTGGCTTTGGGTGAGAACTATGGAAGTACTTTAGAAGCAGATGTAGCCCGGGGTGAAGCCACCACCTGCATTTGAGGGAAGGTTGGGGAGGAGAACAGGGAAGCAGGACACCTGTATTCGATAGCCTGATGTATAGGCCAGAGCTTTAACCTAACAGCCCCCCAGGATGTCCGTGCTGAATCAACAGAACCTGCAATCAGACCATCTATTGAGGTAAAAGGTTAAGGACCCAGAGATGGGGATGAGCTATGAGTGCCTGGCGGCTGTGCTTAGGTTACACAAAAATGGTTCAGAAGGATTGTCACTGGCATGCCATGCCCTGGCTTTGAAGATAGCTTCAGGAGCCATGAACACTTGTGACCTCAAAAGATGGCAGAGACCAGGGAATATACTGGGTTCTTTGAAAGGGGACCTACTAGCATTTTAGCCTGAGGTCAGGTGGGCCCATTTTTGACTTCCAAAATTTAAATCACCACCTCTTCAGTGTTTGGTACCAAAGCATGGACTGCACAGCCTAGCCCTACCCTGTCATTTACTAAGCCAGATGCTTTGCAGCTGAACCTGCATGAGCCTCTTTTGCAAAGTAGGTTTGCATTTAGTTTTGGCCGTCCAATCTGCCAGCCCACCCAGATTGGTAAGATCCGTTTAATGATAAGGCAGGAATTGTCACCTCTGCCCTGAACGTGTTGTGGCAGTGGGAAGGTCTCTTCTCTCTGACACCCAAGAGGACAATGGCCCTTATTCCAGCCAGCCCCCCCCCCCCCCCCCCCCCCCCCCCCGGTGAAGCAGCCTGTGGTGTTCTTGCTAACTCTGCACATTCACCCTAAGCTTAGCAGCTGAAAGAACTTTTAGACCATCTCATAAACTCTAGTTGAAAGCTCATACAATACAAGGCTCCCTGCTTTGGGGATTTTGATTGGTTGATTTATTTGAGATAAGGACTCACTGTGTACCCCAGGCTAGCTTTCAACTCAGTATACAAACCATATCGGCCTCAAATTCATGATTCTCCTGCCTCAGTCTCCCTGTGCAGGTGGGAATTTCCGAGCCAGGCTTCCTGGGAAGCTTTAAACTTACAGACCCCTACCCTTATCCCAGATGTGCCTACTCAGCCGTTTGAAGACCTCACACACTATTAATTCACACAGAGAACATTGTTTGGGGCTGAGATGTAGCTGAGTCAGTAGACTGTTTGCCTAGCATGCTCTTGAGAAGGTAGAAGCAGGAAGATCAAGAAGTTTAAGGTCATCCTTGGCTCCACAGCAAGTTGGGGGCCAGTCTGGGTTGTGTAAGACCTTGTGCAAAACTAAAAACAAACGAAAGACCATCAGGAAACTTGGGAAATGGGGGAGGATTGTCTGGATTCTTCTATTGACTATCCTATCTGTGCCATTGACTTGAGTCATTGAATCTTCCTGAGTCTGTTTCTTCTCATTTGAAACTTAAAATTGTTGACCTAGGTGATGTCATCTGTAACTAGCTGATGTCATCTGTAACTAGGTGATGTCATCTGTAACTAGGTGATGTC
>JADRCH010000089.1:4906563-4969312 GCA_019843965.1 Rhynchomys soricoides
CCCTTCACGGAAAAGAAAACACAGGCACACACAAAGAACCACATGCAAATGCCCACAACAGCTTTATGCCTAGCATCCCATACTTACGGACCCTCCAGACGATCTTCAACTTGTTAAAAAGCCAACTGTGAGGCAGAGACAAGCGGATTTCTGAGTTCGAGGCCAGCCTGGTCTACAGAGTGAGTTTCAGGACAGCCAGGGCTATACAGAGAAACCCTGTCTCAAAAAAACAAAAACAAAAACAAAAACCTGGAATATTATTCAGCAGAAGGTTGACTTACTGATAGGTAAAACAATGCAGATGAGTCTCTTGGGACAACTCATAGGTGCCACAGCCAGTCTCAGAAAGTTACCTGTGATATGGTTCCTAAATAGCACTCTAGACATGAAAAAAATCGATCAGTCATCTATCAATCATCTATCAATCATCTATCAATTATCTATCTAACTTCTATCATCTACCCATATCTATCTATCTATCTTCTATCTATCTATCTATCATCTATCTTCTATCTAACTATCTATCTATTTATCTATCTTCTATCTGTCATCTATCTATCTATCTATCTATCTATCTATCTATCTATCTATCTATCTATCTATCTACCTATCATCTATGAGAAGGAAACACATAGTTGCCAGGCATTGAGATGGAGAGTAAAGGCAATAGGCAAGGTCCCTGTGTCAATAGACTGCTCTGTATCTTGACTGTGGGGCCAGTAACATGAGTCTAACTGTGTGACAGCATGTATAGAACTGAGCCTTCACATACCCTTCACCACAAGGTGGGAATATTAGTCCTGAGAATAGAGCCAAGAAGTGCAGAAACCAAGAAAAAAATTTGCCCACACTCGAAGTGCCTACTTGACTATATGGAAAGACAGGACACACAATGGGAGAAGTACCCACGGGGACCCTTCTTGTTTTGGTAGGTGACTAATGAGGTAGCATGCTGTTTCCTGTATGAAGTAGCCTGTATCAACGTTATGTTCCAGAGGCCTTTGATGTGGGGAGCAGAAAAAACCTCCAGTAAATAAATCCTTAGTGAATCTGTGCTCTCAGCAGGGGCACAGCCATGCTAAGGTCCTCAGTGCCTTAGACCTAAGTGGAATGGCAAAGCCTTCACCAGGTGCTGCTCAGAGGGATGGCAAGGACTTCTGCTGTCCATGTGAGGGAGTCAATAGTGTGTCCAGAAAATAATGTCCACTGTAGCATTGTCTCCTGGATAGTTACAGTCTGAAGACTTCTCCCTACAGGCTGCTAAGCAAGCTTAGCTAAGCCTGGCCCCTGAGTCAGCTGTATATCATAAACCCTGCCTCCATGAGTTGGCTGTATGCTTCCCCTCCCTCAATAAACACAAACGAACTGAACTTCAAGGTTACTGTGGCTTCTCCATCAGACAGCCCAGTCTACCTGGTCCCAGTTTCTCTGTGTGTAGCTGCGTTCATTTCATTCCCTTGCTCCCTTCATTTGGTCAAGTCCCTGGAGCTGTGCAGGAAGTGACACTGTGGATGAGACCAGGTGACACAGATCCCTATGGAGAGGGAGGGCTTGTGAAGAAGGCACATCAGAACAATCTGCAGAATTGTCTCCATTTCTCTGAGGCAAAGAATGACGGAGGAGAAGGGGCAGGACCGAACTAGAGACAAGCCCAGGGCTGACCCAAGAGGCTGAATGTATCAACAGACACAACACAAATTGAAAATAGGACTTGGACCCCCCGTGAGCTGCAGCAGATTCCTTTCTGCAAGAACTGACCCAGGAGGCCAGAGTCCTGCAAAAATAATGGTTTCTAATATCCAGAGAATTACTCAGTTCTGTTCTTGGGTTTGAATGTCTGCTCTAAGTCTTTGCTCAGCTCCAACTGCCATCTTTGGTGACAATATCCAGAAAACTGAACAATAATTTCTGCAATGATGGTCCAGAAGGCCAGTACTAAATTAGTAACTGCAGCTTTCTCTAATTATTTCACTACTTACAAATTAAGACAACCAGAGAAAGTCGAAGTCGGGAATTTAATCTGATGACTGCCCCTTCCAGCTAACCTACCAATAACTTGGTAGCCCATAGCCTCTAGTCAGGAGACACCCTAAACTCACTTTCTCTATGGGAATTCCTCCATATTTTTTGCCTGCCTTTGAGTCTTTGCCCAGCAGAGATGAGGGTGACTGATGTTCTGCTTCAGCAAACTCAGAATGAAGAGTCTTTCCTTTCTTTGTCTGCTTGGATTTTATTTCCATGCATCTTTGTAGATGCTTATGGAATAGATTATCTCAAACAACCAATGGAATCGCCTATTTCCCAAATCAGTTTCTTGCTATACCTGTCAGTGAATGGGTGACTGTTGGTGGCTCTTTGCTTTGGTCTGGGTGACTGTCGGTGGCTCTTTGCTTCTGTCTGGCATATGCATGGATGTTTTCCTTGAAGCCTAAAACATGCCTGACAGGCCATCTCAGTCCTTCTGGCAGATCTCATATGGCCGCTACCCATTCCCACTGCTCCGTGCCTTTGCCTGCCCGGTGCCCATCCAGACTGGTTGTTAAGTATTTTGTATACTGTGATGGACCAGCCTGACTCCATCTTAAGAATGGAAGCCATTTTGTTATAAAATCAGATTCAAGTTGACCGTGCTGTAACCTGTTTCTGGAATTGGACATGCTCTCCACCCTCTAGAGTTTGACTCACACCTTGAATGTACCATGATAAGATGTTCTGTCAAATAATTTTGAGATGTCCGGCCAAGATCCTACATAATCAAAATTCCTCTGGAAATCCTCCAGCCCTCACCCCTTAAGAACCAAACAAACCACCAGTCTGACAGACTATATAAACTCTACTCTCTCCTGTGTTCGATGCTATTTTTTTCAAACCCTGCTTTAGAGAGATAGACCTGTCTGACAGAA
The DNA here is from genome assembly GCA_019843965.1 of Rhynchomys soricoides. NCBI lineage: Eukaryota > Metazoa > Chordata > Mammalia > Rodentia > Muridae > Rhynchomys > Rhynchomys soricoides. Next base: position 4,909,467 of record JADRCH010000089.1, read on the forward strand.
AATATAACTTGCTTAATTTGACCAAAGACTGTGAATAATGATCTTTAGTTCCTACTAGAGTACCTCAGAGAAGGAAGAGCTATGAGCTGCCTTCCAGTCTCCACACTCATCAGCAGACTGCCACATTCCCTCGCTGCTCCTGCCTCTACTGCTGTACAAAAATCACACCATTGGTCTATTTCCTGCTTAACTGCTGAGTCCCTGTCTGACTCTTTGCATCCCTCGTGCAGGCGGGCATGGCAGAAGTGTCTGAAGAAACCACTCTGAAGCGCACCACGTTAGAGGAGGGAGCTTGTGGCACAGAGGCCCACCCAAAGCAGAGTCAAGATTCTCTTCCCACGGCACCAAATGGTATCACTTAGCACCACTAACTCCTGAGCTGCCACACCCTCATTACCATTCAGGGCCCACAGTCTCTGTTCCCTGGAAACATGTTTTGCAAATAGAATGATCTCAGAGTAACATATGTTGCCAGCATGTAACATTGTAATATCTTTTATTTTTCTCCCTGGCTTTCTACCCCTCAGCCACCCCTCACCTCAAACCCATTTTCATTGAACATCATTAAAAGCAAAACAAAATACAGCACAACACAACACAACAAAATCCTTGCTCCCCACTTAGAGCCTCAAGTCCTGGGGACACAGGACATACTGTCTCCTCTAAAGTTCAGAAATAAAAATGTCTTTCTCCTTTCAGCGTTGATCCCTGATGCGACTCTATAATCAGTATCAAACGCTCAGTAGCAAGGATTTCTGTCGAGCCTTCTCAGCTAAAATAGATTTCACCTGCCCGTTGCTCTTTGTGAGGGAACAATGGGTGTAACAATAAGGGCCTGCGATAGTGTTCTTCCATGAATAGTTTCCATTCGAGGTATTGCTGTTGGCCCTGCAGATTACCTGTAAAGAAAGTCCACCTCCCTCTGTGGAGAAAGGTTATGCCCCAGGCAAGCAATCCAGGCTGTTTTGTGGTAATGAATCAATAGGGGCCTGCAATTAATGGAGTCTGATATCCAAATGGTAGGAGTCACCTTTGGAAAGGGGGTCTGTTTCCTCCTCTAGTCTAATTGCACAGCCTAGGGTGTCTCCAGCATGAATGGGTCAACGTTGTGTGTGAGCGTGGGTATGTGGGGGGAGGGCTGCAGGAAGGGGCAGAGATGGTGGCAAATGAGGTTCCCCTGGAGGCCTTTTGGGGTGAGCACTTGGGGAAGCAAGACTCACCCGTGTCCCGTTAGCATGCAGCTGGGAACCAAGCAAGCAACATAGGCAAACTGGAAGCCAAGAGTGTCTTCTGGGGTTTCCAGCTGGATTATTTTGGGGAAGGGGGTTAGGGAATGTTGGTGCCTGGAAATGCTTGCCGTGGGCTTTGGAGTAAGCACCACAGAACTCATGGCTAGCTGCATCCTTGTGCTGTCCCTGGCCAGCAGCATGATTTGGGAATGATAGCACCTGTCTTGAGTACCGGCCTGCCACCGTCACTATTCACAGGGCTTGCAGCATGGTGATATAATTAGGAAAACTCCATTTCCTAGCATCCCCTGCAGTATAGTGCTGGTCAATCAGACATGGTCATCTGCTGGGCAGAGTTTCTAGAAAGCGATTGGTTCTTTGATTCAAACAAACAGGAAGTGGAGCATTTGACATTTTCTTGCCCCTCCCCCCTTTCCTTACAGGAATGAAATCCTGATGGCTGGAATCATGGGGCCACCATCTTGCAAACAAGAAGACTAACTCCATAAGTGTTAAGTGAATGGCATAGAAGGGTCAGAGGGAGTTGGAGGTGTTGGTAGCAGGCCTCCGCTATCCCCGCCTCACAGGACCTCCTGAGAGAACAATAGTTCCCTCTGCCTGGATGGCACTGTTGCTAGAATTCTACCACACATGGCCACACACAGTCTCTAAATGATGCTTGGTTATTTCTACAAGCTAGCACAGCAGGCTTTGGAAACTTCCTTGGAGAATAACTCAAAGAAAGGGAAAAACTGCCCTTGGAGACCTATCACCAGGAATCTAATGCTTCAGGGCTTGGCTGTCTCATTTTCATCGACTAATGCAGAAAGCTGAGAATTACCACCACCACCACCATCACTAATCATCACAACTACCACCACCACCATCATCACCATCAACACCACCACCACCACCATCACCACCATCACCATCACCATCGCCATCACCACCACCACCATCACCACCACTACCATCACCACCATCATCACCACCACCATCACCCCCCCCCACACACACACACCATCATCATCTACCTTGGATCCCTGGCTTTAGTAAATCAAGGCTTCTAGGAAATGGGAGTTAAATTAAGGCAGGTCAGAGGCAATGATACGTGCAGCACTTTCTAAACACCTCTCTGTGTCATAGAAGGTGCTAGAGTGACTCTCCTCCAAGACGCTGCCTGCTGCTGCACAGTCTGGGGCAACCCTGAAGGAAGCAAATGTGGGAACAAGCAGGCCCCAATTCTAACAGCAATGACATTTAAAAGGCCCCTTCCCTGATACAGAAACCTTCGCAGATGTCCACCACTGGACAGACAGACCAGCTTTTTCCAGCACCCGATGTGGCTTTTCATGGGACCTTAGGGAGAAGCAAAGGCACACTTCATCTAAAGCTAGAATGGAGCCTGCATCCCACTGGGATATCTGGTCAGAGTTTCCTAGTGACCCGTGAAGGGTCACCTGCTGACCCCTCGGCTCTGGGCAGTATGGTTTAGAGGCTTCCCTCCAGGAGGACAGCAGGGAGAGAGAGAGAGAGAGAGAGAAAGAGAGAGAGAGAGAGAGAGAGAGAGAGTCACGAATGAGCTAATCACCATTAATGTGGTGGCTGAAACTGCCAGTCTGACATCCCTACTAATGGCTGACAAATGTCAGGGTGACTTGTGTGCTTTTCTTGTTAATTGAATTGGTTAATTAGGTCCCAGAGGCCTAGCTGCTAATTATGAGCTACAGCCAAATATGAGGAGAAGAAAAGAAAAAAAAAGATGCAAGTAAATGAAGACAAAAGAAAACACACGTGCGTTTTGCACACAAGCAGGCACCCGACTCCTCTGTGTGCTTCCTGATCTCTACTGCGACTGCCTCTCCATTCCTGACTTCCCACATGCTACTGTCTTCTTGATGTGTTCAAAAAGGACTTTTTTTTAAAGCAAGAAAAACTCCAATTTTGCCTTTTTTTCCACCAGAAACATCTGCTCAGACAGCTCCTTGTTCATTAGTTTTCTGCCAATTAGCAAGGAGAATGGGGGAGGAGAGAGGTAGGGGAAAGGCCCAATTTGCAACCTAACCCATTACTTTGTAAAGATGCTGTGTTTGAAGGCAAAGGGGCCTACCAGGACCAGCTTGTTTTTAACAGAATGGCTCCAGCGTGTCTTAGCACAGACTGTAGACACAGTCAACACTATCCCGATGAGGAATAATCAGTACAGTGCCTGGAAGCTCAGGAGGCTTCCAGAAACTAGAGGCATCTCCAAGAGCTGCCTCCTTGGTGCTGGGGAGATGGTTCAGTCAATAGAATGCTTGTTGAGAAAGCTTGGAAAAACCCAGTTCAGACCCCTAGCACCTGCGTAACAAGCCAGACACGGTGGGTGCACTGGTTACCTTATGGCTGAGGTTTGGGTGGAAAAACAGGCAAGTTCCCTCAGCTTGATGGTCAGCCAGTCTAGCTAAATGAGTGAGTCTCAGGTTCAGTGAGTGACCCTATGTCAAGAAAGGCAGAGAGTGGCAGAGAAACATACCCAATATGCACACACGCACACTCACACATTCAAGTGCACTCAACCACACATGCATACGTTCACACACAATAACACCCCCCATACTCACTGTGTCTCACAACACCCCCTTCACACACACAATGTCTCACATCTCTTTATGAGGCACATACAGTGTGTCTTACGTCTCTTTATCAGGTTTGGCTGTCACTGTCACACTTCCGGTTTTTATCCCATAAGGGGAGATCATCGAGAAGAGCTGTAGCCTCTAGCCCCGTGTCTACAGCTAGCTCTGCTTCTAGGAGCCAGCCAACCAAACATCAGATAAACAGATCAACATTCTTAGGTCGGTATGAAAGGGTGGGACTGGACAGGGAACCAAGGTGTCAGGGAAGCAGAACAGAAGAGCCTATAGGGAAAGAACCAGATTCTTGCTTCCTGAAGTTCTGGCAGCCATAGTTAAACTCCTTAGGGTTGGGCTGCCTGGCTCCATATTTGACACTTTGAGAGCAGGAAAGGGGTTAGGTTTGAAAATGGGTGACCGGAAGCTTGGAACTTCAAGCAAGAGGGTGATGTGTGAGCCAGGCTCACTTGGAGCAGTCAGCCTCTGGTGGATTTCCGCTGAGTGTGAGACGCACCACAGTGGAAGGGAGATCATCCCTTCCAGTCAGCCACAGTTCAGAGTCCTCCTCCTGATTTCCAGCCTGAAGTCTTAGCCTCTCCAAATACCATTCCCTGCTCCCGGAGACAATGCTTGGGTCAGCTACGGGTTGGCTCTGACCGCTTAACTTTTCTGAGGTCTTTGGCTTTCGAAGAGTGGAATGCAAGGACCACAACTCACACTGAGCTTCTCAAAAGCATCCTTGTCTTAAGTGTCACCAGAAAAAAAAAAAAAAAATGTAATAGTCCCAGATGGTGACTTTCTCCTACAGGGAATTCCTTAAAATCACCAGACAGGCCCTACATGGTGTGACTGGGGCACCCAAACTCGGAAGGCAGATGCCCTTAAAGGAGGCAAAGGCAAGACAGTTGGAGACTCTTTACCACCATGGCTCCTCCCCCCAGCCAGGCAGCAAGGCCTAGATCTTCCTGAGTGGAATATTGACCTGGCATTATTGACATGCCACCTGCTGAGACTCCTGCCCTTATTGATAACCAATGGCGGTGGTGCCTGACGTTCAAACACTGCTGGGCGGCTTTCATGTTTGTAAACAGTATCGATGTGCATAAATCAGGGGCCATCAGACCACTGCATGATTAACATGGATTGAGGTGAGAAAGTCCATGTGGAAGAAGCTAATTAAAATCAGAACTGGGAGTGAAGCTTTGGATGTAGACTGTGAACGTAAAAGCCCTCAATCCCGGACATCCCTAGGACCCCTTCCTGTGCCTTCCCACGCTGTGGCTGGCTATGTTGCTGTCTTTCCTTTAGAGAAGATGGGGGTCTCACAACACCCTTGGATTACCCCTGACAGCTTCTTAGGCCAGTTCCCTTCGAGTCGGCTCCAGGAATGAGTTGGACAGTTGGAGAAGACGACAAATTGTGGTGCTCACGTTGACCCGCAGTGTTGAGGTATAGTCTAGAAAATAAATGAGCGGAAGCCTAAAGAAGCAAATAGTAAATCCTAAGTAAATAAGAGATGTAGGAGAGAGGGAGACGTCCCACTAAAGGCTAAGGACACATTCTACAAATTCAAGGGCAAATCTGTACTCCAGGCTACCTCTTGCTCAGTATTTGTTACTTTAAGAATGGTGTCCACTCTCTTGATTGTTGGTTTTTTTGTTTTTTTTTTTTTTGAGATGGTGTCGCATGTGGTCCTCAAATTCACTGTGTAGGCAAGGCAAACTTTGAAGTTCATCCATCTGTCTCCACCTCCCAGGGCAGGAATTACAAGTGTCTATCACTATGTCTGGCTCTAAACAGGACATGGTGACTTATTCATGTAATCCAAGCATTTATGAGGCCTCAGGGCAGGAACATTGTTGCAAGTTCAAGGCCATTTTGGATTACATAGTGAACTGTGGAGTCTCCTGGTCTAAGGTGTGAAACTTTGTCTCAAGAAAGAAACGTCTTTACATTGTGACAACTGAAGCTCAAAGGGACCAAGTTAGATATTTCCTCACTTAGAATCTCCCTATCCACTGCTTCCACTGCACCACACCACAGGGGTGACCTGGATATACGGGAGTCACCGTCAGGATGAAAGACTTCTTTCCCATCTGGTTCCTCAGAAAATGTAATATGTGCAGCAGCAACTTTTCTCTTGCTTGGCAGCCCATAAAGGAATGGTCAACATTACCCAGCCCTTGCTGTGTGCCGGGCACATCCCCAACTTTACACAAGCATAGCTCATTTCAGATTTATTAACAAGGACAATGAAAAGTCCAGAGGGAACTGCCATGCATGGACAGCTGGCCTCGGTGACTCTGCTCCCCAAGACATCATGGAGATAAGGCAAACAAGGTAAGCTACTCTTTGGACATTAGGAACAGAAAGAAGCCTGGGACAGGGTAGAGGGTTGTCTTATTCACAGTCAGAGGTAGCTATTTAGTGAAAGTCCGCCATCCTGACAGTCCGCCACCTTACTCTTTTTTTTCTTTTTCTTTTCTTCTTCCTCTTCCTCTTCCTCTTCTTCTGTTAGCAAACAAAATAATGAGCTTCATTATGACATGTGCATTAGACTTTGTTCATCTTCAACTCCCATCTCCCCTCCCTCCTCCCGATGGCTCCTCCTTTCCCTGCAAAAGACGCTCCTTTTGCTCTCATGTCATAGAGTCCATCTTTGAGAAAAATGGTTTCTTTTTCTTCTCCAGATTACCCTGGCTTGTTTTTCTCTCTACTACATAGCCCTCCCTTCTCCTGTTATCAAACACACACACACACACACACACACACAGACACACACACACACACAGACACACACACACACACAGACACACACACACAGACACACACACACACACACACACACTTACTTCTAGATTCTCCATGTATGTATGAGTCTGGATTATTCAGTCTAACATGATGGTCTTGGGTCCCATCCATTTCCCTGTGAATGACACCATTTCATACTTCGCTATGAGATATCCTACTTTTGAAGAGCTGTCACGATCATGACCATCCTTCACCTTCAGGAGCTGTTGACCACCGTTGGCCATGGATTTGTCTTCCAGATACCCCGGGAAAGGATTAGCTGGTCCCTAGAACCACCATGTCATAAAGAACACTGGATCCAGTCCTTTAAAAAGTGAAACATATAAAGCTTGGTTGTTGTTTTTGTTTTTTGTTTTTTTTTTAATTTTATCTGATCAGAGGGCTTCTACCCCCAAAACTAGCTAAGGCTGCCATTTTCTTAGTTAGTTCCAACTAAGGTGCCCTACTGGGCAGCAGGAGAGATGCCTTGTGTAAAGGACTGAAAGTTCTAGAAGGAGGGAGCCAGGGGCTGGTGAGTGAGCCATGTCTTGTTCCTGGGTTTTGATTAGCTTCAGAACTGCAATGTTTAACTCATGTGGTTTTTCAAGATTAATCATAAGTTACAACAAGCTCTCCACCTTGGGGTATTTCATTTGCATCATTTTTTTTTTTTTCCCAGAGGGTTGAGGGAAGAAAAAAAATCTGCTGCACAGCTTTGGAAATTAGCTGCTTGTCACTCATGAACTTGGAATGGGATTTCAAGCTCATGGCCCATGCTCCAGAGCCCTGGTTTAGCTCCTAGCAAGCAGGAGACAGAAAGATGGAAAAGGCCTGTTCCAAAGCACTTGAGTGAAGAGAGTGTTGGGCAGCTCTGGAGTAACTTGAGCCTCCAGCTTCTGCCATTTATCTACAGGTCTCTGGATACCTTCAGAGAGAGCCAGTCAGTCCCTTGTGTGTTTAGGAGATCTGGAAAGGGCCAGCATACACTGCTCTCTGTAGAAAACAAGATGGTGGTTCTGAGTCTGGGGAGGGAGCTTTCTGATATACCAGTCTTTGGCAGTCCAAGTGGTACCACTAACTAGACATTACTCTGAGTAGAAAGCTGATATCACTTTTCAGAAGGGTGACACATTGTCCACCAGGGTTTGGTTGTGTCCAGGGACAGGCTGTCATAGTTCTGCAGATGGAAGGCTCATTTGTCTGAAGGAAGACTCTGTTGGATGATGAGGTAGGTGGGTCTTGAGACCCAGAGGCCAGGCCAATACTTAGTCCTCTGCATCTAGAGTGACAGGGACACTGAGATAGAAGGTAAAAATGGTGTGAGAAACCATGTCACATGAGCGGGGCTCCAGTGGGAAGGTCAGATTGAGACTGAGGTCCTCCTTGGCTGGCTAAGTGCCACAAAACCTATGAAAGACTCTGCTTCACTTCAACTCATATGTGTCAATATTTTGGTTTTAGGACAGCATATCACATAGCCAGTGCTGGTGTTGAACTTCCTATGTAGCTCAGGCTGGCCCTGAACTTCTGATCCTCCTGCCTCCACCTCCAGGCCCTAATATTTCAGGCATGAATCACCATGCCAGGCCTTGATGCTGGAAAATTTTATGCTTCCCAACACTGGAAGAGGCTGGTTATAGGAGGAATGATCCTCTAGGGTACCAATATCTGGGCACCATTGAGTGAGCCACTTCTTGGGCAATGGTCGAAGTACCAAAACCTGACCAGCAAAGTAGGTTCTTTAGGAAGCTCAGTTGGGGCCGGGCAGTGGTGGTGCACGCCTTTAATCCCAGCACTTGGGAGGCAGAGGCAGGCGGATTTCTGAGTTCGAGGCCAGCCTGGTCTACAGAGTGAGTTCCAGGATAGCCAGGGCTACATAGAGAAACCCTGTCTCGAAAAACCAACAAAAAAAAAAGAAGAAGCTCAGTTGGATTAGCAGAAGATGTACCTCCACCACAAAAACTCAAGCACTCTTGAATCTTTCATTACTTCATGATTTATTGGGCCAACTTGATCTCCCTTGTGCCAGTACATTTATTAGTATTTAATTTTGACCATTTTCAAACCCCAAGTCCCTCCCCCCCCCAGAAGCCTCCTTCGGAAATCTGAAACAACTGAGTATCAGAACGAAAACCCTTCTGTGAGGAGGTCATCCATCACCAGTGGGCCTGGGTTAGTTACTTTTCAAACCTTGCGTGATGAAACGCCGTGACCTAAAGCAATGGATGGAACAGTTTATTTTGGCTCATGGTTTCAGAGAGAGAGAGTCGATGATGCTGACAGAGGCATGGCTACAGGTGGGCAGAGCAAGATGCTGCCTCCTCACATCTGTGACCATGAGAAGAAAGCAGAGAGAGAACTGAAGTGGGGCAATGATACTAGCTGCACCTCCTAAAAGTTTCACAGCCTCTACAAATAGCACAATCAACCAGAAATCAAGTACTCACATGCATGAGCTTGTGGGGACAATTCTTACTCAAACCACCATGGAGCCTAAGCTGCTTCTCCAGGCCTGTACTGGAGCAGTATCAAGTGTAGGCCAATCCTCAAACACACAAAGGAAGATCACACCTCAGGCTCTACTGATGCTTCTCCCTGACCCTTGATGCCTCTTCCTTCCATGTTCCAGTTTTAGAGGTTAATTCTTTGTTTAAATAATTAATTTTTATCTTATATATATTTTTTCCTGGTGCACCATGGTGTGTCTGGTGTCCACCGACATCAGAAGAGGGAATGTGAAGTGGAAACTTCTGGTTTCTTTGGAAAGTCAGTTATGTCAAATGATTTTTTGCTGGGGCACACAGGTGAAAGAATGTTTTGCTGAAGCAGACACAGGTGAAATGATATTTTGTATAGCAGACATGTGAGAGGACACATGATGTTTATAAAGTATATAACCCACTCCATAGCATCCGCACAGGCCCAGGAGCATGATGCAGCCTGTGTTTAGAATTTCTGCTGCTGAATAGCTTCTCAGCCTTTTGTCTAAGACCAAGAGAGGGACTCTGCAGACTTTCTAAAGAAAGAAATGGTATCGTGAACTTTATCCATCACTCCAAGGTCTTCTTGGATAAAGTTCATATTTCACTGGCCAGATGAAGTCACGTGACCAAGTACTATGTCAACAGACAGAAATGTATGATCCTTCCTCAGGGAGGACCCATCACAGCGAGAGGTTCTGACAGGGCTGACAGAATCTGATGTGTCACATCATCATATCCAGCCATTGTAAATGTCACCTTTATTTCCTGAGATGAAGGGATGGAATGAGAGTCGTACACAAGCTGTGTGAATATATAGATTGGGCTGAACCCAGAGCATTTCCTTCTCTGTCCTAATTATCTCTAGGCCTAGGCTTGGAAGCTTCTAGCCTCCCTACAATCTAATCTTCCAAGCTGACTGATTCAATCTGGCTTCTCTTGGCTTCTGACTGAATTGCTTGCTCTGCCTGGCCTCATACTAACTTTGGCAATATGTTCTAATCTTCTGGCTCCTTCTCATTCTCTGGCTCATTCTGTCTTCACCTGTGTTTAGCTTGTTCTCTTTGTAACTGGTCTCTGTAAAACTGTCCCTGTAAAACTACCATACACACACACCACCCACCACCCACAACCACACCCACCTTTCTCTCTTGATGCTCGTAAATAGCCTTTTCAGCTGTTCTCATGTGAGTTGGGCATAGTCTATCACTGAGTTATTCTGTCAAATCTTTCTCTGATCTGTCAGTTTGTCTGCTCCTTGGTTAAACATCACTTTCAAACATGCTGCTTCCTTCTACAAACTAACCTTGCCTTTATTGTTAGGGATTGTGGTGGTTTGAATATGCTTGGCCCAGGAAGTGGAATTATTAAGAAGTATGGCCTTATTGGAGGAAATGTGTCACGGTGGGGGTGGGCTTTGAGCGTCTTATGTTCAGGCTCTGCCCAATAGGGAAGGACCCTCCACCTGGCTGCCTGAGGAAGAGAGTCCCCTCCTGGCTGCCTTTGCATCAAGATGTAGAACTTGCAGCTCCTCCAGCAACAAGTCTGCCTTCAAGATGCCATGTTTCTCACCATGATGATAATGGACCGAACCTCTAAAACTGTAAGTCAGTCCCAATTGAATGTTTTCTTTTAGAAGAGTAATTTTGGTCATGGTGTCTCTTCATAGCAAAAAACCCCTAACTAAGACAGAATTAAAGCTGTGTGCTAACAGTGGGTTTGTATGCCAGCCTGATCATACAGTAATCCATACATGTCTGCATTCTGGCTGGAGGATATCTTTGGATATGATCCCTTGCCAGAGCAACCATGTCACTGGATTAAAATTTGTCTACAAGCCATGGTTTGGCTCTTGGAGAACCAGTGGTTTGGGATATCATCTACTTCTCTAGAGCTTAGTCTATCTGTTCAGTTAATGGGAGTCATGATTCTACCTGCCCGACAGCACTGTTGTGAAAAGCCAGCATACACATACTATGAAATTACCTGCAGAGAGATCCTTAAAGCACCCTACAAACTAAAGACTTAAGTTTACCAGGAAGCTGGTGTATAGGAATGCAAAGACAGGTGGAGGCTGACACAATAGGTGTTGTAGGAGTTGAAGAAATGCAAGGTGGGAAAAGTGCTTGCCTTGATGGAGAGCCTCGGTTCCATGCCCAGAATGCATGTGCCTGGTAGTGAGCAACACACACACACACACACACACACGCACAAACACACACACATAAACACAAGCACACATGCACAAGCCCACACACTTGTACATACACACAGCCACACACACAAACACAGCCGGACATGCACAAACACACACACTCATACACATGCACTCATACACACAGTCACACACACACACACACACACACACACCACCACCACCACCACCACCACCACCAACAACAACAGAAAGCAGGTTTTATGTGTGTGCCTGTGTTAGCACAGAGCCTGGACTTCTGTCAAGAATCTTCTGGTAAGAAAGACAGTAAGGTATGGTCTGTGGGTTCAATGAGACAGTGCTCACAGATATCACCTGGCTAGTTGGGAGGATGACAAGGAGGGACAGGTTACTCTGTGACACCAGCAGTGAGAGACCGTTTCCTTTAACCAACTTGCCTCATTCTTATACTTCTTAGCCAGCGAGTGTAGACAATAGACAGACAGTATTAGTATTTATATGTCAGAGGTGAAGCCCAGTCAGCCTGTCCGAGGTCACACAGTAACACTAAGCACTTAAGTTCTCTTTATGCAGCTAATATTCATGAATGTTTAACTCTTGCAACTGCCATATGAAGTGTGTGAGTTCACTGTGCTCACTCAGATGAAAAAACTGAGGCATACAAAGGTTAAATAGTTTTCTCATTATTAAACAGTTCAGAGAAACCTCATGCTTGGCATCCCAAGATATACTGCTTTCCCCCCACACATGCATACACACATGTACACACGTACACACACATGCATACACATGCACATGTGTGCATACACACCATATACCCACACAGGCACACACATGCACATATATGCGCACACACACACATTTTAACACCTCTGAAACTGGGATTGTCTTTTCACTGATGACATGTCATAGTTTGAGTCAAGTTTTTTATCTGTTTGTTTGCTCGCTTGCTTGGTGACATATAAAATAAAGGTACCTCTTAAGCTTGATGACATCTTACTTAGACTCTTGATTTCTTCTCACCCTGCCTTTCCTATCTTCCCCTCATCAATTTGAGATTTAGAGATGGGTCTTCCTCTGGGCCGAAAGGGAAGCTAAGCCCAGCCACAATCCTGTCATCATTCTGTCCCTCTCCCTCTAGCCTTCTGGATGTAAACTCAGAGGGAAAAACTGACAAAAAGGGGCCAACAGTCAGGGCCAGAATAGACAGAATAGCTATTCCCTGGTCTTACATGGGATGGGTCCGAGGGACGGAGCACAGCCTATCCTACCTGCATGCTTCCATGGCCAAGGCCTTGGCTCCACACAACCCAAGGCCTTTCACTGGCACTGCTGAGAACTGCACCCATTTTCTTCCATGCAGAAATGAAGCCAAATAGGAACGCGGAGAAAATGCAGAAGGCACGTCGACCGTGCTGGAGTTACTGAACAAGACACGAATCTGTGTCCATTTCTTGGGGGGTAAATGCTACCACATGTGCCTGAGGCTCTCACATCATTTAGTCTGTGCTGACATGAATCCCCTTGGACGAGTTAGCTTTTGGTTAGGTAAACGTTTCCCCTCTCCCTCCCCTCCTCACGTTTCCTCTCTCCAGCAATATCTTGCAGATGTTGGAACAGCATGTTGATGGACTCCATTCCCACACTGGAATGCTGGCCTGGGGAAGGCAGCAGAGCTCTCTGGCCGCCTCCAACCCTCGGCTATGGCCTCCTACATTCTCGAGCTCGTGTATCAAGCCTTTGGCTGCTCGCTGCCAAGTATTAAGTGCTTGATCCACAAACCTGGTGTAGATTATCACTTCGCTGTATAGATGTACCTAATAGAATTAAATAGTTGGCTCCTGCCCAGTGACAGATGTGCCATATATAATGCAATAGTAATGAGATTGAAACCACCATGTAATATTGAGGGAGAGTGGAGGGTGACTTGTGTTTCTCTAGTTTGGAAGCCAGCTTGGAGGAGAAAGAAACTGGAGGGGATAGCTGTGGGCTTGCACTGAGTGAACTCTAGACCTGGCTCTGGTTTTTCTGTCTTGCACAGCTCCACGTGCACCTATGAAATGAATATGAGGGAACTGGGAGGTCTTGTAGACGGAGCTGGGGGTGTCTTGTAGCTGGAGGAGGTGTCTTGTAGCTGGAGGTGGTCTGATCCAGCCCAGGGAACACCTGCTCCCCCAACTTCATGTTGCCTGGATGTGGGAAGCTCATCCTCCTACATGAGCTCAGAATAGGGTCACTTCTTCCAGGCTGCTCCAGGGGAGGGGGGACCAAGAAGCCCAGGCTCTAGGGTCAGAACATGGGCAGGGGCAGAGAGAATAAAAAGGAGCAGAGCGCTGACCACTATTCAGCAATCTCCTGATTCCCACTCTGACTCTCAAGAGGTGTGCAGTTCTGGAACCTTCCTCACAGTGAGGAAGAGTTGTCTCTCTGATAATCTAAGAGTTGAGAACCTTGTTTCTGGGGGCTTCTGGGAGACTCAGAGTATGCCGTAGCAAATGGATAGCCAAACCCAACCCTGAGACCAAGAATGTGACTAGCCACAGGAATAAGATCCCTATTGGGTGAATCCAGAGCTTGGATTTTTTTTTTTTTTTTTTGAGTGCTCTGATCTATCTGTCCCTTAGCCTGTGTGTTCCTCTCCTATTGTTCTCCTTTGCACTGCTCTTCAGTGTATGGCTGCATCAGGCAATCCTCACTGAGTAACAAACAAGTCCAAAAACTTAAATATTCTTTACTATTGCTCACAGGTCAGTTTTCCTATCTGCAGGGACGTCAACACACCTTGTCCATGCTTAGTCATGTGTCAGTCAAATAGCAGATTGGCAGGGGAATGGCTAGTACAGGATAGTCTTGGCTCCTGTATACCCTTTTACAACCCAGCCATGGTGTGATCTGAGAATACGGCAGAGTCCTGAACAAGTTCAGTTGTACAAGAGGGCTGGCCAAAAAAGAATGTGTAGTTACCAAGCTCCTGTTTCTACATGTTTCTAGCATTGCACAGGGCAAGCAAATCTCATGACTAAGTCAGAGCTGAGGTAAGATGGGTGCTTGGAGTCATAGAGCAAGAGCTAACGGAGCCCCCACGGAAGACTGTTGGAATAAAAGTGGGAGGGAGGGGAATACAGCTAACTTGTTTAGTGTGCACAAGGCCTCAAGTTTGAGCCTTAGCACCATGTAAACTGAGTGGTAGTTCATAGCCTTAGCTCTGTACTGGGGAGGGGAAAACAGGCAAGTTGGAAGTTCAAGTTTGCCTTTAAATAGCCTTGACTAGACCCCTTGTCTCAAAAACAAAACTATAGAAACAAACAAACGAACAAATGAATGAACAAACCAAAGAAAAGAAAAGAGACAAAGAAACAACCAGAGACAATAAATTAGAAAGCTGGAGTTTTCCAGAAGTCAAATTTATAGACCAGGGTCAGTGAGATCAGTCCATTTTCAGTCTCCAGAGAAACAGTCAAGAAGCTGTTGGACCAGTTACTGGTTGTCTCCACCTGGACACGTCTACACTCGTCTTTCCCCATGTGAACATTTGAGGATCATCAGTTCTGTCCTCCTTTACCCCCCCCCCAAACCACCAGTCACCTTCATCTAGTCCCAGATCAATTTCTGAGGGTCCTCTTTACCTTAGCCTACAACCCCCAGAAGAATGGGTAAGACACTGAATGTCCAGGGGATGGCAACCCAGAATACAGTCCCTGGAGTGTGGCTCCTAAGTGATGGAGAATCAAGTAACAGAAAAGATGAGATTCTGAAAAGTAGACAGATGAAGCAAGGATTCCTTTGTACCCTGAGCCCAGAGCTAGAGCCAAGGTCAAGCCAAGGTGAGAGCAAATGACCCCACCTGGTCAGAGGGATAACATTTAGGGCTTCGTCACATGTATTCAGCAGAATTGGTGTAGAAGAGGCCAAAGCAATCTGCTTGGCATATGATAACTGCTCAATGAGTATTTGTGGACTGATTGACTGGGAAACCATCCTAAGAATCCAACTGAACCCACAACAGAGCTTAGGAACATGGGGAGTCAAAGCGCGATTTGCTGCATAGAAACAAGAAGAAGATCATTAAACGGTTGGTGGCAGATCTATGTGAGGCTATGTGAAGCAGTTCCACGATGTGATGTTTTAAATTACATTTTTATGACTGGGGAGAGGCTGACCATGTAATTTAAAGTGAAAAAGCAGGTTGCAAATTATCCAGCAGGATCCCACAGAAGCAGGTTGCAAATTATGCAGCAGAGTCCCACAGAGGCTCGGACCAGTGTGGCAGCAACATGCTTCACCAGAGACTTCTGTATCTTTTCTCTTTCTGTATCTTTTTGTGTCTCCTATAACAAAAGTATTTCCCTTACAAATATAAACATGAAAAGTTCTAAAAAGAATGTGGATCCTGATTTCGAAGCAGGTACTGAGCTGCTAATGTCTTGCTTTAAGTTGGGACCTCTTGTGACTGCATCTGGAATTTTGCTGGAGAGCTTGTCACTGATGTGCCGTTCGTTGGTGCTCTCATCTGACTCCTCCAAACAGAATGTGGATTCCAGGAGGTCACGGAGTTTCCCTGCCTTGTTTCCCATGTTCCTGGAACTCACCACAACCTTACATAAAGCAGAATCCTTAGACAATCAATACTGGTTGAATTCGGAATGAAGACTTTAACACATGATCCCAGCTAAGTGCTGTGGCAGACTAGAAGATACTTAATGGTAACTGCAGAACAGAGGGTTCTCTGTAGACAAGAGTAAAGAAAGGCCAGTTAAGAGTGACTACCGCCTCCCCTTGTGGTTCCCCACTTCAGACTCCAAGTGTTTTGGACCCCTTACCCTGGGGTCAGCACCAGGAGTCTGTCCTCTCAGACAGATGACACTAGTCCTCAGCTCTTGCCCTGATCTGCTTCCTCTGCCCAACAGAGCTCACTGTCGCTTTTCAGCCAGGCCATCCTTCCTAGGGCCGTCAGAACCAACTCTCTCAGCCTGGCAGCACTCCTCCCCAGAAACACAAAGATGATCTTGATTTCAGTCTCTTCCACTTAGTCCTACATCTGCACTCCCTTCCCATCAAATACCACCACAAAGACAGGCAGTGGCAGAGAAAGAAAGAAAACAGTTAACAAGGTTAGAAAGAACATCTTCCCCGTGTAAGGCACCAGAGCTTCCTTCAGAACCAATTGCCAGCCTCTAGGGAGGCTGCGTTGGTTCATCCAACAGAACTTGAAGCAAACAAACAAACAAACAAACAAACACCAAAGCATTTTCATTGGGAGTTTAGTGAGTTTTTTCTTTCTTATTAGTGGGATTTCTGCGTGTGTGTGTGTGTGTGTGTGTGTGTGTGTGTATCACATCTGTGCACTATTCTGAGGGATGATAATGACTACCTATCCTGACGTCTTCCTCACACCTGGACAGTGCACGGAGGACCACATCCATTGGTGTTTAATGACCTCAACTGCCCCTGAGTAGCTGTATTACTATGTTCTTATTTTGTAACTAAGGAAACTGAGAGGCTGGAGAGACGGCTCAGCAGGTAAGAGCACTTGTTGCTCTCACAAAGAACCTGATTTCCGTTCCCAGCATCTACATGATGGCTCACAGCCACCTATAACTCCATCTCTAAGGGGATCAGAAGTCCTCATCCGGCCTCCAAGGGGATGTCTTCTCTCACACTCACAAATAAAAATTAAGAAAAACAAATACAATGACATTTTACTACAGACACAAAGAGAATAAAGAATTTGCCTTCCGCCATCCAGTTAATCTCTTTCAAATCTGAAGATACCATATCCCTATATCTGCCTCTTACACATGCATGCATGCACATATGTCAGGAACACAGATTTCTTCTGGAGAAAAAGTCTGTGAGTCTCGTCATCACAGCAGATGAGGATTAGGGTGGCTTTTCAGATTAAGACTGATGTAACCCCCTCTTTGGTTGATAGGTCAATTAGAGCTGTGTCCACACAGAGTTGTGGTCAGTTTGCAAGGTGAACCTTGAGCCTGATTTGGGCCAGTAAGTGTCCTTCTCACAGTTTGGAACTGTAAAGTCTTCTGGTGGCAAGTCCTCCCCTGCCCCATCTCATCAGAGACAGGTGATGACAACAGCCTGTTGACAGGAGAGACAGAGGGGCCAAGAGGGGAGAAGAACTTAGCAGCAGCAGACAAAGGGGAAGAGGAGATGAGGAGACTCCACCCAACTGTCCCAAGCTCTTGTTTTGGTTCTGTGAGCTCTGCACAGAAATGCTTCTGTTTATCCTTGAGCAAACTGAGCCAGGAGAGGAAAGGTGCTTGGCCAAGGCTATGCATTTAATGGCACAAGTCTCTGCACAAGCCTCTGGCTCCAAGCAGTGCTGCTGAGGATGCTCATATGCCTGAGACGGTGGGGGCAGGAAGAGAGGAAACAGGATGCTCTGCTCCTCAGATTGCACCAAGGCCTGAGCCAGTGGCCCAAGTGTCTGTGTTCCAATCACTCTGTGTTCCATGTGGCTGCTGGCTCAGCTCAGCAGCCGCCCAATCAATGCCTCATTAACGGGATCCACCTGTGGGCACTTTATTTAATTATCTCAATTGGAATGGAGTCAAGATACCAGAGTTAATGTCCTTCTACTGTCTGAGAGCTAATTATCACCTGTAGCTTGGCCCCAGGCACAGCGGAAGGGGTCCTCAGCAGCACTGAAAATGTGCTGGCTGTTTTCTGAACACCCTTCATCTGGTTGGGAAAGTGAGTTTAGCGTGAC
Organism: Rhynchomys soricoides; assembly: GCA_019843965.1. Classification (NCBI taxonomy): domain Eukaryota; kingdom Metazoa; phylum Chordata; class Mammalia; order Rodentia; family Muridae; genus Rhynchomys; species Rhynchomys soricoides. The sequence continues at coordinate 4,927,484 of JADRCH010000089.1, forward strand.
AGAGGGTGAGAAAGTCTCTGAGCCAGGCATCCACTTTCAGAGATCAGGGCATCAACCCTGGGTCAGAATATTTCCATTTTCGGCATTAAAAAGCTCCTGAAGTCCTAGTCCAGAGAGCAATAGCATCTGCCTGGTATGAGCTGTTACTTAGAGGCAAGTCCCCCTTGGCTGTTAGCACCAGCAGTCACAGGTTCTAAAGGTGGTTTGACCGCACATCTGTCTGGGAATGAACTGATGCTCGGCAAAGTTAGATGATCTGCCCAGTCACACTTTGGTAGGAGAATACGCTAGGATTTAAACTGAAACTGGCTGACATCAAAACTTAGATGCTCCTCTTGGTCTCCTCTGCCTGGTGAGAGCCAAGCACTTGATTAGTTTTAGAAAAGCAACCCACTCCTTTCTAAAAAACATGTGTAAGGTAGGTTTGGTCTATTTCTGTCAAAAACATAGGCTATCACGACACCAAATGAAAGGACACAGGAAAAGAACATAGACTTTGGAATCAAAGACACGGGTTTGAGACCTGGGAGAGGGTTCAGCTGGAAAAGCATGAAGACCAGAGTTCAGGTCTCTCCAACCAGTGTGAAAAGCTGAGTGTAGTGATGCGTACTTATGACCCCAGTGATGGAAGATGGGAGGAAGAGACAGGAAGAACCCTATGGCTCGGTGACAGTGAGCTTAAGTCTATATGGTAAACTTCCAGGCCAACAAGGACCCTGTCTCAAACAAAAGAGGAAGATGCTTAGGGGTTAGGGTAAAGGCAAATATGCACAGTTGCTCTCTGATCTCCACACTGTACACCCCAGTACCTACAATCACATGGACACACACACATACTCACGTATACAAAATTTAAAAGGTGATTTGATTTCTGGTGTGATCCTTCTTAATTGGACAATCCTCTAAAAGTCATTTAAGTTTTCTAGCCTGAGCCCTCACTTTATAGAACATGGGCCTCATTATACCTGCCCTGTGTCATGGGGTCTCCCAGAGCTCAAGCCGGATAACACAAATGACCTTGCTGTTTACAATTACAATGCCTGGCTCTGTCTATGATAGGGCATTCTTCTTGTTAGTCACATTCCAAGACTCACTTGCCTTCTCCAGAGGTTGACAGTCACATGACTCACAAGTGAGATGTCTTAGCTTATAAAGTGGGGTTCCAGAATTTTAAAGTAAGATTCCAGAAATATGAAATATGCTTAGGAATTCATTCTTCTGCTTTACACAGGCCCAGTGTTAAATAGATAGTCCCTTTGTACCTTCAAACGGGCTGTTGGTTAAAAACGACTAGAAAGAAATCATGGGTTACTTGAGGTGGAACTTAAGTTCTTCCATCTTTATTTGAAGAGAAAGGTTTCTTGTCACATAATAGTTAGGATGTTATTGCTGCTGTGTCTTTCCATATTTGTTCTACGAGAAAAGCATTTTTAGTGAGGGGAGGAGACAAAGGGCATGGACAGGCTTGCCCTCTCTGGACCGCTGTGCCCCAGAGCTGCAGCAGCAGTGTCCTTTCCTGGAAATGCCCCCTTGGTATGAACTCCTGTAGGTGGTCAGTGTGCAGCCAGGGGGGTATATAGTTCAGCTGGCTTACCTAGCATGCACAACGCCTTGAGTTCTGTTCCCAGGGCTTCGGATACCAGGTGCGGCCGTACAAGCTGTGGTCCCAGCACAAGAAGGCAAAAGAGCTTGCAATGTAGCAACTGATGAGCTTTACCTAGCTTGGTAAAATTGATACTCTGTCTCGGTGTTAGGTGGGAATGGTAAGAAGAAGCTTTTGGGGGGTTGGGGATTTAGCTCAGTGGTAGAGCACTTACCTAGCAAGTGCAAGGCCCCGGGTTTGGTCCTCAGCTTCAGGTGGGTGGGGGTGGGGAGCTACTTGGTGTCAACTACTTCAGGCATCCTAATTTATTAAGACCATTTGTGGGTTTAACATTAGAAATCCTGTCTACGAGGAGCTGCTCCTGACCTAACTGGGTCTGCTGGTCACCTTACCCACACCTCACCTTTTCCACCTAGGTCAAGAGAACAATGTGGGTGTGAATCTTGATTCTAGTAAGCAGAAGTGTCTTATTTTTCTGTGGCTAAAACAGATTATTTGAAACTGGGTAATATATAAAGACTAAGGCATTTATTATTTATTTATTTATTTATTTTGTAAACTAGTTTAGGAGGCTGAGAAGTATCTTTTCATCTTGTGTTTAGGATCTTGCTCTGTTTCAACTCATAGTGGAAAGTCTGTGGGCAAGATGTGTGTACGAGAGGACATGGGCACTGGCTCCCTTTATAACAACCTGCTCTGTTGGTAGCTGATTCACCCCTCACTGAGGAGACACTGGTTCACTCTTGAGGATCCTTGTCTCCATGACATGAACATATCCCAACATGTCCCAACACTGAGGACTTAGTGAACTCTTGGGGACACATCTGAACCATAGCAAGTACGGACCTCATCCTTCTCACTCACGTGGGGTGAATCTCTTAGCTTCTCTGAGCCTGAGTTTCCTCATCTGTTACAGAGTAGTCATCTGCCTCGTGTGGGACTGTGAAGATCTGATGAGTGAGTACGGATATTACTCCCTGCAGAGTGGTCACAGGGGCTCGGAGGATCTCTCATTACTGACGGTTCCCACACAGAAGTCAAGACTACAGGATGTGAGCCCTAAGAGCTAGTTCCACTTCCTCTTCCGTTTGTACCTTCTTTTCTTCCTTTGCCTCACGGGCACACCCCCTGTTCTCCAACTCTGCCCTACTGATTCACTCCTCACCCCCCCCCCCGCCAGGACACATGATGCTCTTTCTTCCACTGTACATTATTCATTTCTTGGCAGGCAATGCTGTGCTCATAAGAATTAACATTTGGGTTTTATTTACTGGCTCCCAAAGTGCCAGGATTGCATGGGGGATTCAGTTGCACAAACTCTCTTGATGGGAAATCAATGACAAATTGAAAAGAGGGGGTGAGGGGAGAGTCCTGAGGATCAAACAGCAAACTATTCCAAATCCTTTTTGGAAACTCAGCCCCAACTGATTTAGTGGCCAAAGTGGTGGTGGGAAGGAACTTGGTCTCCTCATTCCCTCCCTGACCACCAAACTGAACAGTTAGACCTGTTCCCAAGTCTTACATGAGATTAGTCACAGGATATTTCCTTTTAAATCCAATGGAACGTTTTCCTAAATCAGAAAAGACTTTTCCAGTGTTTATGGCTGTTTTTCTGAAATTCCTTTTGGCTCTAGGGGGGATTTTAAAATTAAGTACATTTCCTTTTGGTGACCCGAGGGCCTAAGCAGAAGGGGATGTGACCCTAGATTCGGACCAGCAGTAACTTGTCAAACTTATTCCAAGAAGACTCCCCAATTTGGCCAGCCTTCTCGAGCACCTGCAGCTTACCATGGTGGCCAGGCCAGGCAGCTCATCCCTGCAGGCTTTCCTTCTGTGATCTGGCCTGCTGTTTACCACAGGAAACAGAAGATGCAAGATGAATGTGCTGCAGAATTAGAGTGAGCCTGAGCCACTTGGAAGAGAGGTGGAAGTGTCATTCCACAGCAGTGGGGCCTCCCCTCTGCCCGAGTCATAGCTAAACATGTGGAATTCTTGGCAAAGCACTGTGGTCAGAGGCTGCAGGACTCTCCTGGCAGGGTGGGCTGTACTTCACTTGACTTCAAGAAGATGAATGGCTGAGAAGAGTGACAGTTAGAAATGATGTGGAGATGGGGTCATGCCTTAGAGATGAGGTCATGTAATGGAGATGATAGGATCATGCCATGGAGATATGGTCATCATGCCTTGGAGATGGGGTCATGCCATGGAGATGGGGTCATGCCATGAGCTTGGTTAACTGTTCTGTGTGCAAACACACTGTTCTCCAAAGGCCTCAATGTCTCCCCAGGAGAAGAGCAAACTCCCAAATGGGTCACTTTCCCTTATTATAACTTCAAGTGAGTTCTATGTTAACTAAGAATTTCTGTCTCTTTCTTTGCCCACCACAAATGCAAAGCAAAACAAAAAGAAGCATGGATTCTTCTAGAACAAGATTTAATTTGAAATTGAGTTTCAACAACTAATTAGCTATGTGTGCTTAAACAAGTAACTTAATGTCACCTATCCCAGTTAAGGTTTCTATTGCTGTAATGAAACATCATACCAAAATAAAAAATCCAAGTTGGAGAGGAAAGAGTTTATTTGGCTTATACTTCTACATTGTAGAACATCATTGACGGAAGTCAGGACAGGAACTCAAATAGAGGAGGAACCTGAAGGCAGCAGCTGATGCAGAGACCATGCATGGGTGCTGCTTACTGGCTTGCTCCTCATGGCTTTCTTATTCTGCTTTCTTATAGAACCCAGGACCACCAGCTGAGGGATGGGGAAGCCCACAATGGGCTAGACCCTCCCCCATCAATCATTGACTAAGAAAATGCTCTCTAGGCTTGTGTATAGCCTGATCTTATGGAATAATTTTCTCAATTGAGGCTCTCTCCTCTCTGATGACTTTAGTTTGTGTCAAGTTGATATAAACCTAGCTATTACTTCACCCTATCTCAATTCACAAAGCTATAGAATGGAAAGAATGATCGGACTCTTCTTGGGTCTTACCAAGACCAAGGCAACTCTTAAAACTGAAAACATTTAATTGGGGCTGGCTTATAGTTTCAGAGGTTCAGTCCATTATTATCATGGCAGGAAGCACGGCAGCCTGTAGGCAGACATGATGCTGGAGAAGGAGTTGAGAGTTCTATATCTTGATCCAATGGCAGCCAGGAGGAGGCTCTCTTCCCCACTGGACAGAGCTACAGCACTAGGAGACCTCAAAGCCCACCTACACAGTGACATACTTCCTCCAACAAGGCTACACCTATTCCAACAAGGCCACACCTCCTAACAGTGCTATGGGCCAAGAGTATTCAAACCACCACACATTGTTTCTGGGAAGATTAAGTGAATCACATTAACTAGTCAGAGGTTCCCAATGACCACACAGCATGCTCTGCAAAGGGCTTGCTACTATTAAACATGGCTTTATCCAAGAGTTTGATAGCACCAACACTCATAGGTGTAGTCGAATCCCATTCACATAAGGGTGTTTCTGAGGCATCGTAGAAGATGTTGGTGGGATGGGGCTAAGGGAAACCTGCTCTCTTTGAGTCAGGCCAGCATTTAAAATGTTTTCTGGTTCTATTTTATTATATAAGTCTTTTAGAATGAGATAGAGAGGAAATAGTAGAAAGTCCAGCCAAATGGGCTTAAACACTGAAGAAGGCAATTCCTCACTTGGGAACAGCCATAGACAACAAGATTTCAGCTTGATTCTGGACCATCTGCTAGAACAGAGGTTCTCAGCCTTCCTAACGCTGGGACCCTTTAATACAGTTCCTCATGTTGTGGTGACCCCAACTATAAAAATATTTTTGCTGCTACTTCATAACTGTTAGTTTTGCTACTGTTATGAATCATGATGTAAGTATCTGTGTTTTCCAATGGTCTTAGGCAAGCCCTGTGAAAAGGTCATCAAGCCCAAAGGGGTCACAACCCACATGTTAAGAACCTCTGCCAGTTTCTTCTCATCTTTCTACTCTGCTGTTCACAGAGTGAGCATCATTGGGGTGGGTGACATCATGGTGCTGGCGATGATAACCAGAGTGAGGAGTGAGATGGTTAATTTTGATTGTCAACTTTATTGTGAGCACACACACACACACACACACACACACACACACCTTTATTCACAAATTTCTAAGAGACTGGTAAAGCGCAGTTCTGGGTGTATTTATTATTGTTTTCATCTTTGCAAACACATGGGGCCAAGCAACCATGGGCAGAACTCTCCCTGTGGGATAAAATAAATCCTGCTTCCTTCAGTTGTGTGAGGTATTATATCAGAACAAGACAGCAACCAATGTAGTCCCTCAGGTGGTAGCCAAAGGAGATAACCTCGTCTGGGACAGACATTCTCAGGGGTCTCCTGCCAGCCTCATATTGCAATGCCTTCAACTGACTCCCTGCTCAGTTTGAAGCTTAGCATTTGCTAAAAAGGTGTGGTCACCTTTAGATCTGTGTCCCAAGCACTGGACAGTATGAATGCTTCTCAGAGCTGGAGGGATAGGTGTATACCCAGGGGTCACCCCAATGTCCACTGCTCTGCAGTGAGTGCCACCACATTAAGTGGCTTGTTAATGGCAATGTCCAGGGTCAAGTGTCATGATGGAAGTTCCAGAAGCACTCGTAGTGGTTAATTCTGTAGACCTCTCTGCATAGTAGAGTTTATAGGAATGATGACAGTCCAACATACATGTAGACTAGCATTAGGTTTACTCTGTCTTCTCCATCTTAAAGCCTCAGCTTTGACTTAAACATTGACTTGGGAATGGTAAATCACAGGCCTAGCATGCACAAGGTCCTGAGTGTGGTCTCCAGCAGCACAAGCATAAGAGTTCACACACATACACACACCCCTCTGCAGTGCTGTGCTAGGGACCGTGTCTGATACTGCTAGGTTCCCAACACTCACCCTAGCAGAGACCCCTGTCTCTAGTAGATGCCACTGAAATTGAATCTCATCTAGGCCCTTGTCTCAGCAAAGCTGCATGTGTGGAGACTGCCAAGGCTCCTCTAGTCCAGCCTGTGTGTATGTGTTGTGTCATGGCCAAGTTCAGCTGCTGCAGGCCACTGCCTCCATTATTGGAGAAGAGTGTGGGCTCTATCTGAACAAAGAATAAAGTCAGCATGGGCCCCACTGGTACAGCTAGGCTTTCTTCAGCATGAGAAGCTCAAAACTCTGGATTGATGGCATGGATGTAGGTTCCTGTGCTCATGGTGTTCACAGAAGTATTCCTGTGTATATGTATGGCTCTTCCTGACTAGCAGGAAGCACCAGAATTCTGGACTGATTTTCCTCCTCCATTAAAAGGTTGAGAAAACTCTCGGCCTCTGGCTGGAGGCCCAAGAATGAAACAGTTCATGGCTGCTGGCTGTGGGTTGTGTCCCTTGGAGCACCCTTTAAACACTTTCTGCTGGGCCACACATACATGACCTCTACAGCACAACCCTCCACTTGTTCCCAGACGCAGACCAAGTTGAGAAAAAGTGTGTGGCCACTGATTCTGCAGGCTGGCCACTGGCAAAGATGCAAAGCTGAAGGCTGGCGGGATATCCTGGAAACTAAAGGCAATTCCTGACATCTGGAGACTATGTGTTTGTGTTCCATGTGCCTGCCATCAGCCAAGGTGATAGGAGAGAAGTGGGTCCTGATGGCTGAGGCTGGAGTAGACAGAAAGGCAACTGTACTACCAGCCTCACAGACTCAGAGGACCGATAGTCCTGTGCCTTGCAAGCAGGGTTCTTAACTGGGTAAGTGAAATTCTAGGACTGAGATTGTGAATTTAATCTGACTCTCTATGGCAGATCTTCAAGCTACTCTCTCATCTCTGCCTGTTGTTTTCTCTGATCTCATTCCGCAGTCTTTTCCTCTACTTGTATGGGGCCAGAAAGAGGGAAGCAAGACCCCTTCTCTGAGCCAAGAAATATTTCTTTCTTACAATTGATCTCTTGGCCTCAGACAAACAAAGAGTTGGAAGACTTTTAAAGGAGAGATGTCTTGCAGGAGTTAGAGAAGCTCCCACGTGCAGTATTTACATGAAAGTGTGGGCAACAGAAAGTGTTCTCTCATCTCTCATGTTCAATATAAAGCAGATTCTTAAGACAGAGGGATATGATAACTGAAAGTGCGTGCGCACACACACACACACACACACACACACACACACACACACACAATAGTTTTTAACAAATCCAAGCAGCCAAGTGATCACAATAAATGTGAATGGATCAAAGCCTTCATATTAAAAGATAAAGACTTTCATGTTGAATTTTAAAATACCCCATACTAGCTGTGTGGTTTTTAGAAAAGATACCCTAAATAAAATGATGTTTGAGAGTTAAAAAGAAAGGAATGGTTAAAAGTACATCAGCTTCTTCTTGCCACCATGAAGGAGAAGGGGAGTTGAGAGCAAGCATACCGGCTACTAGGCCTGTCTTCCATGTGCAAGAGTGGTTCACAAAAAGTGTGTTGCTTGGATCTATCCTCAGAGTAACTATGAGGGGAAGAATCTAGAAGATCAGGCCCCTGCCGGATCGCCAGATTGCTAAGGCAGATTCCACATTATGTTCATTTCAGCCCCTCTAATAGCAGAAAGAATACATAGAAGTCTCTTGGGCATATCATTCTTTCTTCTCTCTGCTTACGAAAGCAAAGATGTTAAATTAAAAACAACTCCAGAGTCTTCCTATGCTTACTCCCATTACCACCCCCAGAAAATAGCTTCAGGCTGGCCAGTTTGGAAAAGCTCCCAGGAAAGAGGTCAAGCACGGCTCACTGGTCTTTCTCTCTCTCTCTCTCTCTCTCTCTCTCTCTCTCTCTCTCTCTCTCCCTCTCCCTCTCTCCCTTTCTCCCTCTCTCCCTCTCTCTCTCTCTCTGCACATGTGTTACTTTTGAGATAAGATCTCATATCTCAACTATCCCAGGATGGTCTTAAATTCACTTTGTAGCTAAGGATAAGCTTGAACTTCCAGTCCTCTTGTCCCCATCTTCCAAGTTCTGGAATTGCAGGCATGTGCCACAGGGGGGGAAAAAAATCTGTGAATGGTCCAATTAAGTTGCTCATTTTCAACAGAGACACTAGCATGAAAGGAAAGTGGTGATATCACCTGAGGGACTGGTGTATACCTGTGTATACAGGCAGCTGGTGTACACCTGTTTATATAGTCAGGGTGTCTAAATCCCTCTGAGGGACTGAGGCTTTTAATGACATATATGTTATGATACTATGGGTTGAAAGAAGGCTCAAAGCCTTTCATAATGTCAAATGGATTCATGGCTTCAAACAGATTTAGAAACATTCAGTGCTATGATAATTTCAAAACTAAAATGAGCCAGTGATCTGGATGCTACAAGTCTGGGGTTCTCTAGACTCTCATAGAGCTGAATTGTTTCTGAGGTGAGCAAAAGTAAGCACAGATCTCAGCCCTATCAGGACAGGAGATGGCCACAGGGCTGAGGAGGAGAGAGCCACGGGTAGAAAAGAGCTCCCAAGTTAGTTCCCAAGCTTTACTGGACAAGCTGTGTTCTTAGACACAGATGTTCATTTTCATTTTTGTTCACAGGGACCATTGCCATGTCTACGTGTTTGTAGGCCATGGGTTACAAGATGAAGAAAGAGAGGAGGAAGCTGATTGAAGAAATCGGTGAGGATAAAGTACAGAGTGATACACCCTGAACCTACCCTCGATCCCCTTGGTGCAGCTCTCCCTTGGCCTTCAGGGTGAGCTGATGGGACCTAATAACACCATTTCACACCTACCCCTCTATAATGAGTGATGTGACCTGAAGTATGACCTCACAGGGGAGGGGGCCACATGACAGAGAATGCTTGGCACAGGATGAATTCTAGAGAACTCCAGAGGGTTAACTGGAGAGGCATGTCATTACAAGAAAGTTCTCTAGCATTCTAGCCATGGTGGGTAGTGCAGAGCCAGGTCTCCATGTTCACGGTAGAGTCTTTTACTATGGCTCTCTTCTCCTTCCAAGCCCTAATTCTTAGTTTATTAGTTTTTTGAGGCTAAGTCACAGGTACTGACCTAACCATCCTTCCAGTGGAGGCTTCTTGTCATGAGGAACACCAGAGCTGTTGGGACTGATTGTTAAACCAATTGTATTTATATTAGTAAGTAGTAACATCTCAACGGATGTCCTGTTTCCACCACTCCCAAGGCTGTGCAACCTCATGAAGAGAGCTTAGATTCTTTGCTTAATTTTCGAAGTGAGAACAAGAGCTGCATCAATATTATAATCCTGTTGTAAGAAGTAAGTAGAAAAAATAGCAGAAATATTACTGTTTTTTAAAAAAGTAGCTGGCTCTTTCACTTACTTATGATTTAACAGCTGTCACTATCATGGCTGTTTCTATATGAATCCTGGATTAAGGATATCCACAGTGTGGGAGTTTGAAAGGGAATGGCCCCCTCTCATAGATTCCTATATTTGAACAATTGGTTGTAGCATGTAGCTTTTGGTATTCTACCATAAACTCCAGGAACTGGCCACGCTACCAGCCCCCACCCAGGTTCCCTCAGATCCGCGGGTGAAACACACACACACACACACACACACACACACACACACACACACACACGGTTAGTTTTAACCTGCTTGATGGCTCAATTTCTGGGCATTTCTAATCTCCCTCCTGGGAAAACGGCCACTCTGCCGGAGATCTCACATGCCTGGTCACCTTTTCTCCCTCTGAAACATGGTGAGAAATCCTCCATTTTCTCCTGCATCTGCTAGCTTGCCTGTGAGGACCCGGAAGTCCCGCCTATACCACCCAGCTCATTAGCATCAGAACCACCCCTACAATTGGTCTCCAGCTGAGAAAACAATTTGAGAAGGATTAGGAAGTGTGACTTTGTTGGAGAAGTGTGTCACTGGGGGCCAGATCTGAGGTTTCAAAAGCCCACCATATTCCCAGTGTGTTTTCTCTCTGTGTGTCTTACTCTAGTGGATAAGGAAGTTAGGTTCTCAGCTACTGCTCCAGTGCCATGCCTGCCTCCTGCTGCTATGCTCACTGCCACGTTGGTCATAGACTCTAACCTTCCGGAACTGTGAGCCCCAATAAACTCTTCCTTCTAAAAGTTACCTTGGTCATGGTGTCTCTTTACAGCAGTAGACAAGTAACTAAGGCAATCAGAATGCCTAAGTTCTGAACCCATCTCTTCAGCTAGTGTTCTCCCTACCCTTAAAGCACCTGTACCTCAGTTTTCCCATCTGTGAACTGGGAGTTTTACATCTTAGGAGAAAGTCATATCACTCAAATGAGATTAGAATCCTTAAAGGACTTGAGACAGCATTAACTATAAAATTACAGTTGCCAATACCTCCTGTGTAAGCAGACAGCCACCACATGCAACACCAGCTACTCTACCTGTACCAGCTACTCTACCTGCACCAGCCACTCAACCTGTACCAGCTACTTTACCTGCACCAGCTACTCTACCTGTACCAGCTACTCTACCTGCACCAGCTACTCTACTTGTACCAGCTACTTCTCCTGCACAGAGTTCTTCCTTTCATCTTCCAATTCAGCCTTCTTTCTGAAGCTCTAAGATACCTCACTCTGTGTCTGTCTTGGAATCTAGGGCTCTTGTTACTGTGGCTACAGCCTACTACAGCTTTTAAGACTTATGAGAAGTCAAAGGTCATTCTGTCTTCCAGGTCCTAGAGAACTTCATTGACTGCATAAATGTCATCACAGAAGTCTTCAGATTGACACCAAAAGTGGACCTTTGAGTAAAGTTCAAAAAGAACTTGAAAAAAATTGCTTCTATGATATGTTGTGTTACAGCTATTGTCATGACTCTGCCGTGGCCATCATAGCGAACGGGAGGGACACAGAGCATCAAGGGAGTCCTCTAACACCCATACCAAAATGAGTGCAGCAGAGGACATACTGACAGCCATGATGATGGAGTTTTCCCTGAGAGTCAGGCTCTGTGCTGAGGGAAGATCCCACATGTTCACATTCTTCTCCACAGCTTATAGGAGGCATTTATCAGTGCTTCCAGCACTCCTTCAGGCTGGAGAGATGGCTCAGCCATTAAAGGCTAGGCTCACACCCCAAAAATGTAACAAGTGTCTCCCTCTCTCCCAACAAGGGTCTTTTGTGAATATATACCACCATGTCTTAATTCATTCCTTGTCTTTTTGGTTTTTTTTTTCAATGCAAGATCATGTTTTTAAGATCCAGGTATTTGGGCATATGTGCCTGTACACACACTTCACTGTGTCCCAACAGCTGAGTTGTTTGCTAAAGAACGAACTCAAACATGACAAAGAATATACAGGTAGACCCCTTGAGAGAACAAGAGGACTGTCCCCCTAGGGAACAGCAGTGCCTGCAGGCTTCCTCTCTGGCCTACACAGTGATGGAGACAGACACCAATCAACAATGTCAGCTAGAGATGGGGAGGAGATAGAAGTCACAGGACGGTAGGTCCTGACTCAGTCACAGCTGCTCTGGCAAACCTACACCTTCTAAGATATCTGTGTGACCCAGACTCATATTCTAGCACTAACTGCACTTCCAGCCTCAGTAATTGAAGCCTGAGAGCTCGGGGATATAGCACTCTGCCTCCTGTACTCCTGGGGGCATTCTCCGTGGGTCATTGGCACACAGGCTTAGGCTGCAGGGCCACCAAGGATGTAGTGGGAAACTGGTCATCAGATTCCACCCGGCCTTCTGGCTGCTCTTTATGCTCCTTCTCCAGCTGCACCAGACCAGAGGAACGGGCTGGGCTGACTCTCGAGTTAATCAAAACCAGTTTCATTTTTTTAAATTGAAATTTCACAGGTCATCAGCCTACCCCATGGCCCACTGTTCTTAGAGAGGGTGGGGAAGTAATTGGAATCACATGACACAGTTTGATTAGAAAAGTGAATGTGGTTTGGAGCGAAGGCCTGGAATCCTGTCCTTGGTGACTGACTTGACCTCCTGTTCCCCTAGCCTAAACCCTCTGGAGATGAAACTGCCTCATGGCTGGGGGAAACTGTTTCAACTTAAGAGGCGAGGGGTCACTTATCTCCCCAGAGACCAACAGTGTTCATCCTGGAGAACAGTTGGACTTGAAAATCTCAGCTGATCAACAGGGCATTTCCCATCCTTTGACAGATGGTGGCCCTTGTCCCTATCCCTAGACACTGAAGCCACCGGTTAGTTGCTGGGACTGAACTGTGGGCACAGTGGTAGATGAGACAGAACTTTATCTAACCACCAAAGGTCGGAGTTCGCTGAGGAAGCCTATCTCACACAGGCTGACAGCTCCAGCAATAAGCATATCAGACAAGGGAGAAACTGTGCACATAGCCCTTTGTTAGGGTTGCTTTTAGAAAATCAAACTGGTCCTCCTGTCTAGTTGAAGCTTTGCATACTTGGGCTACTGTCTCCCTGTTCTCCAGCTCCTCAGCCGTGGTAGCCTAGCTGCAGTGGTACCTGCTTCAGTTCAGTGAGGGGAGGGCTCCTGTGGATCAGAGAGCACGCAGAGTGCCTTTGTCTGGCTGATTCCATTTAGCACAATGGTCTTCAATTCTGTCCATGCTGTCACATCCCATGTTAGAGCATTCACCCTAAAGACTTGAAATCAGTATGTTAAAGAGATGTTTACCCTCCCAATTCATGGGCAGCTCTGTCCCAGAGAGCCAAGTTAGAGTCAGCCCAAGACAAATGCTTTCTGTAAGCTTCCTCTAGTCCAGAACTCAGAGTAGGGAGTTGGTGAGTGGCTGGGGAATTGCCTCCAGCCGCCTGAGCTGTCCTGATAACCTATTTTGACTCCTCCATAAGCCAATCCCACAGCCATGTCGAATGCAAACCAATAATTACCTCTAACAACGTAGACCATTAAGGGCCATGCGTGTCAGAGCCAGAAGTGGCTTAGACCAGATGCGCATGTAAAATAGAGCTGCTAAAATACTGAATGGCCCTCTTTTTAATACCTCTTGTTAAACATGCTTTTCCAAGACCCCCAGCTATCTATCTATTGCTCCCCTTTTTTTCTTTTTTTGGCTTAGTGGGGGGTGGGGTAATCTACCTTCCCCCATAGACCTCTCTTGCAAATTGCTTTTCAATAATCCCCACACAGCCTGCTGGCAGCCGACTCTACATGACAATGCAACTCCCAAACACATCACCTGCAATTATAACTCCAGCTTTGATGTAGGACCAATTTAAAGATAGAGAATCTTGGCCTAATTAAGGCAGCTCAAGCTCAGACTGATAAGGGCCACCTTCATTACAGCTCAAGTGAGCTGCAAGCAACCTGAAAGAGTCCGGAATCAGGTGGGAATAAATTCAAGGCATTTCAAAGCACCGCCCATTGTAAAACTTATTATGGACTCCAGGTCTACGTCCACGGACCCATTCAGCAGAAATCTCACTTCCTCGACAGTCTGCCTTGAGAGAGAAAAGGCTCAGCTTCTGAAAGCAACAGTGACAAAGAGATGTCCCATAGGGGACGAGGGTGGTATTAGGTCCATCTGATGATGCCATCCCTTCTTACAGGTTTCTAGTGGCTTCCTATTGTTCTTAGCATAAAATCTCACTTCCTGACAGATCCCGCGGGCCCTGCAGATCCCAGGTTCCATCAGCAGGCACAGCCATTTCTAGTTGTCTCCTTGTCTCCATTACCAGGTCCAACACCACATGGAATTATTCTGGACTCCCACAGTCCTCATTGTTGCCATCCTCTCTGTCTGCAAGGCTGTCTCTTCTTTTCAGACCCAATGTCACTCATAACAGCAACAAGTTCTCCCTTCTGCGTTCGGCAGCCTTAGCCTTCTCCTACATCATCCTGTTCCTGCAATCTCTTCTGTCCCTTTTTGAGCTTTGGAGAGTCCCCTACTACCCAGAAGAACATCCACTGAGCTCTCAATAAAAATTTCCAGAGGGCAAATAGAAGGGCAAGACTACTTTGAGTCTAGTGTAAAGGTTATGGGGAGGGGACTTAGATACCCCTTAGCATGCTAAGACTTTCAAGATCATGAATAGTATACTCAGCCTCTGCTTGAACACTCTGCTGACATTTTGCCTTGTTGGCCATGGAAGCCTACGTCCTACCAAGTTGCTTTAAATCATCTGAAGAGACAGTGATGCATACTTCTCTGAAGGGAACACCACAAGTGACCTTCCTAAGACCAACCCTCCTCAAGAGCAGTCATAATACAGACTCAGTGTTTTGCCTTTTGGCTACTGCCACTTAAAGAGTCAGAGTAACAGCACAGAGTAAGATGCTGGTGATAAGCTCTGACCTTGAGTATAAACCACACACCACTTCCCCAAGCAACTGCTTTAACAAAGCCACTGGGACACAATTCACAGGCAGGAGGCAGCTGGGTACCCTTCCTTACCAGCTCCACACACACAAATGATCTGCACTTAGTGTTAGCTTTGACAACGCAGAACTGGCCCTGTCAGAACAGAGGTGACCAGGCACTAGAGCTGTCTGTGCGAGCCCTTGGCTAGGAATCCTCAGCATACAATAGGAGCTTCTGCATACTTCAGCTGCCTCTATGTACACTGTTTAAATGATTTCACTTCAGCAGCCTAAACAATTGCTGTTTCTCTGCTTAAGAACCACTAAGATTAATGGTGCCCCCCTTTACATGGGGCATGGTCTTGGCTCTTTAGGTAGCCTTTGAAAAGGCCTGGTTTTGTATTTGAGTGAAGCATAGCTCTAAGAATTTTGAGTATGTTCTTGCACAAATGAGAGATGACCTTCACCTCAGAACACTTTGGCAGAAATGCTCTGAAAGGATCCTGAGACAGAGGAAGGTAGCTCTGCAGCCATGACAGAGGTGAGGCAACCCTGAGATGGACAGTGATGTCACAGGTAGAGGAACAGTAGATGTCCCAAAGAAGATGAGGTGGGGGTCACACCACACAGGGATAAGGCTCCACGAGAAAAGTAGGAAGCTCAGCTGCAGAAGGGTGGGTGGTCCACTATGCAGAAGAGCCTGGGAGTACATCTGGGTGGATCTGGGGGTGAGTGTGGGGATGGTGCTTCAGTCCTCTTTGACACCTAGGTATCTGCAGGTGGTCCCCCCTGCTTTAGAACACTGGTTTTGAAAGGCATGACAGAAGGACACAGTAGGAAACCCAGCATGGGCTCATAAGTCGCACAAGGTAGGACAGAGGGTTGGTGGACTCTGGTAGAGAGGAGAGAGGTGGCCCATTGTTTGTACCCAGGGGGAATGTTGAGGGTGGCAGAAGCAGAGCACATCCTGCTTGCATTCATCCTTCCTTACATTCACTGTGGCCACTGGACATCAGTTTCTCCCTAGAGCACTTTCATTGCCTTCCTCCTGGTGAGGGCTGGGAGTGATGGCGGACAGAGGAGGAGAAGGGAACGGGAGATCTAGAAAAGTCAATGGCAACTGTGGAACCTTTTCTCAAAATTTCCCCATCTTAAATCCTCCAGGGTGCCTCTGACGCTAACCCAACTGAGTGTAGGTGAAGTTTAGCCACTACCTAGCAATGAAGACTAAATAAATAAATGAATAGCCCCCACCATCACCACCGCCACCAACAAAACACAACCCAGATCCCAACCAGTATTCTTGTTGTTCTCAAGAATTGGATCACTCCAATCAAAATGGTTGATTCATTTTCCCCAACGGGCTATAAGTAGTAGCGGTCCTGTGTGGTCTCTGCACTTCTGGAAGTTTCTCTCAGTTGTTATCTGCATTTGTCCCTACTGAAAATAAAGGAGCTTCCGTATTGCGGTTGCTGTCCTTAAGTAATATTTAGAAGACGGGATAAAGCCAGCCAGGGACTTACCATATACCTCTCTTCCCCAAGTTCTGTAGATCAAGAAAGAAACTTCTGGAATTGCTTAGTCCTTTGCAAGCTCAACCTGTTAACCATGTTTACAAGGCTCACAGGAATCTGAACCTAAAATGGTAGAGAGAAAGAGTGGTCACTTCTTATTTCAAGAAGCAAATGCGACTCATAAGAATTTCAAAAGTGGAAAAAAATCTAATAAGAAGCAAAGATTCATGAGATTCACTCATACTGAAGTCTCTAACAGCTCAAGGGAATATCTGAAAAAGTGTTGTCATACCTCTGAATAAATGTAATGTAAATGAGGGAGAAGGTGGATAGATAAACTCAGCTATGACCCAAAGATGTTGGGCTCTGTGTTGACACCAGTGAGGGATCGGAGCTCCCCTACAAAGAGCACCAAGAGACAACTATGAATGTAGCCAAAGCCCATTACCCTGCCTGCTCCCAGTGTTAAGAGACTTACATGTGCCTAGTGTACTTCCCTGATCAGGGCAGATTTGCAACTGCCTGACACCCAGTCAGCTGTTCTAGGCAGGATGACTGCTGAGGACCCCTGCTTTGCAGTTTCATGGCCCCCACCAAAATCCTGGGGACAGGGCAAGGAAATGTCAGCAGATTAGTGACACTGTCTTCTGTGCACTGTGGGCTTTCTTTAAGATTCCTAATGCCTCCTCAACAGAGATCAATGATGTGCTCTTAGGAGAAGCTGTGTGCAGAGGATGTTTAAGATGGCAGGACTACTGTCTGTGGCTCCCTTCTTCACGCTGTGGGGAGGCTAGGTGCGGTAATTTATAGCATTATGTGTTTGAATGGCTTGTGTGTGACCGAAGCATTACTTGATGGCTCCCTCCTGAGCTGTTGTCTCATTTCCTGTGTTTGCTGGGAATCCCTGTTTATTCCCTGGCTTGCAGTTGACACCTGTGTCATCTTCCCTATATGTCTGCTTGTGTCCCAGTGTTTCCCTTCATACAGGGACAGTGGTCATTGGGAGAGTAGCACTATGACACGGTATGACACGGTATGACACGGTATGACACGGTATGAGCCCATCACCAGTCTACAAAGACAGGTGCTCAAATAAGGTCACACTGAAGGTGGTAGGGAACACTGTTCACCCAGGGCTTAGATTACACCTTTCCCTGATTGCCCTGGATTCTGGATTCTGAAGTAGAACTTGGCATCCATGTTGGCTTTGAGGCAACAGGAAGTTAAGCACACACATATTGTCTTGTCAGCCCAGGGTAGAATAAGATCACCTCTGCAGATATTTGGAAAGTGTGTGTTTACCACACACGCATAGAAGGCAATTTTGAATAAACATGAACATGCATTGAAGGGGCTAAGAGTTGGTATGAACGCACAATTATGACAGAAGAGGCATTGCCTCCATCACTGAGCATTCTCCTCCAAGGCCTGGTCCTTATGCTTGCCCTGGAACTTTGAACGTATACTACTTTACCCAAAGAGCCTGGGGAGGGAGGTGACGAACTAGAGCTTGTCTCCTAGGGCATCAGCCAGCTCATCTGCAGTAGATCTGCCATGGCCCTGCCTAGAATTCCATAGGGGCTGGATGGGGTTCAGTGATGGCCATTGGAACCCCTCCGCACACCAGGAGGTAGGCAGAACACTGGTAGAGAAGGCAGGATCTGGAGACTACCCCTGTCAGTTGGCCCAATGTTCTTTAAGTAGATGGGGAGAACAGGTTTGAAGAGGTTAAGTAATTTGCCTGAAGACCCAGACCCACCCAGAGCTACAGCATGGCTCCCAGTCATTGTGTGCTCATCTTGAATTCCCACAGTTCAGGTATTTAAGACCTGTATTTAAGAGAAACAGAGGTCATTAAAATGTGTAGAAATAATGCTCCACAGGCCTCTTGGTGAGAGGTGTGGGTGAAGCACATCCTGTCTGGGCTCTGGTTTCATTCCTCATCAGGGGTTCACCCTCCTGCAGAGCCTCTTTCTCTCTCTCCAACAGATTTCATAGCTGACTCTGACCTTGAGTACCATTTCCTCATCCTAGCCTTCAGAGAAAAAAAAGGATCAAACACCTCACTTTTGGGATTCCTGAACTATTGTCGAGAGAATAACAGACCCTAAAAATGTAATTTCTCAAGAAACATTTGGGTCTTGAAAATACACCTGTGTCAAGAGGTTGAACAAATCTCAAAGTCTTCTGAGCTATTCTTGAAAGGATTTCTGTGACTGTTGTTGAGAGCTATACCCAACAGAAGGGGTTGCATTAAATGTCCTTATTAAGCCAGCCTATGATCACAGCTCTGGTTTGCCCAGGTGTCTTTGACCCAAAGCCATTATCATAATAGTGAATGCTGTTCCCAATAATGACTATTTGTTGGGTGCTTGCTTGGAGTCCTGTGCTGCGCTGTACTCCTCACGAAGCATGATCTCATCTTGTTCTTACATATATGTGACCCTGGCACTCAATTCTCTGCTATAAAGGAAGAATAGGAAATAGTCGTACCTTACAAATGGAGAACTGGGGATCAGAGAGGCTGAGACACTGGTCCGAAGGAACACAGAGCACAGAGGGTTAGGAGGCAGGTTTTGAACTGGTATTTGATCCTTCAAGGTTTGTCTACCAGCATTAGCCCATGGATTAAACAGTTTAAGGGCTCATGGAGACATCAGATTGAGATAGGCATGCTTATTTTCCTACCTGCCAATAGCTGTTCCTTTCACACAGCTGTGGGCAATTTCCTGCTCTTACCTCTGAGTGGAGTTTACAATGAGGGGCTCATCCACCAGCACCACAAATGCTCACCATTGCTATCAGAATGCATGGGGCACATTCATGGGGTTCATGGGATTAAGATTTGAGTCCTTGGGGCATGATAAGGCCATCTTTCACGAATGACATCCACACCCCTTTGGAGAAACTGAGGGACAGTTTTCACCTTTTTCTTACCATGTGGGGATGTGGAAATCAGAGAAGCATCAGTGAGAAGATGCAGATGTTGAAGTGAATGTCTAGACTCAGGATCTAGACTCCTTGAATCTAGAACTTGACTTCCTACTAAGTATTAAAGGTTGACTGTGCTCTCCAAAGGCACACGTGCGGTCCCCAGTCCCACCATTACAGAGGTGACCTCTGTTGGAAATGAAATCCTTACATATATAATCCACTTAAGGTGAGGTTATTACTGGACTGACTTAACGCGATCAACAGTCTTATGGGAAGTAGAAGACAATGCTTTTTTAGAGAGAAGTGACAGAAGAGAGACACGACAAGGAGGGCAAAGACTGGAGCTATTCAGCTGCCAGTGAAGATGTGCTAGGAATTTCCAATAACCCTAAAAACCAGGACAGAGGCGTGCAACCAATTTATGTGGCAAAGACCATGAGCACTTACCCCTACCCCACTCAGACCTCTGGTTTGGATCTAGTCCCAGAACAGTGAGAGAATAAATTCTTGCTACTTGTGGCAACCCCATCGTCTGTCTGTCTGTCTGTCTGCTCCCCCTCTCTGTATTTTGAAACTTGTTCAAGACAAGGTTTCTCTGTATAGCTCTGGCTGTCCTGGAACTCACTCTGTAGACCAGGCTGGCCTCAAACTGAGAGACTCAGCCGCCTCTGCCTCCTGAGTGCTGGGATTAAAGGCCTGTGCCACCAGGCCTAGCTCCATTAGTCACTCTTAATGCTAGAGGAATCATATGCTTTTCCATACTTCATTGTTTTATTTGGCAATACTCAAAAGCCTTCCAGGGTTCGTCAAAGAATAAAAAAACTCATGAGAGTGCTAAGCAGATGCCTGGTACACAGCGAGTGCTTATGGATGGTCCTCATGTCCTGGTTCTGATTGCAGTTTTCACACATAGGGACCACAGCTTTAATTTGGTGCTCAGCTAGGTTATGCCTCCAAAAACATACAAACAAACCAAAACAACAACAAAAATCAAACAACAACAACCAACAGTTAAGAAATACTGAACTAGGCTTTCCATCTCACTTGACTACACTGAAGAAGAGGTACAGCCTACCCAGGCTGAACAGGTCCATGCACCAACCCCTCCCCTATGACCCTCACTCCGTGGCTGCCTGCTATTCCCTGATCTGGTTCAGGGGGAAGATGCTAGAATTCTCTGTAATCCTCCTTCAAGCTGAGATAGTTCAAGTGATACAGACAGATCTCATCACCTAGGTAAAATATTCCTAAGGTGAGAAAGCTCATCTCTGTTACATATAAACTAAAGAACAGGTTATCTTTACTCTTTCCTACTGAAGGTATCTTGCAGACCTTCTCTTCTGTGTGTGTCCCAAAAGACTATGGCCAAGTTGGTAGGAGGAGCTTAGAGATCCCAGACAGCAGAATCTTGGGGACAGGGACTCAACAGCACTCGGCCTTAGAGGAGTACTCATCTGGAGAATCAGAGTGAAATGAAATCAGCCCAGGTTTTCATACTATGGTGGGAAATCATTACTGTTCACCAGACTATAGTTCTTGCTAAGCCTTGGATTTCTCTGTGGTTAGTCCCAGCCACACAGCAGGCAGATGACCCTATGAACGCGCACAGGCTCGTATGCCTGTATGAACAGTATGCTATAAGAGCAGGCTCTATGCCAACATTTCCTTTGTGGCCTCTGCAGCTCATGTAGCCAGTCCCGGTCAGTGTTCAGATTCACACATCTACTCAGCCAAATCCCTCAAGCACCCTTTCTACTGCCATGCAATATCTCAGTTTCCCAGACATGGCTGAGCATGAGCTTCCCCAAGCCATCCAGGGAACCTAGGGAGCAAGAGTCACACAGGCAAGTGCAACAGGCTACAAGTTTGTAAACTCCAAGAAAGTGGCTTGTCCTGGACAGTAGATCCCTTACCTGCTGAAATCAGCCACACCCAGGAGGCACAGTCAAATGCTAACTCCTTGACCTCACGTGTGTGTGTGTGTGTGTGTGTGTGTGTGTGTGTGTGTGTGTAACAAGGGCTGCCACCTGCTCATACTGGGAGCTTAGTGCCAACAATTGGTTTGGTTTCTAAGCTGGTTCAATCCTTTTGACTGATGATGATCGGCTTGTTGATACATGCAAACATAAAAGTTTAGAAAGGCCACCTTTTCGTGAAAACTTACTTCCCTTTCCAATCATGAGTACAAATGACTGTAGGTGGCAGGCGGGTACACCTGCTCACATAACACAAATTCGCATGCACAGCTCAGAGCAGGTCAGAATGAAGACATTGTTTAATATAAAATTTGTGTATGTGTGTGTGTGTGTGTGTGTGTGTGTGTGTGTGTGAGGTTATGTGCACCACATGCATGCATGTGCCTTTGGGTACCAGAAGAGGGTATCAGAAGTCTAGGGACTGGAGTTACAGTAGTTTGAGCTGCCTGGTGTGGGTTATGAGACTCAAATCTGGGATCTCAGCAAGAGTAGGAAGTACACTTAACTGCTGAGCCATCTTTCCAGCCTGATTGAATTATTAAAATACTGACAATCGTTTGTTTGCTTGCTTCTGAGGAGGAAATGGCTATGTCTGCATGCATGCCTCTCCTTCTGTATGCATGCCTCTTCTTCTGCAGGCATGCTTCTCCATGGTTATATATACATGCATGCCTCTCCATGGCTATGGCTATGTCTACATGCATTCCTCTCCATGGCAATGTTTGTATGCATGCTTCTCATGGCTTTGTCTGTATGCATGCCTCTCCTTCTGCATGCATGGTTCCCCTTGTCTTTTTTTCTTGCCTTCCAGAGGCTAATTTGGGCTCAGCCTTGGTCAGCATAGTGATTAGATCCCAATAGTTTGGGATACCTCTCCAAGAGAAGAGACTTGGAAAAGAAAGGGTTAAAATCTTCTCTGTCCCACACAGAGGCAGGTCTAAGTTTGTCTTGTGTTTTGATAACAGAATGCCTGAGGCTTGGTAATTTACAAACAGAGGGTTGTTGTCTTGTGGTACTGAACACTAAGTCTGAGGTGGAGGAACTGCCTCTGATGAGGGCTTTCCTGTGGTGTCATAACACAGCAGAAATTGCACAGTAGAGAGGGTGCAAAGGCCAGGCTTCCTTCCCTGTTCCCATAAGGCACTAATTCATCTAGTCCAAGTTTGACTCCTAGACTCCATCTCCAAATGCTCCCAACACGTAAATTTGGGATTACATTTCCAATTCATAAACTTTTAGGGGACACATTAAAGACATGTCAGTCACCAATTCTGGGAATTCCACTAGCATCCTTCTGATGCACACTTAAAAACACTTAAAGCCAACAGCCTTTACAACAACCCAGGAGGGCCCTATCATGGTTCCATTTCCCAATTCCCCAACTACGATTAAGTCAGCAGTTGTTCGAGCAGGCTCCTGAATACCCAGAACCCACCAGAGAAGATAACCCTTCTAATGCCATAAAATCGTGCTGAGTATCAATCACCCTCAAATGTGACACCTCACCGTCCTAGCTGTGCTAGGGCTGTTCGAAAACCAGAGTGATTCTGGTCCTGTTTAGTCTAGAAAAAGTCACCATAATCACTCCCCTTCCAGCTCCATAGCTTGCCCTCCACGTGTATTATTATCTAGATCAGAGCATCAAACAGAGCGGGTTTGATACCAGTAGTTTTTCCGATTATCCCCAGCATTTGATCTGAGAGCGTGTAGAGAATAACGTAAATATTTACAGAGGACTCTGATTGGAGAGTTGGGTTTGGGCTCCATGAGGTTCATCCACATCTCCCACAGGCGAGGCAGGATCTGCCACACGCGAACTGCAGGAGAACCCCACAGGGACATGGGAGGACTATGGCTCCAAGCTGGGACAACTGCTCCGAGGAGCAGCGGCATGGCAGAGGTGTCCTGAGCTTTGAGTGTCTATAATGGAAGTACCTTTAATTATTCATCAACATGAGGGTTTAACACTATTTATAGTATTAAAGTTAATCATTTATTTAGTACAGTTTCTCCAAAAGAGCTCAAGCTAACCTTTATCTTGCTCATTAAGCAGCGACTCCTAATAATTAGCATGTGTTCCTCTTCTCTCAGACCGTAGCTCTCCCAAGGACAGGGCTGGTATCTGGTTGACTGTTTTATCCTGTGTCTAGAGCAGTCTTTTACATAGTAGGTGTTTATTGCATATGTATGGATTGAACACATCCATTTAGACCTTTTGTTTCATGCTCAAAGATGTACAGACAAGACAGAATTTTGAGATTTAGGTTCAGCTAGGTTCAGTTCCCATGTGTAGGCTATCTTACACCCCTACCAGTGGCAGACTGTGAGGCCTTCTAGAGACCTTTACACGGGGACTTGGGAACCCCTTTCACCACTAACCCAGCTGTGAGACTTACACAAGCCCTGAGTTAAACCGTCCATCGAGAAATCTCCACAAGTGCTCTTTGGATTCCCTAATCATCCATGCTCTGGGACTATGAATCCCATGAAATTGTATGCACAGATGTGCACAGCCCAAGAGTATGCTCACATCTGGTGAGAGATCGGTTTTACCAGTCTCTCTTAGGATTGCATAATGAAAAAGAGTTAGGAATCCATCTCTGATTCTTTTAAAATTGGGATGATGGAAGAGATTAAATTAGGCGTGATTTGCATGTAAATCAAAGATGTTTGCACCGTGGTCACCTCTTCTGCCTGCACTTCTGGGGGCTCCTTTATGAGATCATTCTCTCATCTCTGTCCAGGCTGCCAAACCAAATGGCTCCATTGGCCAGGACTCAGACCTGCAGTTGGCTCATGAACACGGTCCATTCCAGCCCTACAGTCAAGACCTTTTTCCATTCCACCTTCTATCAAGAGTAGTACAGTAATGTGCAAAACTTCTGTTCTATCCCAAACCAAATGCTCATTTCTATTTGTACTTGCTTGCAGAACTAGTTTAGGGGAATGTTTGAGAATGGGAAGGCAAGTGTCTATGAAGAACTGCGAAGGTAATAAGTGTACGTTCTGTGATCCTGATTTGTACAGAGCAAAATATGTACCCAAGCTCCCAGCCCGGCAGAGACAGGATAGACTGCTGTGTGTTGGCACTCATTCGGTGAAAGTTATGTATCCTCGCCCTTCTGCTTGTCAGTCAACCATTATTACATCATCTCTTCAAGTCCAAACTTTTCTATTCTAAACTCACTGAAAGTGCAATTGTAGTTGGATGTGGTCTCACATTTGTAATCCTAGCACTGGGGAGGCAGAGGGAGGAGAATGCAAAGCCAGCCTGGGTGGTGTAGTAAGACCCCGTTTCAGCAAACACATTGAAGAAAGAAATGAAGGGAAGGGAAGGGAAAGAAGAAATGGGTGTATGTGTTACTAGTTGTGGTAAGACTAGGTATCTGTGTTGTGTTTTGACTGACATTTCATGTAAGTTGTCAACACAGCATGCCCAGAGGAAGCAGCCATGTATAAGAGGACAAAATTTGATTTTTGCAAGTTCTGCTTTCTTATTGCCAACATAACAGGATTAAATTATAGTGCACAGACAGTCAAATCCAGTGTAACTCTGTGGCCCAGAGCTTACTTCTCAATCTGAATTGTATAGGTAACCCTTCTAGGACCCTGTTGAGCACACAGTCTAGCTCAAGGATCCTGGGTGTGGCTTGAGATTTCAAAGTTCAGGCAGACTCCAGAGAATGCAGTGCTGTTAGTCCATGAAGCACATTTTTTTGGATCAAGGTCTAAACTGATGTTTTGGAAACACAATGAAGCTAATTTGACCGAGAAAAAGAGAGAGAGAGAGAGAGAGAGAGAGAGAGAGAGAGAGAGAGAGCAGGTCTGCTTAGGGATGTCCTCCCTAAGGCTGGGGAAGATGGCAGAAGACTGTCGATATCCCACAGTCAAACTACATGTTTAAAAGAGAAGCTTCAAATTCTGACTTAGCCACTCTTAAAGTTGGTCCCCAGAGTAACAGCAGCATCTAGAAACCCTTTAAGCTCCAAGCCCAAGCCTACTGCCTCAGGAGGGTCTCCTGCAGTGTCCTTCGGTGATTCTGGAGCATGCTCAGGCACAACGACACACAATAATTCAATATGCATATCCAATATCCTTAGAATTGGTGAGCATCCACTGAGGGCAACCATGAGTTCAGCTGACATTTGAACGCTTTCTGTTTGGGCTTAGACTCTTTTCTGTATTGCTTCCCGATTAACTAGCAGCCCCAGAGAGAGTTCAGTTCTGAAAGCCAAGGCTCAAAGCAGAATCTCAAGACCAGAGGTGACTTACTGGGAACAGCCACGGTGACTCCAACATGATGGAGAAATAACCTATTTATCAGAGGACCAAGAATGTGAGCTTCCATCCAATCCACAACTCCGGGGAAAGCATGAAAAAGCAAGGAAAACAACACTCAGGTGTGAATCAGATTATGGCTCACAGCTGGAGGCAAAGAAGTTGCAATTCTATCCAATTACACCAATTTAATTGGGTGTTAAAAATATCTCTGGTCCCAACAGTAGTCCTTGGCCAGATGGAGGTCTGCATGGGGAAGAATCTTTATTTGTATCTTTATTTGTTGGGCATTGTGATTTGGGAGCTACAGAGAGGGGGAAGAGAGGGAGAGGGAAAGGAAAAGGGAGAGAGGGAGGGAGAGGTATGCAGAATACCCTATATTGGGTTTTATTTTGACCTTGAGAAAGTACCTGAAACCTAATTTGGATGTGAAAGATGTCAAGGCTGTTCTCTAGGATTTGAAAGAACACCAACACCAACACCGTTGGAAGCCAACACCTGTGGATTCTTTCAGTCATAGCTCACTAGAGAAACTAGATAAACTTGGTATTCTTCCACCCTCTTCTTACAATCAATCCTGTCAAACACATAAAAAAGAATCACACAATCTAAATGTCTAACGTGAGGAGAAAAGTCGGGAGCCTTGCACTAGCGTACTAACTGGGCATCTGTTGCAGCCAGTACAGATGTTCATGAAGAACTCTTTAATGACACGGGGAAATGTTTGTGATGTTAAATAAAAGCCATGAGACAATGGGCTGAGAAGATAGCTCAGCTGGTCAAGTGCTTGGCACACAAGGACCTGAATTCAGATGCCCAGTGCTCATGTTTAAAAAGTCGCATGTAGCTAGCTGTGTAGTCTCAGCTTTGGGACACAGAGACAGAAGGGACTTGATGGTGCATTGGCCTGCCAGTCTCACTGCCACAGTAAGTACAATGTTCAGTGCGAGATCCTGTCTCCAAAAATAAGATGAAGAACTGATTTAGGAAGACTCCCAACACCAGCCTCTGGGCTTCACATGCACCTGTGCACACATGTGCACACATGTGCACAACACACACAGACAGAGACAAAATCATTATGTGACATATTCTGAACCATATCCAATGTGCAAAAAAATAGCAGCAAAAATTTAAAAATGTCTGTTTAATGATGTATTAATAGTCAATGTTTTGGTCAATTTTAATTGTATTTTCCTGAATTGTGTGACCCAGTATACTTTTTTCTTCCCACAGAGAAACAAAAGCAGATGAGTTTTAGAAAAAGCAGTCACATTTTGAGATGTGCTGTGTTGGTCTGAATGGTCTGCCCCCTACACTGGCATGCACAGTTTATTATTTTCCCCAACCTTCGGTGATGATCCAGTCCAGTAGCCTGGCTTTCTCTCCCCTCTGCTCTCAGCCTATTTAATCCCTCTACCCCCTGTGAAGTAGAAGTTTCTGGTTATGTTGGAGTCTCAGTTGTGTCATGTGATGTTTTTCTGTAAACTGTCTTATGAGAGGGTGTTTTTAGCCCCGGAGTAGACACATGGGAGAATGTTTTGCTGAGAACAGACACGTGGTGTTTTTCTGGAAGCTGCCTAGAAAAGGGTCATGTGATGCTTTGCTAGAGTGAATGTTTGAGAGAACACATGATGTTTGGAAAGGGTATAAATGGAACCCAGCAGACAGTGGATGGTGCTGTGTGGCATTGGTTTGCCTTGCCACTCTTTGCTGGTCTTCAATGGGCTTTGCTGATGATGCTGTGGCATTAGTTTGCCTTGCCTTGACTTCACAGAGAGGAACACACCAAAAAACTTCTCATGATATTCCTGAAGCTTTTTCCCACTTTCTCAGACTCAGGCCAATTGACAGCAGAGTCTTTCAGTTTCTTCTGAATCAAAGTGCCTTTGCTGATTCGTGAAAAGTGTTTGCTAGTGGACGGAGTTACTACTGCTGCTGATTCATGTAAACTGATCTGCTGATATCCTGACAATGAAGATTGGATTTGTCCAAAAGAACTATTTGTAAACAGGTCCACATCTCCCTTTGCTCTATTAATCTTTCCTTCTACTACCTCTGGTTGGCAGTGGACTACAAGGTAGGGTAAAGCATTTAAGAACTCTTATTAAAGTAGGTTTGTTTTTTTTTTAAATCTAAGCCTACATCACTGGGTTCTGTATTACTCCATGGACACTATGGGGAACCTTCCAGCCCCAGAGATGACTTTCTTTTCTGACTTTCTGGGCCACTCTCTCATCTCAATCATGTCTGAAGCCTTGGGATATAAAGGGCACTAATGTCAGCATGCCATCTCTCTGGATCACTTACTTCAGAGCCTCCAGGGCTGGGCTGAGACATCAGTATTTCCACAGCTCGTTATGTGATTCCAACATGCATCTAGGACTGAGAATCCTGCTGATCAAGTCATCTCCTAAACAACTCTCCAGAAACCTTGGTCCCAGATTTGTCAAGTCAACGACTCACAAATCACAAGTTCAGTGTTTCAAAGCTGAACCATTGTTAATATCACAGTGACAATATTATCCTTGTCTCTGAGATGCTCTTGGACCCAAATTCTGGCACATTCATTAGGCTGATTCAAGTATGCTTGTTTTGAATTCTAGCAAAGATGTTAGTGTAAGCAAATAAACATATATAGATAGTATGTGGGAGCTGGAGAGACAGAGAGAGGTTAAAAACACTGCTTGTTTTCCCAGAAGACCCAATTTTGATTCCCAGCACCTACAGGACATCTCACAACCATCCGTTAACTCCAGTCCCATGGAATCTGCTGCCCTCTCCTGACCATTATGGACACTGTGTGGTGCACATCCATAAACGCAGGCAAAATATCCATATACATAAAATAAAACTAAATAGATCTTTATCAAAAGTAAAACATAAATTATCCAAATATTTGCTTTTCAGATAAACAGCGACTAGTTTTCAAAGATAATAGTTTTACACGTGACATACTTATTATAAAAATGTATTCCTTGCTCAAATGCAAATTCAATCAGGAAAATGTATTTTATTTGGCAACAGATGGATCAGAGACGGGTCTTTCATCCTACGAAGATTTTGTTTCCTATAGTTCTAGAAGGGAAGGCTGCCCTTGTTTAGTCAAGGCTGGACTCTCAGAGTGACTGAGTTGAGTGTAGAATAGATTTATCTAGAGTCAACAGGGAGGCTCTGGCACTGACAGACAGGGCTTGAGGGAAAATTTACAGAATTGCAGTTGAAGCCAAAAAGCAAATACTACTTCTAGGCTGCACCTGGGGTTTGGGAATCATTAATTTGTTTCAGTGGTTCACAGCACAAATTCTAGAGCAAGCAGGTCCTGTGTGTGGATTTCACCTCTCCTGCTGACGTATGATTTTAGGCAAGGTCACTAGCTTCTTTGAGCATCATTTTTCTCACCTATAAAAGAGCAGATACTAACGTATATCTATCAAGTTAATTAGTCTAAGGATTAATTAAAACCATGTTTATAAAATTCTTAGCATAGTGCTTGGGTCAGCATTCTTATTATTACACAATATTGATTTGTTTCAAATTCATCAACAAGCAAATGGTTCACTGAATGGGGTCACTGGCTCCTAAATGGTCACAGGATGAGCAGGCTGGAGAGAGAGGAAACAGCTGACAAGTAGAAAGATACTTCAAGAACTTCAGATGGAAGACAGATAAGGCAGCTCTTGGATCTCAGCTGGCAAAATTTTATGCAAATTACAACCAAGTGACTGGCCTTGCAGGAGGGCTTTACGCACTTGAGTGTGTCTCCTAGCAAATCCAAGAGGGTGAGGGCCAGGGTCATGGCAAACACTGGGGTCTTTGATCAGTCTCAGCTGCTGGAACCAAGAGCCAACACAAGTCTTGTGTGTCAGTTTTCTTCAAATTCCTGCAGGTCAAAAACCATGTTTTGCTCTCAGCACCTTTTTCTACCCTGGGGCATCTCAGGATCACTATGTCTGATGTTACCCACAACCCTCCCTGCCAGAACAGGAGACGCTAACCAGACTTGATTTTTCAGTTTTTCAAAAACAATTTTGAAAACTATCACCTGAGACGGCCTCCTTCTCCCTGAATGTCAGTCCGCCTGCACACGGCAGTCCTCACAGACACACCAGCTCCGGCCACTGTCAGCTTTCTGCTCAGATCATGACAGGCTGCTGTGTGGAAGGAGGAGGACATGGAGCTACACCAGGCACAGGGCAGACTGCACAGTTTAGGATAGAACTGAAAAAGGGGATCCAATAGAAAAGGTTCCTGCAGCTGGTGGCTTGGGTCATTCCTCTGAGTCCATCTTCTGCTCTGGGAATAGAAGGTCCATTGGGAGCTCCCAAGCCACATTCTGTGTAGACGCATGTGATGGAATTGCATGGTGGCTCAGCATTGCTGTGTCCCAGTACACACGAACAAGATCTCTCCTCAGTGATGGTGGCTAAGAGGGACAAAAGAGATCTCAACATGAAGTGCCTGGCAGTCTGAGATGCACTGAGGATAACCTGGGTGCTACTATCATTTGGTATCTTTCTCTGCTAAGAAGAATCTGCCAGCTGCCAAGACGGTCAGAGGAACAAAGAATTCTATCAATGCCACTCACTCCACCAAAACTAAGCCAGAAAAGGCAGCTCATGAAGCCATGACACACAACTGCCACCAGGACATCCTGTGTTCCCATGTTGCATCTGAGGTCTAGTTGCAGGTTGCATTCTATATTGAGGAAAGTAAGCCCTACTAAGCTGTACACATCAGTGGCTTTCCAGTGGTGGAGGGGGAAGGGGCCTCATTTGTTAAGGGCTGTATGGAGCTAGAATTGAACATCGTGGTCTTTTCACTCGACAAACAAGCAGATGAGGTGAGAACACTCTGAAAGGGACAGAGGGCTGGCCTTAAGGTTTCCGTTTGGTCTTGTTTGACTTTGGGAATTCTGGCACATCTGATAGACACATGGAGAATAGCCTTGTCATCTTGAATCCACCTCCAGTGATCGTGAATACGTGTGAGATTTCACACGTGATTGCTGGAAGAAAGAGGCCTGAAAGCAGGAGAGGAAAAGCATTCACATTCTCCGTGATGCTCTGTTTTTACTAAGAAAAAATAAAAATAAAATTGACATTCTCAGAACATTGTAAAGAAGGTTCACGTCATTCCACCCCTGTGTGAAACTTGAACGGCAGTAAGCAGAAGGGAAATCTGGCCCTCATCTGCTCTTTGGAAATGCTCACCTGACCTTTCAACAGATTTTGTCTTTATTTAATCTACCTACCAACATTTCAGCAAGACTGATGGAAGGATGGTGTTTTCACACTCTTTGGAAAAGTGGTTTTAAATGTTAGAAAATTTCTAATCCACTTTTTAGAACCCACAAAGCCAAGAGCCTTGAAAGGACAGAGGTGAACATCTTAAAATCATGTTGTTTTCATTTTCTACATTATTTGACTCTACTGTTAGCACCAATTGCTCGATAAAGACTCCTTTTTTAAGTAGTCACATAAAGTCTGTGGGCATAAAGCCACGTGGATAACGATCATGTGACTAGAGATGAGGTGAGGCCAAGGCATGGAGTAGACGCTTTGTTAGGAAGGACAGCCTCATCCCCACCTATTCCCAACTCTTGTTGGCTCCTTGTGTTCTTCTCGGGGATCTCAGCCAGCCTTAACCACGTTGAAACGGCGTAGGCTGTTGACCGAGCAGGTCTAACTAACTGGGCTTCCACTCAGCAGCCCCTCACAATTTCACAATCTCTGTCGCTACTTTAAAGTAAGACTCAGAGGCAAAGGTTTTCCAGCTGCAGCTA
Organism: Rhynchomys soricoides; assembly: GCA_019843965.1. Classification (NCBI taxonomy): domain Eukaryota; kingdom Metazoa; phylum Chordata; class Mammalia; order Rodentia; family Muridae; genus Rhynchomys; species Rhynchomys soricoides. The sequence continues at coordinate 4,958,828 of JADRCH010000089.1, forward strand.
CAAGGAGATGAAGCTGGGATTTCTGATTCCCAGTCCTGCAATGTCACGCTTAACTGGATACCAAAGGAACTACCCAGTTGTTTAGCTTACAGGCCTTTGAGCCAAGTTGTCTGAGGCTGAGTCCCAGTTCTGGTATTTTGATGGTTAATCTTGATTGTTTACTCAATTGGATTAAGAAGTACTTTGAGGATCTTTCCAGAAACAATTAAACCCTGAAGGCTCTGTGCTAATAGATGGGTCTATCTACCGATGGTGTTTGTAGGTAAATGTAGAAGGTGAGGCCTAGAGAGAGTAGGTTACTGGGGCATGCCTTTACAGGCCATGTCTGGCTTTTTCCTAAATCTCCTTCCTCTGCTTCCTGACTGGCATGGAGTGAACTGCTCTATTGCGGCACACCTCCTTACACTGGGAGTGATGCCTCAAAACCAGGAGTACAATAATAACTCCTTCCTGTGAGTTATTTTCTCCGTTAGCTGGCCATAACCACCAGCAGCAACTGCCACAGGTACTCACTTGGCTCTGCCTACACATTCTCAGTTCCTTCATTTCTCACACTCAACAAGGACGCCAGGAGTTAGTCCATGGAGATAGTAATAAGAGACAAGGAGGAGGGAAGAGAGAATGTGACATAAAAGATCTTGTATGATATCCAGGTTAGCTTTTTGTCAAGTCGACACAAGCAAGAGTCATCTGGGAAGAGGGAACATCAATTAAGAAAATGCCTCCATCAGATTGGCTTGTTAGCAGGTCTGTGGGCATTTTCTTGATTAATAATTGATGTCAGAAGGCTCGGCCTACTGTGGGCAGTGCCACCCTGGCCAGATGGTCCTGGATTGTGTAAGAAAGAAAGCTGAGCAAGCCATGCAGAGCAAGCCATGGAAAACAAGCCAGTAAGCAGCGTTCCTGTGTGCTCTCTACTTCACCTTCTGCTTATCGAGTTCCCGCTTTGAGTTCCTGCTCTGACTTCCCTCACTGATGCTTATGACCTGAGAAGCTGCAAGTCAGAATGAACTCTTTTCTCTCCGACTTACTTCTGGCCACAGTATTTTTAGCCACACTAATAGAACCCTTAACTAAGCCATATGGCTTAGGGGTGATTGGGCACAAATGCATTTAAATTACTTACACATTCCACTCCACTAGGCTCTCCTGGTATGTCTTAAGTGACAGACCCGGTAGTCCTGGTACCTGTAACAAGGGTGTCACAGGATGAAGCCCTCAACTGCCCAGAGCAGGAAGCTAGCAGGGAGATGTGGTAGATAGATCACAGCAGCCTTACTGAATCATCCATGGTTCATAAGAAGGAAATGCTGACTACAAACACTGTCATACCTGCCCAAGAGCCCCAGCTAAGTAAAAGGACTTCAGTCCCTTCCAGGGACTTTATCAATACACTTTTTTGTGTGAAGTAAAACACCTCTTAAAATAACATCACAACTTGGGGAACAATGTAAAAAAAAATAATGGTCTTGAAGGGAAGAAAACACACAGGGCTCCTAATGGCTCCCCACAAAGCGTAGGCTGTTTGGAAGCTAAGAGAGGCCTTGTATCTTAGTCTTTAACAGCTCCATAATGCTTAGATTTCTTACCACAGCTATGCGTTGTTTCGTCCTAAGACATGGAAACAACGGACCTATGCTCAGGGGCATGCTCTGTGGAAACTGCCCCTAGAACCTTCTCCACAAAAAAATTCTTTCTTTTTGGGAAATTACTTCCTCTAGGAAGCCATTCCAGGTGGTACACATTACTGCTATGTCTGCAAGAGCTTCCCCCTTGCCTTACCTGAATGATGAACTTTGTTAATTCAGACTGTTATTTATCAACCCACCCTAGAGCTACACCATGAGTAAGACCCAGTAAAAGGCCTGGGGAGCAAGGTCTACAAACTGTGCAAGCGAGGTGCCTGCTTGGTCTGAGCATTTCTGTCAAGGAGACCAACAGTGTGTTACCTCCTGTCTTGTCTTTATGACATGGGTTCTGGTGGGACAAGAGCCAAGGGAGCAAATGCTCTAGAGGCCTGACCTAAGCTGAAAGTTCTGGGAAGTCTTCTCTCTACATGTGACTTTGTAGCTGGGAACTGGAAGATGAGGAGAAAGGCTGATGAGGTGTGAGGGCTGGGAAGAAGGCTCCATGGGTTTGGGCTGAACACACAGGCAGGCTCCGAAGAACACAATACTTGGTTCCCAAGGACTAGAGAGGAGGCCCAGCCTTTAGGAGCCTCAGAACCTCAAGGGACTATGTAGGATGGGGCCAAATCATGGCTTGAAGAGTGTGGGATTTTTAAACTTTTCCTGAGAGATTTCCCCTAACAGGCTTATTCCACTTTGCCCCACCGGGTCCAAACTCACTTCCTGACAGTTAATGGGCACCTTGTGATCAGCTTCATAGCAGAACCAAGCTGCCTCAGAGGAGAGGACCCTTTAAGCGAGACGACATATGTCATCTCTTCCCCTCTCTGTCTCTTGCTGTCTAATAAAGAACATAAAATCTACCCAGGGAGCATTTGGCAAGGAATACAACCTAAGTTAATTCTTCCAGCCTCACAGCAGTCTTGCTCAGAGTTTCAAAAGGGGCACCCCAACCACCCCAACCAGTGAGACTAGCAAATTAAAACTGGTGGGCCAGGAGTGGCTGTGGATTTGCTAAGGGCCTCCTGGCAGGTCCCAGGTACTCTGAGAGTCATGCTTTGGCTGGCAGTCAAGGGAGGACCCCCCCCCCCCCGTCTAAAACATGTATTTATAGGGTTTAATTATGTGAATTCACTTGCCCTTTGCTTGAAGAAAGTAGATACAGGGGCATTTTAATGCTCCACAGAAATGAAACTGTATTGAAGCCAGCCTGACCTCAGACTGAATGTCAGAGTCGTTGGATTTTTCAGCAGAAACACAATACTTTTTATAGAATGGGAAGTCAATTGAGAAATCATTTAAAAAGTAGAGTTGGGAAGGGCTCTGTGCTCACTAGGGTTAGGTCCCTAGAGCCACTGTAGCCTTGTTCCCTGTGGGGAAGGGTCTAATGTTTTGTCCACTTAAGTTTTAAATATCTCAACCAATGGCTCATTCCTGGGAATACTTCCCCCCGGGGTGCTGGATCTCGCCCTTCTAGGCCCCTTCCTCGCTCTTCTGTCTCACTCAGCTCAATGATATAGACAGACATATGCTGTGTTTGAAACAAAAAAGCCTTGCCTTTGCTTTCTCTTTCATCCCCAGATCTCCTACCTGTGGAAACTTCCAGATCTGGAAGGGGGCGGGGAAGGAGAGGCAGAGAAGGGAGGCAAGCTGAACATTTGTTCTGAAAGCGGCCATTTCAAGGCGCCAAACCCCGGACTGGAGCGGACGCGTCTGCTTTGGGAACAGGCAGGATCCATGGAACCCGCCTCGCTCAAGGAACCAGCCCAGAGCCGAGCTGCCTCTTGCCGCCGCCGTAGCTGGGACAGAAGGTGGCAGCATAGCATCAGGCTGCAAGGTCTGCAGTCGCGCAAGCTGGGGACCATCCTAACCCTCCCGGGCATCCAGATTCCTCCTCTAGCGCCAAGAATGCCCTGCTTAGGCTAGGAGTGACCTGAAAAATCAGATTATAAAGGCAAACCTCGAACATCCAGAAGTGTTCGAACATGGTCCATTTTCTACGTCAAAAACCATCATGTCGCCAGAGTTATCTAAAAGAGTCCAAATGGGGTCACGGGGGAAGGGTCCCACACGATCTCAACATATAAAGTTACCCTCTTATTCCATGTAGGCAATTTTTAAATAAATTCAGAATACGTACATCTTTCTTTTCGTTCTCCAGCACTTCTCCAGCCATCCTCTGAATCTGCCTCTGGTGTTTCTGTCTTCCTAATTTTTTTTTTAAAAAAACTTGTTTGGTAGTGTTTGCATGTAGTCCTTCCAAAGCAGGGATCCACACAGTAAGCACTTCTGACTCAAGAGCTGAACCCCTGCTGGGGAGCCAATTAAATGCACTGCCCACCAGGGAGAGTGTGATATTTTTTATTACTTTCTAATTTCAGGCCCTGAAATGGCTTCAGTGATCAGAACGGTTTTTTCTGCCTAAGAAACCTAAAGGAGCCGGCGAAACGATGCCTTTGATTTGTATTTTATTTATAATGGTCCATACTGGCCAAGTGCGCGCTAAGGATTTCCCCAGGGCCTCAGAGGGCTGCAGGGGTGGAAAAGCAAGACAAAGAAAAAAAAGGCACAAAACTTTCTCCCCCAGTCCCCTCTGCAGAGCAGCGAACTGTCAGGAACACTGGGAACTGCTGTTTTTGAGAAGTCAGTGAACTGAGAAAAAATGGATAGAAGAACTGGAACAAAACCATTTCAGTGGATTTAAATCTATTTAAACGACAATAGTAAATCAAAGCCAGGCCTCTTTCTCATTACCAGTGGCACCAGTGGTGGGGCCTCATAAATGCTGGCTAAGGAAGACTTGTGTTCTGAATACATTCACAGGAAGCCCCACCCAAGGTGGAAGGATGCTTGCTTCTAACTCCTGTTGGAGTTGTGTTTTCTTCTCTTCTAGAAAGCATCAGCCTTGAGCAGAAAGGCTTCGAGGGGGCGAAGAGGAGATCCAAACAGACTCTAATGAGGAAAAAAGAAAAAGAAGTCAAACTCTCCCTGAATGCCTGAATGTTTATTTATTTATCTTTGCGACAAGCAAGGATGCTTTAAAATCCAGCAGAGCTCCCGGATAAGACAAACCATACCAAGCAGCTCACAAAACACTGAGCGGTTCCAAGTCCTACCCACCTGCCACGGGGGTCTTGACTGAAAGTCTTCTCTTTTTCCTTTTCCTTTTCTCCTGACTCACTTGTTTAGCCAGAAGGTAATTCTGAATGCTTATCTGAAGTACCTTACTGGCATTCTGGGGAGACATTCTTGCTAGCGAGGGCTCCCCTTAAAAACAGGGGCTGTTTCAGTTCCCGTTAAGCTATTCTCTATGAAGTAAGTCTTTTAATGAGCAGTCAACTTGCGTTGAGACTAACATGTTGAACTCTGCTTGCTAACAATTTTCACAAAATGTGGTTCAGAAATTAAAAAAGTCAATGCTCTAAGAAGCGGACTACTGTGTGTTACAAGACAAAGGTCTGCTAAGACAATCCTTCCTATCTCTTACGCAGAAATCCCATGGGAACAAAACTGTTTATCCCGATTGTGTGCAGCCTCTGCAAGTACCACTTTATCATAAGATTTAAAGTTCAACAACTTAGCAGACAGTATTTATTATTTAAGGAAAGGTTAAGTGTTTCTTCTGTGCTTCTCTGACATCAAAATCACAAAGCATCCATCTCCTCCATCCGCTCTCTCCCTCCGCTCTCCTTCTCTCTGTTTCCTTCCTCCCCCCCTTTATCTTGCCTCCTTTCCCTCCCCTTCCCTTTTTCCTTTCCCCCTCCCTCCCTCCTTTCCTTCCTTCCTTCCTAACTCCTAAATTGAATGCTGTTGAGTTCTTAAAGTCCATAACAATTCTTTACCCCTTCAGGAAAATTTAACTAGATTATTTAAAATGGCCAACCTCCACTTTAAGGGAGAATATTCTATATAACTTCAGCTTAAAAGGCAATGTCCCAGATAAAACATATCGCCCCTTTGAAAAAGCAGAGCCAATGATACAATAAGCAGAAGCACAGGCACTTGAGTGGATTCACAGACACAACAGAGCATGAAATGCTAAGGTGTGTCACCAAGGTGTGCCCTGGACCTGTCTCACCGCGGGTCTCATCTCCTCCCACAGGATTCTTTAGTAACTTCTCTCCTCTTACACTAGAGAGCAGATCGCTGGCCTCTGGGAAGCAGCGCTATTCCCAATCAAGCAATTCGGCATGTTGTGTTTTACGGTTTCTAAAATTAATGCCAAATCCAAACAAAGACATGGCTGGTGTGGAAGCGTGTTTAAGAGGACCTTGTCATCTGGTTTCTTCAAATCTGTTCGTTATCAGAACCAGCTTCCTGGTTTGTGCCCACCCCGTTTTGAAGGCCTGCTGTTAATTGATCAACGTGTAATTAGGCACTGGTAATGACCAAGTTTTCCAGGGCTCTAGTTTAAATACAGAACTTGATTGAAGTCTAGAAGCTGAGAAGGGGGTGGTGGTGCAGAGATGTGAGGAGGTGGGGAAGGCTCCTTCTAGCTCCCAGCTCTCCCCAGCTCCCCTCACAATCCGAAGCAATTATACAGAACAATGCTAGTGCAGTCCTTGCATTAAGCAGAGCTACATTTTTCTAGACTTCTCTAAGGAATGTCTTCCCTAATACCTGCATGAATTACAAAGTTAGCTTCTAACCAGATGTCAGGGGTCTGCTCCTCCTGTTCATTCAGCATGCTCCCAAAGTTTAGCTCATCACGACCCCCTCGAGTTTGTCAGTTTCCAATCAGTTCTCATTTGGCTGTTAAAAGGGAACGGGTTTCTTTTTAAGTCGCTTCGATTTCACAGTTTCGGTGAACCAATCCATGAAACCCCGAAGAGTGTGGGCAGAATGGAAGTGAGGGGGGTTGAAGAAGAGCGTGCCGAGAAGACCATATACAGCACACCAAGTATTTAATGGCTCACTTTCCCAAAGGGGCCTTCTGGCCACACACCTAAGCCTAAGCCGCACTTCCTGGGGTAAGCTATCTCCAGGAAACACATCCCATGAACACCTGGGCAGCAAGCAAACACAATCTTTTCAGAACCGTGGCTGATGCTTTAAGGTCTGTCTCTTGCACCCCCACTTTCCGCTTTCCACTTGACCGTATTAATTTAAGGTTTCCTCCATCATTCTTAACATACACAATTTTCTAAGGCAAAGAGTGACTCTTTAGAGTCCCCGTGTGCCCATAAAACCCGACCTCTGAGATTTTATTAATAATCATAAAAACATCAGTGCCCATCAAGATCACTTTGAAAAGTGAGAAGCAATGTTTGAGAGGCGTTGAGATGGTCTGAGGCTGATGTGTAAGTGCAAAGGGTTAAGGCGGGATTTGATCTGCCCTGTCTCTCCGTCACTCACTGCTCACTTCTGAGGACAGGCCATAGCTTGTAAGTGGCACCTACAGTCAGATGCAACTCCCCCACGAGGAAGCTGTCCAGCCTCCATCCTGGCAGGCTACACGTTTATCTGTGACTTGAAGGGGAGGCATGAGGGCGTCTGGCACTACATACTTTTTATGGCTTGAGGATGTGGTTTTTAGCAGTCTGATAAGTTTCAGAATGGAGCATTTAACAGGACCAGCCAGCTCTAAGCATCAGCCAGTTTGAAGAAAACTGGAAAGAGCGAACAGGGAGGTGACCCCAGCTCTGGGATCTGTAGATTGGTCCCCAGGACTCACCCGTCAGAGAAGCTGGACTGTGTGAAGTGAGTGTCCTCCAGAGGATCCCCACCTGTTCTCTTCACCGTGTATTTTAAGTCCTGTAGTCGGACAAGGCTTTGTAGTCGCTTTGAGCAGCGATATTTAAAATCCTTAACAAGCAAGATATTGAGAAATTTGCCCTCAGCTTTGTTGTGACTTTGACCAAGTGTCTGACAGAAACAAGGCAAATGGAAGAATTGTTTCTGCTGTTCAAAGTTTGGGGGTTCCACTCCATGCCAGTAGCAAAGGCTTCATGAATAGCTCACATCATGGCAGGCAGGAAGTAGAGTAGAACAACAACAGGAAGTGGCTAGGGTAAGCTACAGCTCCCATGGCGGGGGATGGAGGTGGATCCTAGTGATTCACTTCCTCCAACAAGCATCACCTTCCACAGCTCCATCATCTCAGTCATCTCCAGATAGTCTATACAACAGTTAAAGCTATCGCTGAATTAACCCATTCATTAGGTCAGAGTCCTCACAATCTAATCCTCTCTGGAAATTCTTCCACAGACAGAGCCAGAGATTACTGTTTACCAATCTTCCTTAGGCAAGTAAACAATCAAAATTAATCATCACAGACCTCAAGAAATGGACAATGTTGTACAGTGCAATAATAACCCAACCAATAGGAGAGTGCCTGGATAGGCAATCAATTATTTCATCATCTATAAATACCAAGGCATTTATGACTTCCAAAAGCTTAATACTATGATTCCAGTAGTGGATGCTACTGACTACTGACCAGAAAGATGCTCTCCCTATTCCAGATACTTCACTTGCATTATGGTAAGCAATCCTTCTAAGAGCTCTGTGAAGTAGGGACTGTTAACATTGCCATTTCACAAATGAGGGAACAGAGACCCAAAAATATAAACCACCCATCCCATGGTTACCTTTCCAGTGAGAGAGAAAGCCCATTTACCCAAGTGCCAGATCTCATGCTTTTGCTAAGAACCCTTCATTTTGTCAGTGGTTCCTTCTTTGTCTTAAGCTCAGCCTTGAAAGAGGAAGGCAGGATAGGTATAGAATCATTACTACTCTTTGGGATCCCACCTCCATTGGGTAAACAAGGTTAGACTAGATACACTCACATTCTTCGTTCATTCATTCACTCACTCATAGAGAAACTTAGAAGTTAGGATGAGGGAGAGTGGACAACAGGGCAAAGTACACAGGATTTTAAGACTACATTCTTATTAGAAAGGATCTTACAGAGTGTATGGGGACAGACAGCACCCAATGAGCCACATTGTCCTCCAGTTAGCTTAAGACAATTGTCCTTGATTCTGAGTAAGCCACGGATTTCAATATTACCACCAGTGACATTAGGATTAATTCTTTGTTGGGGAACTTCCTTGTGAATTGTGTGCTGTTTAGTGACATCCCTGGTTTCTACTCTCTATGTACTAATGATACCTTTTCCCTATTAGTGACCAATGAAAATGTACTCCAGACACGACCACAGGTACTCTGGGGACAAAATTACCACGACCCCTGCCTTGGGCTCACACTATATTATAATACTTCTTCTGGAAAAAGTATTCATGGGACCTTGTGGCCCTTGAGCCATGACCAAAGGTGGAGTAAGCCACCATGTTCATTTGACAAGGACTTACTGTACATTTCTGATTGTAGGATCAACTTTTTCCCTGAAAGCTGTTTCACAGGATAGAAATCCATAAATATTTCACAGTCCTGACACTTTCTCAATTCCTCTGTTTTGAACTTGAAGGAAGATGCTTAGAGAATGACATTATTAGCCTAAAGTGATGTCACTGCCTGAGGATTGGTAAGGCAAGATGGGGGAGGAGGTTGGCGGATGTTACCTGATAGTATCAGGTAGAAAAGGAGAAGAAAAATACTACTTAATACAGGCACAGCTGTTATTTATGAAAATGTTGTGGTGTTATTTTAAGCAAATCTTTAAAGTCCACTTTCTTTTGTAAAAGTATATTATAAATATGCCTCGAAGTGATAATAAATATCCTTCAAAGAAACAAATGTGGAAAAGAACTAGTAGGACTTAGAATAAAGTTTTGAGTGACAGTATCCTGCATCAATACAAAGTGCTCTGACAATTTAGAAATGAGATGGCGCATGGTGAAGAGCCGAGTTAGATGACTCAAAATGGCTTCCATAACGATGAAGACAAATGACAAATGTCTACCAGAAGAGGGTGAATATGATTATTACATGACTTAAATCTTTGAAACGAAGTCTAGGGGAAATGATATGCCTCAATAGTTTATTACCCATGTAATACAAGCATATGGAACTTAACAATACTATTTCATAGAATTTATACATTCAAGGTAGCTTTCTCTTTGGAAAATGAAATGAGCCTCATTTCTAGATTTGTCCTACTTCCATAGAGCCTGTCTCAGAGTCTGGTGTTTTCGAGATCCTAAAGACATCAAATGGAGTACATGTGTCTGTCTCCTGGAGAGTTTATGTTCTCTATGGGAAAATATGACACATGCCAAAGTAGCTCTCACATCATCAGTGTGGTTTAGCGTCGGTGTCTGCACTGAGAAGAGATAGCACAAAGGTCCCAAGAGAGCCCTCCAGAAGATCTCCCAGTGAAAGACCCAAGCTCAGCATCCACAACAAGGATTCTAGGGCTCAGGTGGTTTGGGATTCTCCTTCCTGACACCCCATCCCTAGCTCTAACTCTGTCCCTTTTTGACCCCCGACCTTGGGCCCTCCCCCACCATCTTCTACTTTTTGGCTTCCCTTGAGGGGTCTCACCTATGCACCTGTTCCTCTTCTACACCCCGGGCTTGGCAGCCTGTTCACGCCCCTCCTCCCAAGTCTCCTTTCCCCTGGGATCCTGGCTTGGCCCCTAGATTTGCTTAGTTTCCTGTTTTCAACTTTTACAGACTTGTAGTTCTTGTCTTCACAATTCCAATTCTTCCCATGACTCTGCTGTTACTAAAGTGTACTGCTCCGTTTGCAAGCGCTGCAAGGGCAGGCACTCATCTTTCCTACTTAACAGATGTGGTCAGGGCCTGGACCAAAGCAGACTCTCAGGGAAGAGCTGTTGGGTGAATCATGACTCACTGAGTGTGTATCTACCTAGCCTCACACTGGAGTGTATCTGTCTAGTCTCACAATGCAGTGTGTATCTGCCTAGCCTCACACTGCAGTGTGTATCTGCCTA